>CM040240.1:77269807-77619375 GCA_022545495.1 Chrysanthemum lavandulifolium
TTTTAAGAGATTATCTAGTTCCTCTTGAGTCAAACACCTCATACCAATCCGGTGGACCAACTCATTAAACCTAGCGGGAGGCAAGGCTTTGGTGAGTAGATGCGCCAATTGGTATTCGATACCAGTATAATTCAAGCGTACCTGTTCCACATGATCCTTGATGAAATGATAGCGAAGATCGATGTGCTTTGATTTGAGTCTTTGAGCGAGTTGCGAGATCGCAATGGCACCGATTGTCGCGATACATCGGAATTCGTCAAACACGTAACCATAGTCTTTGAGTTGTGTTCTCATCCGGATGACTTGAGCACAACATGCCGACATGGCTACATATTCGCGCCGGTTGATGACATCGATGTACAATCACGCTTCTTCGATTGCGGGACACGGTTTATCACCAAGAAATTGTAGTGCTCACGAAGTACTTTTCCGTGAATCTAAGCATCCTGCGTGGTCGGTCTCGAAAAGAGATTAGTTCAAAACCAGAATCCTTCGATTACCATATCCACAAGTTAATGGTTCCCTTTATGTATCGGAGGATTCTTTTAGCCTCAGAGAGGTGGGTTTCAGTTGGTCGTGACTGATAAGGGGAGCATAGATAAACGGCAAAGACAATATCAAGTCTGCTAGCTGTTGAGAGACCCAATGATACTACGGTATTTTGTAGGGTCGACAAGTTTCCCATGTAAATCAGCGTCTAGCTTCTTGGTATGAGTCATGGGTGTGGCATAAGTGTCACGTGTTTTCATTCCAGATTTGTTTAACAATTCAAGGGCATATTTGGACTGACTCGAGAAAATATCACGGGTGATTGATGAACTTGCAGTCCTAGAAAGAGCGTAAGTTCACCCATCATGGACATTTCAAAATTTACTTCATTAGTTTTGCAAAAGCGATTGAGTACTTTTTATGTAGACCCAAAATGATGTCATCACGTAAATTTGAACAATTAAGATATGTGCCCGTGATATTGTATAAAAAGAGTAGGGTCGACCGAACCTTTGGTGAAATTATTAGCAATGAGGAAAGATTATAGCTTATCGTACCATGCGAGGAGCTTGTTTGAGACCATCTGAGCTTTGTTCGGTTTGTAGACATGGTTTGGGAACTCGAGATCAATGAATCCTTACGGTTGGTGACATAAACCGTTTCTTCGGTTGTCCGTTGAGAAACGCGGTTTTGACATCCATCCGAAGACCGTCATATTCATATGAGCGCGAACGCGAGAAATATCCGAACGACCTCAAGGCGAGCAACCGAGCAAAAGATTCTTCAAAGTCTATTCCCTCTCCCGGCGATAACCCTTAGCAACTAGGCGTGACTTGTTTCGGATTACGTTCCTTCAACATCAATTTGTTCTTCCAAATCCATTTGAGACCAATAGCGTAGACCCCTGTTGGTCTTTCAACCAGTTCCATACTTCAAGGCGTTTGAATTGGTTGAGTTCTTCTTGCATGGATTCAATCCAGTTGTCTTTTGTCATTGCGTCTTTAATGTTTTAGGCTCAGTTAGCGGGCGGTGAGTTCATAAATGCAATGTTCACCATACGTGTGAAGGCGTTGTCTCGTAACGACCGGTTGATTCGGGTTGCCAATAATATTTGCGGAGGATGGTCTTTTGTCCATCGATGTGTAGAGGTTGATGTTGGTATACATTGTGCGGTTCGCGGATTCAAATGGTTTGTTGATGATTCCGTGACATCAGTGCGGTAGTGTCATTAGCAAGCGGGTTAAAGAACGCATTTGGATCAAAATCTGCGGTGGGGTACTTCATTAAGAACATCATCACCGGTTCATCATTGTTGGAAGCGGTTTGTTCAAGCTGTTGTGGTGGAGTCAATTGGTGGTGCTTCTTGACCGTTGTTGTTGTAGCAAGTGTATCGGTATAAGAGTAGTATCGGGTTGAGCGGTGAAACAGCGGATACACACGAGCACGTTCATCAATATAAATCCACTGAGCAGTGAGCAAATAACCTTTCCATTTGTTGTGAGTGAGTTAGGGGCTTTGTGCGGTGATGATGGGGTTTGAGGAAGTTTAAGCGGTTGTGACCGGGTTCCAAGTTGTTATACTCGAAGCCATTTAAGTAAGTTCATCAAAATGAGCATGAATCATTTCCATAACTTTGTTTTGTCTGACGATTCGGATCCGGTAACCTTTAGAGTTCTCGCAATATCAATGAAGACTCAATGTCGGCTTTGGCTTTGAGCTTTCTAAAATCATCACGATCATTATTTGGATAGCAAGGGATCGAATACATGAAAGTGTTTGAGATTCGGTTTATGGTTGTGGAGAAGCTCAAATAGTGTTTTGTTGTGGCGTTTAGTAATCATAGAGCGGTTTTGAGTATAGCATGCGATGAATCGACTTCGCCCATAAGTGTCTGGAAGTTTAGCATTGATTAACATTGTTCTTGCGACTTCCACTAACGTTCGGTTTTGTCTTTCAACAACTCCGTTTTGTTACGGTGTGCGTGCAATAGATGTCGATCTTTGAATTCCCACTTTCTCATAAAATTCACGAAGGGTTTGATTAACAAATTCGGTTCCTTTATGCATTACGATTTGTCGGCGGTGTTTGAGTTGAACTGTATTTTTGTGAGAAAGGTAATGATCATCTTTAGAGCTTGGTCTTTGCTTCAAAGAAAGTAGACCCAAGTCCATCGTGAATAGTCATCAACAATTACTAAGATATAGCGTTTGCCATTGATCGTTTGCAGCGCATCGGGCGCGCAAATCCATGTGAAGAAGATGAAGCACATCTTTGAGGCGTGTTCCACCTTTGAAGGAAAATGAGCACGAGTGCTTTTCCCTTGTTCACAGTGAGCAAAGGTGATCTTTAGAATCTAGGAATCGTGGGAGACCTTCAACTAGTTTGTGTCGAGCAAGATTGGTTATAGTTTGAAAGTTTAAGTGTGAGAGCAGCGGTGCCATAGCCGAGTTTTGTAGATGTTGCCTTTGAGAGTAAGCGGATGGGAGATGAAGCAACCATGTCTTGCATAGAGATAGTGTAAAGACTTGAGTTCTGTGAGCCGGACATAAGGTCGTTTCCTTGTAGATCACGAATGAAACAAGATTTCTCCTGAAAGCAACCTCAAATCTCCATCACGTAACCGACCTCGAAAGCAGTTACGGCCGGGCCTTCCACATAATAAACCACTGCTAATTTCGATGTTCCCATTGATATAGTCTCCGTAGCCCATGATAGGCTGCTGAAGTGATCATTCCGAATCGGCGGTGCCAATGAACTTTGCAATAAAGTTTGATAACGGTTTAAGATTGCACGTCATGTGTCGGGAACATCCGATATCAACAATCGAGAGAATGATCGTATCACTGCATTACACATGGGCGACACGGATGGAATAGAAGTAGATGTGGAACCCAAATGTTAGAGGTTCGGAGCGATTATAGTGAACATACACACATCAATAACTTTAGGCATCCATTTAAATCCTAGTGTGTTATATATCCATTTACATCATCTCCAACTAGTATTTGCTTTAGCCTTAGTGAATGCACTAGGTGGTACTACATTCTTAGGAGGTGAAACTAGAGCTACGGGGACAACAAAGCGTTTCTTAGAATCTAAAGAGGCGGTTTACCAAGCACGAGACTTAGAAAGATTAGTGGGCCTAGAGGTATTCCGATTCTTAGGATTTAAGTAAGCGAGAGATGATAGCTTTAGCAACACATTTTCATGACAATCGAATTCATACTTTTACGAAAAATAATACAAGGTGCATCGGTGAATATCAAAAGTACTTAAAGGTTTAGCATTAGTTACATCGCTATTTCTATTACATTTTCGAGCCTTAATATCTATAGTGGAAGCAACGTGAGTCTTATTCATAGTTCTAGGGTGTTCTTCTACTTTAGCATTCCTTATTGATCTTTTCTTAGGTCACAACCTCCTATTCTTGATGTAGTGCTCCTAGGTCGTGAAGTGCGGACGTTTGGAAAAGAGGCAACTATTCTGTTTCGAGAGAAGGAAGCACGTTAGTAACTTGTGTTTTGGCGGTGGCATTACGGGTTCATGTTTACTAAGTGTTACAGTGCTAATCTCTTAATGATGGTTGGCGGAAGTTGTTCATACTTTCTAACATTTCTCTTAACTTAGAGATAGTGTGAATCAAATCTTGATTTTCAGAACGAATATTACCAGCAAAATTCATTACTTCTCTAGTGTGTGCAAGATAATGATCAAGTTCGTTTGATGCATCATCACGAGTCTTTTGAAGTAAATCATATATGACACCACATTCATGTTTAACTTTTACAAGTTCTTGTTCATATTTTGAGATTTGACATTTCAAAGACACGTTTTGATCATCCAGTTGCTCAAATTTAGGATCAGAAGATTTTGCACGCAACTGAGTGATTTTGTTTTGAAAAACAAGTTGTTGATCGTGAATATCTTTTTGACACCAATTAAGACGACGTTTTGCATTGGAAAGTTCGGTTGACAATCGTTCATTTTCAACTTTTAAGGACTCGATCTGATGCACATTGTCAGAATTCTCAATAGTTACAACATTATCAACGATGTCGCGAGAGGTATAATCGGTTGCATATGACACGAAATTCAATAACACAACATTATGGATATCGGCCTGAGATAACATCATTCAAGAGTCGATCAACATCTTTTCTCAACATTTTCTTTTTACGATTAGTATTAGAAATAGATGTTTTGTTTTCTAAAACGACCTTCATCACTCAAGTTCCTTATAAAAGTCCGTTCCCAAGACAATGCACAATTTTTCAAATTTTTAACATTTGGTAAAGATTTTTGAAAAATGTCTCTTTGTTCTCGCGCGAGGCGATTGAAAATGTTGAACTTTGATTTCGAATGATATTCTATCTCATGTTGTAAAGTTTTGAGGTCGACCATGAAAATGTCAAAATATCTAAGAATTTTGCGATTTTCGTGGTTTGAGTTTACTTCAACGATGGAAGGTAAGGACCATAAATTTGTGCATAATACGGTTGGGGATTAACATTAGAAGACTCGACGCGTTTTATGATAACCCTTGGTGTGTTAGAAGAATCCGTTGGTGTGACGAAGAATAATTAAAAGGTTTGTTGTAAACAACGGTTTTTAATTTTGATCGACTCTCGTCTTACAGTATCTAATTCCTCTTGACGATGATATTCAACAACACTCATATGAATTATCAATTTTATATTACGCTTTGGAAACTTCGAGATTTGGTTTGAATGCTTTGGTTGAAAGCTTAGGTTTATGTCGCAAGATTTGGTCCATATCCATTTGGATTGGGTTTTAAAGTAAACTTTTCAATAGCGATTCTTGACTCACCATGTTTGTAAACAACAGTTTTAAACTCTTTAAGTTTGTTTTGCAAGTGATAATTTCTTCAAGATGATCATCTATTCGTTTCGTTGAATGCTTTTTGTATGAGAGAACTGTTTTGGACAAGTTAACAACTCGAGCCTTAGATTTTGATTTTCCAAGGTAAGGCGTTAATTTGTTTTTATGTTCATGTTTCGGTTGTTCTATTTCGGACAACAAAGCATTCTTGAGCGGCTAGATCACGCATCTGTCTCTCTAAATAGTTTTCGTTTTGATGAGATTTAGTAAAGGTCGCTTCAAAACCTTTTTCACGTTTTCTTGAGTTTTGAAAAAGTTGAGTTGCTTTTTAAACATTCAAAATCCTTGGTTAACAATGCATTTTAATTAAGTCACGATTAATTGCGACATTCTTCCACTATGGTTTGTTGGTCTTGTATTAAACTAGCAAAATCTGGATGAGGCAAAGTTCAACGTGTTCAACGTGAGTCACAACATGATCATTACTTAGATCCTCAAGTATAACCACGGAATCAATTTGATTATCAATGGAAACCATAAGGTCATCTTGATCGTCAAATGTAACTATGGGGTCTAATTGAAAATCGTCGAGAATGAGATGTGGATGACTCATTTTGAACATTCGGCGTTCAGGATTCAGATGTTGGCGGAGATATTAGATCGAGATAAATATGGTTTGTTCGGTGCACGAGAAAAGCCATCGATGTCATACACTAGGCTGTGTCACTCATGTGTAACTAATGTATATTAGCCATCAACATTACTGGTGCATTGGCTGCAAGTCCTCCATATCATCATCTCGAGTCGCATACGCCATAAAGGCTGTGTTCTTTGTGCGTGAGAGTTCCACCGACTTCATCCTTAAGAGCCAAAAGAAGAGCCTCTTTGTGATAAGCACGCCCTAGTCCTCGGCTTTGGGCATGCATTAGCAGTGTCCCTTCTCATTGCGGTTGTAGCATCGAAGACCATTCAACCCATTATGAGCATTTCCTGTTCCACCACTTGAGCTCTATTGTTATTCCTACCCATAGCATTAAACCCTTGACCACCGCCCATCGGCGACCATAACCACGATTCGAACTTCAACTCGTCCATTGTTCATGACTGATTTCGTGTGTTAGATGAGGAGCGAATACGATTGTTGGATTTGTTGGTATAACGGCTAAAAGCATTAGCAATCATAACAAATCCTTGTTGCAATTCTTGAACGGATCGGATTCCTCATTAGCTTCAGCGACAAATGATTGAGCATTGTTGTTGTTGTATGGAACCAATTGATTATGTTGAGATTGTTGTGATTGATCATTTAGTGTGATAGTGGCGGTTGGTTGAGTTGATGGTTGAGGAGGATAAGCTTTTGAGCATACAAGGCAAGTTGTTGATTTTCCGGATGTGAAGGTGAAGCAATTTGAGCACGGAGAATCCTTTCCCTATCAACTTCCTTTTCATGAGGCTTCAAGTAATCGTACAACAATCCGTATGTAGAATGATGCATGTTCTTCGCTTGACGGAGAAAAATGACATACTTCTCCCATTCAGGACCAAGACTACTCAGGAACTTAGTATTAATTGCAATTCTTGGCATGATGATGTTGTGTTTATCCAAATCATTGATGATGTCTGAAAATCGATGATGATAAGACTCTTGTGTCTCTCCAGGTTCAATCAAGAAGTGTTCATAAGCCAAGTAAATTTTGGATTCCATATCCTCCTGATTGAGTGCAGATCCTTCCATAAGTAGATGAATGTGTTCCCATTGCCTTTGCGATCTTTTGAGCATCAACACTTGAAGAATTGGGTTTGGTAATCCTAAAGGATATATTGCATTGCAAGCTCATCGACTTCATAGTGTAGAAGTTCTTACGGATTCGTGTCCATAATGATAGCAATGTTTGATTGTTCATCTCTTGGTGGATTAGCATTTGGATCTCTGGGTACAATGATGGTAGGCATCCGAAATGGACCTTCCAAGATAACCTTCTTTAAGAACTTTCCATGTGGCTTCTTCGATCACGAACCTAAAGAACCTAATCACCCATTGATCGTAGTTTCTGGAGTGAGCATTGGAGGTTTATCAGTGATCCGACCTCATGAATTGATTGTTGGTCGCTTAAAGCTTCACACATCTTTGCAAACCAAGTGGGTTCCTTCATAGTGTTCCTTGATGGATGTTGATTGAAATCATTTGTGTAGGGTTGAACTTGAAGACTTGGTGGTGTTTGAACCATTTGTGGTGGAGGAATTGCTCCAAGTTGTGGAGTATGTTGTTGATTAAATTGTTGTTGATAAATTGCTTGCTGTTGATTCCATTGTTGATGTTGTGGACTTAGTTGTTGTTGTCGTTGAGAATAAGTTTAAGGGAAATAGTTAGAGTATGGTGGTTGTGACATGTTGAAAACTTGTGTTGGTAAAATGGATCTTTGTAGTCGAATGAACCTTTGTTGATGAAGTATCCTTAGGTGTAGAAATCACAATAAACCAAGTAGGACTTATGCGTAAAAACACCAAAGTTACGCGTAACAGCAGAAGTTACCCGTAGGTTTATCTTACGCGTGGCGAGGAAAAAGCACTAAAGTTATCGTAAGCGAGAAGTTAGGCGTGAAAACTTAGGCGTGGGATTACCTTATGCGTAAGACTAGGCTTAGGCGTAAGATGAATCTTATCGTGGGATGTTCTACGCGTAAGCTTATGCTTAGGCGTAAGTTTAGGGTTTGCCCAAATGATCTTTACACTATCACGGTTGCAAAGATATCCCAAGTCGACGTATTTTCGGGCTTATCCAAGCAAGAAAACATGAAGTAAACCACGAAGCGAAGATCAAACCAAGGAGTGAGTTACGCGTAAGTTTAGGGTTTCACTTACGCGTGGGACTACTCGTAAAGTGACTTTTGCCCAAAGATGTTTCTAAACCGATTTTGTGATGAGAAAGCTTCAATATCACAAAATAACACAAAAGTGTGAAACTTGATGAACCAAAACGTCTAAAAGCAGTTATCGTGAGCGAAACCCTCGTTAAAACCAAGCTCAAAAACGTTGATCCACGCGTAAAGTTTGAAACTTTTGCAAAAAGCAGTTATTTTAACACCTTAAAACATTGAAAGTACAAGAATCTTGGATTCAAACGTGTAAAAATTGTGTTTTTAAGCGAACCAAAGTATCAAACCACGCACGTATGTTCTACGCGTAGGGCCAAAACCCACTTCAAGAACAATACGTTCACCCAACTATTTGGCGATTGATCACTAGGTTTACAACACAAGCACAATAGAAAGAGATAGAGAAGAGAAGAGAGGCGGATGAACAACTATCAAACACACATACACGTATAAATGAAGAAGAGTTAGGCGTAGAGCATGAATGAAAGATAAATTGAACAACCAACCCTCAAGTGAGGGTTATTACATAGTATTTATAGGAGGGAAGCTAGGGCAACACTTCCTAGTCCCTTCCTTTCTCCTATGGGCTTGGGCCTAAGCTCATGGGCCTTCTACATAAGCTTAAGCTAATAATAAAAATAAAGGCCATAATTAAGCTAACTATTACATATGAATTACTAACACTTGATTTAGGTTTAGGAGTGATTCCAACATGCCCTTAAGGTATGCGGATGGGGTGATTCTTAACATGTGTGCTCCAAGGATGCCCTATCTTACCTTTGCTGAATTCCTAGAAGAAAAAGTTGGTAATTACTTTCAAGGTTTGTATTATAAGGTGCCTCATGCAGAATTAGAGAAAGGTTTAGTTAGAGTAACTAATGATAAGGAAATAGAACACATGTTTGATGTTGCTCAGTTGTTTGGTAGGATTGAACTATATCTTGATAACAATGATATGAATCATCGAGTATTTAGGTTAAGCAGATACCACTTTTATGGATGAGTCATTGCTAAAGCAAAAGGCTCTCCCAAAAAGAGGTATTGCAATGAATTTTCATTACATGAGATGGTTAATTGGGCTGAGATGGAGGTTGATCATACTAGGAAGGTTAATGAATCAGAGGGTGAGAATACTATGACTATTGTAGAGGGTGATGATAGTAGGCCTAGTGTAGAGGGTGATGATAGTAGGCCTAGTGTATAGGGTGAGGATTTGCAGACTAGTCTAGATGGTGATGATATTGTTTATGAATTTTGGTTATAAACATTTGTTGTATTTGTAATGTAGGTTGGTGAAAATTATGCCAGTATTGTAAAGTTTAAAGAGTGTTTAACCTACTATGCTTTGGCAAATGGCTTTTCTATGTGGTATGAGAGGAGTAACAGTAAGAAGGTTGTGGCAAAATGTGGACAGAGACCACCAAAGTTGATTGATCCTGACAAAGTTAAACAGAGGAAGAAAATTAAATATCCTAGCGTTAGTTCAGATGAATTACATGCCTGTCCTTGGAGATGTTATGCTAGGTGGATGAATAATGAGGAAACATTTCACATACAGTCTTTAAATGATGAACACACATGTGTTAGGAACTTCCAATTTGGTTCATTAGTAAACTATAAGTAGATAGGAACAATATTTGGTAATAAGATTATGGCTAACCATGATATTAAGTTGAATGCTATAGCTGACCTACTGATGAAAAAGTATAAGTGTAAGGTATCCCCAAATCAGTGTACAAATGCAAAGAGGTTTGCCTTGACAGAGTATGAGAAATCGGTTGATGAGCATTATGCCTTCTCGAGATCATATGGAAGGGCAATTTTAGATTCAAATCTCGGGTCCATTTGTCAAATTAGGAGTGACTATCAAATCGATCGAAAACATACTTTGATAGGTTTAATGTCCGCTTTCGGACTAGCGTAAGGTTGGAAGGCGGGTGTGGAGAGTAATTGCCTTAGATGGATGTTTTTGAAAAAACCAAACCATGGTGAAATCCTTACCGCTATTGGAAGAGATGGAAATAACCACATTTACCCAGTTGTTGGCGGTGGTTAATGTTGAGAACAAGGATAGCTGAGTCGGTTTTGGAGTTCTTGGAAGGAGACTTGGATTGCACAAAAGGACAAGGTCTAACTCTTATGTCCGATCAACATAAGGTATGCTTCTATCCATACTTTGTTGTTAATAACTTAGTCTTACATATATTCTAACTAGGTATGCTTGTATTTAGGGTCTTATTGAAGCCGTGAAGAATGTCATGCCATATGCAAAGGACGGAACACAAGCAATGTGCCGGACATATATATGAAGAAAGGTTCGGAAAGTATTGATGGGTTGGAATTTAGAGAGTTGTTTTGGTCGACATCTAAGGCTTCTTATCCACAGTTGTTTAACAAGATCATGGACAAGATTAAAGGGCTAACCCAAAGGCACATCGGTGGCTTATGGACAAGAACCCAAAACACGGTCAAGAGCATTTTTGAAGTTAATAGAGGATGTGAAGCAGTGGAGAATGGATTCAGTTAATGCTTTAACAGTGTTATTGTAAGTGTTAGGGACAAGCCATTGCTTACAATGCTAGAAGCTTTGAGAATCATAGTTCTTGAGAGGATGCACAAAATGAGGGAAATCAGTAAGAAATGGAACCCTGGAGTTTGTCCCAACATTCAGAAGAGGTTGGAATGGCTAAAAGAACAACAAAGGTAAGTTTCATTTACAAATTAAAGTTATTTCAGTTATGAAATTGTTTGAATTGACACTAATAAGTTTGTTTTATTGTAGGTTTTGGCATATTATCCCTGCTGGTGGGAATGTGTTTGAGGTCAGATCAGGGAGTGAGGCATTCACAGTTAGTGAAGCAAGGAGGTCTTGCACATGTCGAATGTGGCAGTTATCAAGTATACCTTGTGTACATGCAACAAAGGTAATTCTATATATAAACAAGATACCTGAGAGCTATGTGCCATAGTAGTTTAAAATAGACAAGTACTATGACACATATAACCATTTTTTGAAACCAGTTGATGGTATTGATTTCTGGCCTGACCAGAGTATGTATTCTATTGTATTGCCTCCCAAACCCAAAAAAATGCCTGGTAGGCCAAGAAAGAAAAGGATCAGATCAAAGTGTGAAGGTGGTAGCTTAACCAGAGTATCAAAGGTAGGTGCTGAGATGACATGTTCTATATGCCACAAACCTGGACACAACAAAAAAGGATGCAAAGAAAAAATTGTAGATGAGGATGTGTCTGTGTCAAAAAAGAGTGGGAATGTATCTGGGTCAAAGAAGAGGACTTGTGGGTCAAAGATGAAAAATGATGGGTCAAAGGAAACTGGTGGGTCAAATAAGAAGGCTTGTGGGATGGAAGCAACTGGTGGGTCTAGTGGACTTGGTGGGTCAAGGGGAACTGGTGGGTCAAAGAAAAAGACTGGTGGCTCAAGTGGGTCAAAGGTATTCTCCTACTTTTATTTCAACTGCAGATATTGTTTCAAACTTTTGGTTATAAATATTTGTTGTATTTGTAATGCAGGTTGGTGGGTCAAGTGGGTCAAATAGGAAGGGCTTGAAAAGAGGTTGCACATCAGCTTATGCAAGATGGTTTGGTGACCAAGATGCAACTGAAGAACAACCTTGATAACATCAAATAGTCCTGAGTTTCTAAGCATTAATTTCCCCCTTTATCATCACATTTTAAATATATTATTAGTGAAAACATCCTTATTCCTTGTTATTTCATTTCAGGACGCATTGGAAGCAAGGAAGCTGCAATTGGATGTTTTCAAGACATATTCTCTTAATTATGACGTAACCAAGTGATGCAGTTACGACGCAACTAAAGATTTCGATGACTACGGCGTAATCCTCTGATCAGGTTACGTCGTAACAACTGATAACCAAAACTACGGCGTAGTTCTTAGCTTAAGCTACGCCGTAATTATGATTTACACTGGAATTTAACAGCTACGGCGTAACACCGAACAAAGTTACGCCGTAGCAAATGGATAAGCACTGAAGATTGAAGAAAGTTACGGCGTAACTACCTAATTAGGTTACGCCGTAACTATTTTGAAGCCTATAAATAATCGATGATTTCATCAGTATTTGACATCTCTCCTTGCCCAAACCTTCTAGGGTTTGGGGAGATCAAAACACAGAAGAAGAAGCATGATTTAGGAGCATGAATAACGAAGTTCTCACCTACGATTTCCTTTGTATTCGAGTTTGGATTCTTTTTATATTTTTCTAGATCTTATATTATGAATTCATGTTATTAATTAAAGTTTGAATTTATGTTATTGTTATTCTCTATAATTCTTTATAGACATTTGCTAGTCTTTTCATAGATCGCTAGCCTTGGTAGTGGTATAAGCTTGGTAGTATCTAAAGGGCTGGGAGATATGACCAAGCGACCTAGTCGATAGATGGCAGTATGGGAGGTATTAGCCATAGTACGACCACTCTTGGGTGTGCGAATCGACCAAAGGATCACTTATTAAGTGGAGGTACTTAAGAGGTTAGGGGGAATCTAAGTTCCTAACGGTCGGGTTCCCACCGTCTAGATCTAGTAGATATGGTGCTTAATGACTGCTATTAGGTTGCCGAATGATCCCGGGTGACCTGCTTATCTCGGTGAGGAACCTAAGAACCATAGGCCATGACGAATCGACCAAAGGAGTCTGGTGATAATTAACCACTATATTGAATCTTAGTATAGGTATTCAATTCATATTTGTTTTCTTTATTAAGCTTCGTTTATCTTTCTCTTTTACCTAAATTTACGGTGTGCGTGTAAGTAGAATAATTGCACACCTAAGAATTACATCGGTTTGTCTACCCATATATTACCTATGTTTTATCTAATCATCTTAGTTCTTTCAAGGTCACAGCTCTCTTGGGACGATACTCGGATTTACCAAAGGCTTTACTACATCTGATCGGGTACTCTGCCCGTTAGTATGTGTCTATCCTAAGTTATTCAAGTTTTATAAATATTAAAAGCATGATGAAATAGCACATCAAACCTCAAGTGCAAACAGAGGAACAACCTCAGGCTCAAATAGAGGAACAACCTCAAGTTCACCATGAAGAAGACCCTCAAGTTGACCATGAGGAACAACCTCAAGTTGACCATAAGGAACAACCTCAAGTTGACCATGAAGAACACCCTGAAGTTCAAACATATATTGAAATGACTGCTACTCAAGTTGAACACATGCATGCTGAAGAAGATCAGAGTCAAGAACAAGTTCAGGAACAAGTTCAAGAACAACCTCAGCAGCAACATTTGCAAAAAAGGATGACTAAATTGAAAGTAAGAAGGCCTAGTGAAAGGATCATCAAATTGAAGTTGGCTAAACAGTTTGATGGCTAGGGCAGCACTACAGAGTCTGCAATGGAAATAGATGATGCTTGAACAACAAGAAATTCCATGTGCCCTTTTTGTATATCTTTTGTGGGCAACTGATGTAAACAATGATAACTTAATTTGGGTCTGTAATATGTCTAGATAACTAATGTTAATAGGTAATGTAATGACCATCAAACAATAGCCCATTTTGTACATCCTTTGAGGGCACTAACTGATGGTCATTTTGGTATGTAATATGGCTAGAACAGATACACTCATGATAGCAGCCAATTATGTTACAAGTTTATGTAATGACTATCTTACAATAGCCCATTTTGTACATCCTTTTTGGGCAGTAAAAAGATGGTCATTGTTAAACTACTAAGATTAATGAAATATGCAGTTTGTAAATGGATTTGTCATTATTACTTTCCAATTTTTTACATCTTATGAGTAAATGGATTTGTCATTGTTTACAGTCATCACTATTTGCAGTAAATGCTAGGTGGTATTCCTTTATGCAGACTTCCTTTATGCAATCATTGACATTGTTTACAGATTTCATTTATGCAGATTCCCTTTATGAGAATCTATACTATTTGCAGATTTTCTTTATGCAGTCTATAACCACATTGATATGGTAGTCATGTAAATTAAATGAACCATAGGTGAGCATCTATCCATACTTTGAGAATCTCAATTGTTTTTATGCAGTCATTGGCTTTATGCAGTAAATGTTAACATAGGTGAGCATCTATCCATACTTTGAGAATCTCAACTGTTTTTGAGACTTGTTATAAAACCAAATGAACCAATACCATATCCCACACATCTTAAGGTAATATCTGTTTATCTAAACATACTTTTCAAAACATGAGTTCAAGCAAGAGGATTGTTTCCAACCATACACCAGGTATCTAACAACTTAATAATAACCATTTCCAAAATAATAACCATACACCAGGTATCTAACAACTTTATGCATGTTTTCCTTTATGCAGTCACTGACATTGTTTTTTGTTTTCAGAAATAATAACCATTTCTAGCACCACAGAAGAGACTGCTGAACAAGATGGTTCCGAAGAAATATCATGGGGAACTTATTTTCCACCATTGTAGACTATTGAAGAGCCACTACCTATTGATTGGAAAGTTGGTTCCAGCTCCAGGCAAGTTGAAACTGATGATGAGGAGGTGCCGCTAACCTCAAAGCATCTTGCCAAGCTAGCTTTTGATGCTAGGCCAAAAGTTTTGGGATTGCCAAACAAGGCAACTTGTGTTGATCTAGTCATCAAAGACTTTGTTGCCAAGCCTATCAACAATGAAGCTGAGACTAAAGGGAAGGGGAAGGGGAAGGGAAAGAGGAAGGGGAGGAAATGAGTGGTTTGGAACCACTACAAGTTAGTAATGGTAATGGTAGCAGGCTCATCAGTGGTTTTATGGCTTTAGTAATGTTAGTGGCATGGCTTTAGTAAGCCCTAGAATAATCATATGTAATGCTATGGCTATAGTAAGCCCTTTTATGTAATCCTATATTTGCAGTCCTATGTAATCCTATGACTATCATATCTGTGTGCATACCATACTAACACTTAAAAATTCAAAACATTTACCAAACTAAAACATTGACATTCATTATCCAAAGTTAAGAGTTAACAATTCAAAAGACTACATTAACAATTCATAAGACTACACCAGTTGGATAGTTTCATACCAAACCAAACACAAATGAAACATAACACTCCTAACATCATCATAAACAACCTATCATACAATTCCAGTTTAGACTTTCCAGCCTTCACCTCATCCTCCAATCTTGTCTTTGTAGCCTCCAACTCCTCTTCGAACCTTGCCTTCTCCAAAGCTAGAGCTTCAATCATGGGTGCAGTTTCAACAACTCTATGCCTTTGAAAGAACCCATATACCAAGTCCTTGTAGTATTGACTAGGAAGGTCTTCATCCAGAAACTCATAGACGCGACAATCACCACATTTTACAAACATCTTTCCTGGATTCGTCCTTGTGGTTAATGTTTGGACTCTCAATTGTCGATCACACTTATAGAAACGTTCAAGCTTACCTCTAACTAAACGTGATTGTGCTGAAGAAGAACTACTCATAATTAGGGTTCTTGATTTTGAAAAGATTGGGGAATATATTCAGTAAGGGGTTTAGGGTTGGGAATTGGGGAAGGGAAGGTTAATAAGGTTTGTAAAAACTTTAGAAGACATCCTTCAAGTAAGATTTTTTGTTCAAAAACAGCCCAAGATTCACAAATTCATCTAAAAACGAGATTGGGGAGATTAACAATGCTAATTACACTCTAAGTGTGATTTTGTGTTACAATATGAAAATCAGGTAAGTTTAGGACTACTTTAGGAAAAAAAAAGTTTGATGCCTAGAAAAGGAAAAGGTGGCAACTTCGATGCCTTTTTAGACAATTTGCCCAATAAAATATATAAAGCCATTTTTCGTTTATTGACTCAATATGTTTAGTTTTTTTCGTGGAATTCTCTATCTCTCTTCCTGTTAGGGTTTAATATTTAAGATATGTGTTCTAGTTGAGTTTGTACGTTTCTTTTTTTCTTTGAGTCATGAAAAGCTTCTATCTCTTATGAGATATAAAGATGCAATTTATATAAATAAATGGGGTGGTTGGTTGAATAATCTTTGTGTGTTTTTGTTCTTGATCTGTGTTATATGTGTAAAATTAACATGGCATTAGAGCTACGATTGCTTTGATACACAGATCTTGTAGTAAAATTTTTTTTTCGACTGGATTTGAAAAATTAGGATTTTGTATAATTTCGGACTTTTTTGTTAAAGTATAGATCTGATATCAACGAGTGTTAGTCTGTAAGATTTATGGTCATGTCTTTGTATTTTGATAAAATCTTTGATCATCTTGTTTTGGTCAAAATTATGGTTTCTTCAATGTTAGGGTTTTCTAAAAGTGAGTGTGTTCTTGGTTTGTCTAGGTGTCGAACTAGTCCTGTGGGAAGTTTGAGCGGTTTTGGTGTTAGATATTAAAATTAGAGTTTTCTGTATCCAACAATAATTCATGATTTCTTTGATTTCTTGAGTTCTTTGTTGTTTAATTGGGTGTTTTCTTGTGTTAATTCCTCAATTAATAAGCAGTTAATTTGAAGAAACCCTAAATTCTATTAATTAGGGTTTTTTATCTGTTCTGTTTCTCTAATTGTATTATGTTCATTTGTTTTAGGTTTTTAATTGTGATTTCCGATGTGCATAATTGGTTAAGATCTTCTGATCTTGGTTATAGCTTGGAGTGTGTGTTCTGTAACACCTCACACACTCTTTTATCTTTTATTTTTCTTGTTTTATAATTTGGATGATAGGTTAAGGGTATTTTTGAGAAGTTGTGGTTGGATTAATAATTGGTAGTTATTTGTGATTGTTGGTGTAAGGGTGTTTGTTTTATTATTTGTTAGTTGTTTTGTTGTTAAGTAATCATGGTTGAGAGTTGAGACAGACTGATATTCCTAAGGGTAAAAAATTTGGGGTTGTGACAGCATTACAACATGTCTTATGATGCCCTTCTCCATCCGTTGGCCAGTAAAAAAAATCAAAAACTCATTTTCTAGGCATATTTGGTGAGGGTGTCACGGATGCCGGTCATAACTTCAAACTTTTTCTTTCTATTTTCGTCCAAATGAGCCCCAAACTTGTACGTTTCCAGCAACTGCATTATTCATGACCAAGAAACCAATAGGAAGGATTTTAAGCCAAAATAAAGATAAAAAGCAAAAAATCACGGGTAAATAACTCCTAAATTGCTTTCAAATTGCACCTCATCAAAAACCTGGGAAATAACAAATCTACCAAGTTGTAGAATACCTATAGGATGCAAGTGGATTTATAAAATTAAGTATAAATCCACTGGTGATATTGAAAGATACAAAGTTAGGATAGTTGCTAAAGGTTATAGTCAAAAGGAGGAAATTGACTATAAGGAAATATTCTCACCTATGAAAATGGTCACTATTAGGTGTTTATTAAGTCTTGTTGTTCAAAATGATTGGAATGTGTCTTGGTTAAATATAAACAATGGATCTTTATATGGTGAATTAGTTGAAGATGTGTATATGAGTTTGTCGAACGGTTATTTTTCTGCCAATGATAACAGAGTTTGTAAACTTCAAAAGTCTATGTATGGGCTTAAAAAAGCACTAAGGAAGTGGAATGAAAAATTAACCTATGTGTTGTGTGGTTATGGTTTTCAACAAAGTAAAAATGATTTTTCTTTATATACCAAGTCTAAAGTTGATTCTTGTGTGATATCACTTGTTTATATTGATGATATTCTAGTAACCGAAAATGATGAGTCTGAATTGAAAAATGTAAGCAGTTATTAAACACAATTTTTTTAAAGGACTTGGGTAAACTAAAGTACTTTTTATGTATAGAAGTCTTTAAATATGATCAAGGAATATGTTTGTTTCAAAGAAAGTATAGCTTAGAGATATTAAGTGAATTTGGAATGCTTGCTTGCAAGCCTTTTAAAGTTCCCTTATATGTGAGTAAAAGTAAAAAAGCATGTTAAGTTCATAAAGGGTGATGATAGGGACTTAGAAAATAAGCTAGTAGGTAAACTGATATATCTGACTATACCAGATCTGGTATTGCTTATGCAGTGCATAAGCTAAGTCAGGTTATGCATTCTCCAAAGCAATATGATCTAAGAAATGTCTTTAATGTATTGAGGTATATAAAGGGTTCACCTGGAAAAGGTATACAATATTCAAAAAGTAGAGATTTTCATGTAACTGGATTTGTTGACTCATATTGGGCCAAGTGCACTGCAACGAGAAGATGAGTTACTAGATATGCAGTGTACATTGGGAAATGCCTCGTGTCTTGAAAGAGTAAGAAACAATATGTTTTGGAAATATCTTCCGCGAAGGTAGAATATAGAGCCATGTCTAGTGCTGCTTGCGAGATGATATGGATACTGAACATCCTTATTGAGTTAAATGTTAAGTATGTTACTATTGTGCATTGGAAAACTAGATGGGGGGTTGAATAGTTTTACTGTTTAAATATTTGTTTGAAACTTTATTGTAAGATCAATTGATATTGATCAAGGATATGTTAGTGATGAATAAATAATATGCAAGCAATATATAATAAGTAAATAAGGAAAGAAACAATCAAACCACGACAAATTTGTTTATAGTGGTTCGGTCTACAAGGACTCTTTTTCTTTGCCCTATTCCACTCCCCGAGTCTCCAACTCGAGAGTTATCTTCACTAATCAACAAGCTCCTTTAACCGGCGGAGAAAACCTTTACACGTCGCTTACACAATATTTTTGACACAAAGCTAGATTTTGAGTTCTTTTACAAGGGTACAACCAAGGTTGTCAGGATCGGGATCCTACCTAGGATCGTTTTTGGCTTTGCAAGATCGTGATCGTAGGATCGGATCGGGATCGTAAGATCCATGGAAATGGGTTTATTTTTTGTATAGGGCTGTAGTTCTGTATATATATCTCGGCATAAGTCTACACTTAGTCAATTTGTATACTATATAACGTTAAAAAATAAAAGAAGGCCCATACTTTAAAGTTTACTTCGTGGTGAATAATAAATAAACCAGGTTTAAGTTTTTGTTTATCTGTTTGAAATGTACATACGCAAGACTTAATATAAATTAATTAATCATATGTGTGTTGGTAAAAATAGCATGTAGTTGTCGTGAAAATATTGTTAGTCATTATCGTAATAATTTTGTACTTAATTTAGCTAATGCTAACACTAATTTCTTACAATGCGATCCGTCACTTTAAACCGAATGGTCATTTGTAAAAAACAATGAATTAGTGATTGTGATTGGGCTTTTGGATCAAACATGGGGCTTAAATGCTTCACATAGAAGAAAAAGTCCAAAAATGGGTTAGCAGCGAGGATCGGATCGTAAGCGATCCACGATCCCACGATCCGATCCTACGATCCCGAGCGATCCTACCGATTTACGATCCCATTACGATCCTGATCGTTTTTTAAGTGTAGGATCGTAGGATCGTGCGATCCTACGATCAGGATCGCGATCCTGACAACCTTGGGTACAACCACTCCCACACACTATGTATTTTGAGGACTAAAATACTAACCACTCACACTCAGAGGTTTAAGATGGTTTGGTACTACAATGATGTATGAATAATACTAGATCACACGACAACAAAACAAACAAGCCTTCCAACTAATTGTTGAAGCTTGATTATGCCTTGATCTTCTTTGCTACAAAAGATGATCATTAGAATGAAATGAAACTGAGCTAGAAGTAATAGAATGAGAGAATGTATGTGTTTTATGCTAATGAGGGATGATAAAACAACTTGGGTTGGCTTGCTATTTATAGGCCAAATGGTCAGCAGAGCCACGGACCGGACGGAACAAAAAAAATGGTTCCGCCCTTGTTAATTTTTGGTTCCGCCGGTCTGACAGTAAAGATTACAAAAAATCTTTCCAATATCACCCAAATCTCTCCAAGATCATGTAAGATATAATATTCTATGAAATCTTCCAAAGATTTCCAATGTGATGCAAGCCATGATGTAATATGTTGTTTTCTATTTTTAGAGTTAATATGTTATAAGTAAATACATATGTAATATTATGTTTAAGAAACTAAACATACTTGTTCTAAAAATGTTGATGCATATTATAGTTTAGAAGGATATCAATGTTAATTGATACATGCCTAATCAACATGTGATAAGATGTAAATGCTTAAGTGATGAAGACTTTATTTAAGGAAAGCTTATTTTAATATCTATTAATCTTAACAAGCTTTATACTTTACTAAAATGAAATTTACTTTTGTCGTTAACAAAACAAGGTAAAGATCATAAAATATAAATAACGTTTTAAGACGATATTTGTATTAACAGTGCATATCTTTTGTGATAACAGTTATGTTATGCAAATAACAACAAATGTTTTCCATGAAAGAACATAATATTTTGAAGTATATCTCTTTTTCACGAAGAGAAAATTTTTTGAAAGAATTTTCAAAACTGTAAAAATAAAAAATGTAGATAATGTATCATATGTTTTTACAAAAGGGGTATCAATTAGTGATTACAAAAAGTTTTGTGATCTATTATGTCTTACAATTTTCTTTCAAGTTTAGTTTATAAGCGAGAATATTGAAAATAAAGGTGTTATAAGCTAAACATGTTCATGGTCTAAAGGTAACTTTAGTAATAGTCAGAGGTAAAATTGTGTTACTTTTATAAACATTAGTACCTGTATGCTATTTTCTTATTCTACAGGGACAGGCAGAGTAAATATGCAAAAGTTCTTGTCTAGTAGACTGAAGAAAATATATAAAGCCATTTTTTGTTTATTAATTGATTCATTATGTCAGCTTTTGTGTGTGTAACTCTCTCTCTCTCTCTCGCTCTGTGTGTGTGTGTGTTAGGGTTTGATCTTTTAGATATGTGTTCTAATTGAGTTTATACGTTTCTCTTTTTTTTTAGTCATGAAACGCTTCATATGTTATGAGTTATGAAGATGCAGTTTATATAAATAAAAGGGTGATTGGTTGAATAATCTTTATGTGTCTTTATTCTTGGTCTCTGTTTATTTGTGTAAAATTAACAATGACTAATAAAAAAATGACCTTGTGGGATGATCCAAGCATATTGTGGAGTAATTAAGAGCAGTGATATGCGTGAAATACTGGTTGCAATTGCAAACGTAAGTATGATATTTATGTGAATTGTCAAGAATGTGTTAGTTAACACAAAACTGTGTATAGCAATATAACATGTACTTAACCGGGGTAATCTTGTTACATAATTCTTGTTATTAATGTTACTAAACTGTGTGAGATCTTAGGTTCGACTATTAGGTGCAGGCAACTCTAAAATAGTAACGTCAACTTTTTAAAAAAAGAAAGTTTTATCTGATTTGAACATGTGTGACGTAAGTTCAAATTATAGATTAATCGAGCAAAGATCAGAAACCGTGGTCACTAAAAAAATACATGTACTTTATAAAAGCAAGTGACTTGTGGTTA
The DNA here is from genome assembly GCA_022545495.1 of Chrysanthemum lavandulifolium. NCBI lineage: Eukaryota > Viridiplantae > Streptophyta > Magnoliopsida > Asterales > Asteraceae > Chrysanthemum > Chrysanthemum lavandulifolium. The sequence continues at coordinate 77,291,410 of CM040240.1, forward strand.
CGGATTATCAATTACAAAGTGGAAACTAGTGGTTAAGTGGATGAGCTAACTAAGGCATAAGCTAAAAGAGAGGGTTGATGGAAGAAGTAGCTATCAGAAAATGCAATTACAAAATATTTTAAACGTGTATCTTGCTTTCATTTTTCCACTCCAATAACTGAACAACTATTTCTTTAGTGTCATCAAAATGGACTAAAAGCATTAATAATTGATTAAATAAATGAAGAAAAACAAAGACAACTGCTTTAATTTGCATTGTTGTTCACTATATTAAAGGTGTGGAACAAAACAAAAGAAAGAACAAAGATGGGCACTACAATTCAAGAGTCTAGACAAATCACGAAAAAACAAAAAAGAAAGATAAAAATCTAATATAAACTCTTTTATTAACTTAATAATTATGTTTAGAAAATTAATTCGATTATTTAGTTTAATCTATGAATATACAATATTAAGTCATTATATATGAAATCTTATTAACTATCGTCAAGTTACTAGGTGTGTATATGTGCATATCATTGGGTTTCTATAACTATAAATAGAATAGTCAAGATGCAAGGCTGGCAATGCATGGCATCCGTCGATTATTTTTGTACGGCGGTAAGGTCTTTTCGATGAATTGCTTTTATAGAATGAAGAAAAAATATCCAACATAGGTTATTAATTGAAAGTTAGCTCGTATTGGTGACAAACACCATGCAATCAAAAAATTTGGTGAGCGATTATATGTTTTTCATGATGCTAACTTTACGCATGACGATAACTTTAGGGAAAAACTTTATCGCACACTATTTCATAAAAAAATGGTAGTGAACCCATGCATCACAATACAACGACGATACGAAAACGCTGATCATCACTATTGCTAGTTGTTTTGGACGTGCAAGATTATATAACGTATAAACATAAAGGGTGTTTTAAAGTAGCGGTTTCGGCGCCAATTAGTGGTGTCTATGTTGCTAAGTTGTGGTCGTAAATGGTGGTCCATTGTGTGGTCGAAAAAAGTGGTGTCAGAAAGTTTGACTACATAAAAGATTGGTTTGTACGATATGCATACTGATTTGTAAATTTTATTTAGTGGGTGTTTTAAAGAAATTAAAAAAAGAAAAATGATTTGTGCATTATTGTTTTATACTATGTGATATATTAATTGTACTTTTGAGTGGAAAAAACATATAAGATGATTTATGCATTATTGTTTTGTAACATGTGTTATATTAATTGTACTTTTGATTGATGGGGTATTTTAATAATATCATTAATGATTCATAAATTTCATTTAGTGCGTGTTTTAATGAAGAAAAAAAAATGATTTATGCACTATTGTTTTGTACCATGTGATATATTAATTGTACTTTAGAACTTGTAATGCTTAGAAACCAACAAAATGATTTCATAAGTGGCAAGTGTGTAGGCTTAATCTTTTTAAGATTTCCTTTTATAGGAAGTCTCAAATGCTTTATATAGTAGTATAGATAGTTGTGATATTGTTGTTAACTGTAACGTGTATGTATATAACGTAAAATAATGAAAGTGTAATTAATTTTTTTTTAACAAATGATGTGTTATATAGTAAAATGTGTCAATGAATTCTTTATAAAGTAATTATGTTAAAAATAATCAAAGTTTACTTCTCTATTTTTAAGAAGCAGCATATAAGATTGTCATGCATTACAATTCACAAAGTTGTTAAATAGTCAAAAGATCCAAATTTAAATTTTACGATATTCAAACTACCAAATATAACACCTTTAAATAAGATTGTGCAAAAGGTGTTAGACTTCGAAAATGTCATATCAATCAATACATCCAAAGAGAATACCATTGATTAAATGAGATAAATGAGATTATGCAAAATATACCATTAATTAAATGAGATAATTGAAATTGAAGGTATATTAGTAATTATACTTTTCTTGTTTTGTGACTTTTAAGCACAATTACATGCTCTTTAATTATAAGTAGTAGATACATATATTATCTTGTCAAAATTTATATCCTCAAATTGATAAATTATGTTATTAATGTGGGTAATGGTGGTCACTCGCATGACTTTTTAAATATGCACAATAGAAAATAAACAAGTAAAGGTCATGCAGACCAAAACCCTAATATGCATATATCATAATCAGTGATATAACATAATCTAACACGTATAAATGGTATTAAGGAGCACTTACTTGATCTTGCATTGACGTAAGCTCTTAGACCTGATAGCTTGCACGGAACCGTCTTTTTCTTGATCTTGACGCTTCAGTCAAACAGATTATGGTTTATGGGGAGAATCACCACATGTGTTGCGTCAAGTACTCAACAGGTTACACATATAGAACTAGGGCTAAGAATCTACAGCGGGTTGGAGAGTACGAAGTCGACCAGTACTTAGTCGACTTTATGGGAATCGACTAGAAGTCCATTGTTCGACCGAAAGGGTTTCGACTGATCAAAAACAAGACCCCCCTCCCACGGGGGGAAGGGGAGGGATTTTAGAGTTAGAGGAAATGTTATGATTCCCATTATGAGCCCTTAGTATATATAGGATATCATGAAACATTTCTAAGAGTAATAGGATTTCATGTAATAAACCAAACTTAACCCCTACTTATCCTAAGGGTTCGGTTGTGGAAAACTAGAAGGGGGTTGAATAGTTTTGCCAATTAAAACTTCCTTTTAAACTATTTAGATCGACTTATGTCAATCTATTTGGATGTGTGTGTTGGATGTTGATAAACAAGCATATAAAGATAAGTAATGAAAAGATAAGAGTAAGAAGCACAAAACCACAACACGAGTATTTATAGTGGTTCGGCTACAAGGACACCTTCCTTGCCCTACTCCACTCCCGAGTCACCTACTCGAGAGTTCGTAATCACTACACCAATCTCCTTATGGCGGAGAAGCCTTCACAACGTCGCCTACCCTTTTTCCGGTGCTAGGCTAACCACCGGGTTCTTTCACTCCAAGGTGAACCACACCTACACAACGTCGCCTACCCTTTATAAGGTACTAGGCTAAGTACCTAGTTCTTTAACTCCAAGGTGAACTACACCTTCACAACGTCGCCTACCCTTTATTAGGTACTAGGCTAAGCACCTAGTTCCATTGCAATGGAGGAACTACTACCACACTACACCAACGACTAATCCCAAAGGAGATCTACTCCTTTACAACATCATCAAGGATATCAATATCCTTGGATCTAATACTAGTCTATCTTGTACATCGAAACACACCATATCGAATGTACATCTAAGGCACCTTTCACTAATGCCTTTGACTAGATCTACAAGACACCTTTCACTAATGTCTTGTGTCTTCACTTCTAAGCACCTTTCACTAGTGCTTCTAGTCTTGACTTCTAAGCACCTTTCACTAATGCTTCTTGTCTTGACTTCTAAGCACCTACCACAAGTGCTTATGCTATAGACGATAGATACCCTTCACTAATATCTTCGTCTTGACACTTGAGACATCTTTCACTAATGTCTTCAACACTACACTTCTTTGAAGAAAGAAAGGAATCATCAACAAGAAGACTTGATGGCCTTGATGATGAGGAAGCATGGCAACTCATGGACTTGAGCTTGCTCGGCTTCAAAGGTGGTGATCTTGCCTTTAAGAGGAACCTAAAGATCACACAAAACAAAACTACAAACATAGATCTCTTGGATCCGAGGTTAGTGAGTTTTAACTCGGGGAGAAAGTGTGTTAGAAAAGGGTGAGAAATAATGAAGAAATGGCTCACTATTTATAGAGGAAAAATCTCTCGTTCCCGGATCCCACGGATCCCTACCACAAGGATCCGGCTAGCACAAAGCTAGGGATCCGTGGACGCTCCTCTTTGCCCATGGGTATTTTGGTCATGGGTCATGGGTCATGGGTTGAACCATGGATCTTTGGCTAGATACAATGTATCTTTGAGTGCAATGCACTTAGTCACTGGGTATGGGTTGATCCATGGGTTATGGATATCATCCATGTGTGATATAAGCATGATGTCATGCAATGGGTTATGGGTCAAGATCCATGGGTTATGGGCTTTGGGTTGTACCCAACTACATTCAATGTATTTGCCCAATGGGTTGTGATACTTAAGTTTCTACCCATTTATATTACCCAATATACTACATACTAGTTATGTGTATATTATACCCAAATATGTAAACACTAGTTGTTGTACATATGTATTACTAAATCATAAAATCACTTATACTTGTTTTAGTGTTTTATGTGAAAATGTGAATATGTTAGAAACTATTAGTTCAAACCATTTACGTATTTTATTTGTTTCGTTAAAATGATTTTACGTTTGTTATCGACAAAACATTAGAAGATCGTAAAATATAAATAAACGTTTTACGGCTTATTTGTATTAACAATCTCCCTTTTGTTGATGACAAAACATAAAATTATTTTAAGGAAAAGCTAAAATTGTAAAAGTTTGAATTTGTAGTTTTACTTTTTCTCCCTTTTGTCGAAACAAAAAGTGTTTGAAGGAAAGCAACACATCGTTTTAAGAAAAACATGTGAAAGAAATAAAATAAAAAGAAATAGAGAGCAAGTAACGGAAAGGATCTCGTCTTTACTCCCCTTGACGAGTCCATCCCTATGTAAGGCGTCAAGAAAGTGATATTAATCTAGTTTGTTTGCAAGTAAGTTTGCAAAGATTTCGTCTAAGTGACGAATGTACTCCCCTTGATGATTGCAATTTTGCAAGGGATGTCATGAAATGTAAACCTAGTATTGCAAGTAATTTGCAATGTATTGCTTTGACATAAAGCTCCCCTAGCTTTAGGATGTCAAAGTCTTCATGTGTAAATTGAATAACTACAAAACAAAGGTTAGAAAGCAAGTATAATTCACAATTTTTCGCAAATGTGGTTCAAGTTAGTAGAAAGAAAGCTTTACGTCTCACGGATCCCACGGTTCCCTCTAGTAGGGATCCGTCTAGGCATTCGAGGATCCGTTTTAGCTGCTTAATTTCAGCAAAGGTGATATAACAAGTAATGTTATCACAAAAGTGAGATATGAATACAAGGTAATCATATGCTCAGAAAAATAACAAGTAGCATGTAATTCCATTTAATAAAACTAGAGTTATGATATACATGACTCTAAAAACTAAGAAAATAAGAAGATACATGACTAGGAATTTCTAAACCAACTATCGCTTGATGCTAGGACACCACTAAAATCTTCTAGCTCAAGTTTTGTTTAGGTTTGATCTCGTCGAAACGTTCGAGGAGATGATAGAACATGAAACGTTGGTCTTCTCGTACTTCATGTATCAAACTTTCAACATGTTGACAATGATAGCAATCTTTGTCATGGCTAGGTAGTGGTGGTGGAAGAAATGAAATGGCTTGATGCGAAGGATCAAGTGAAGCGGCTTGTGGAGCTTCAAACGATGGAGGGATTGGTGGAGGCGCATTTGAGAATGGCTCGACTAAGAATGATGGTGGTGGTAGAGAAGTGTCAACTTCCATATGGTCGGGTGGTTGACTTTGATGATTTCTCATAATCCAAATGGGATTATATGATGGAAAGCGGCGAAAAGGAAGCGGAGCAAGTGTTGACTCAACACCTTGATTTTGTACCATTATTCCTCCTAATGAGGAGAATGTTGTCGTGAGCGGATGAGGCGGCCTAGGAGGCAAGTCCTCTAATTTGTAGAGGTGTGGTGATGATAGTGGGGATGTAAATGAAATAGCTCTAGGAACCAATGGTGATGGTTTAGTGGAGATGATATTGTTTGGCCTAGGAGGTATGGTGGTGTTTGGCATTGGTAGTTTTGTGGGTACTATCCTTTTAGGAATTGGTTTGATTAGATGAGGAAGGATCCTATCATTTGTTGGCTTGACCGGAGATGATTCGGTTGAAGAGATTTCGTGTATAACACGCGCCTTTTTCATGGGTGGTTCTTTGGTGGATAAGTTATTACTTGGGGTTTTCCTCATGATGAAATGATTTCAAGAGGTTTGCAATGGTTTCTAAAGTGCTGAAAGTTAGGATGAGAGTGATGACTATGGAGGTCCTAACAAAGTGGTTTATAAACCAAGAGATTTGGCAAGTGCATTTAAGCCTTAAGCCACTAGGATTCATTGGAATGTGATGATTAACATGCACAAGAGTCAACTTGAGTTTGCACTGATCTAGGAACTCATTTAAGATGAGATGGAGTGTTTGAGTTAGGAAGATGAGTTGAAATGATTGTTTTAGCAAGATTTGGCATAAAGCGTCACCGGATCCCACGGTTCCTCTTCATAGGGATCCGTCTAGGCTAATCCTAGGGATCCGGCTTTCGATCGATTATGAAAGAGTGGAAATGATGTTTCTAAGATCTAAGACCTATAACATCTTGAGTGTTTCAGTCCTCTAAGTGTTTTAAATGAAGGGTGCTTAAGTACTTGAAGGTAATGAATGATGTAGCTAATGATTGTCTTTTATGGAGGGATTTGGAACTTTCAAGAGTACCAATAGATGAGCAAGGATGACACTAAAAATGAGAGTGTCAATTGAAGCTAAGTGATCCTAGAGATCAGGTTGTGACTTAGGATAGTGTTTTGGAAAATATCCTAGAAGCTTTGAGATGGAAAAAGCTAGAGTTTGATCAACTTTGATCAATTTTGAGGTAAGGATGATTTATGATCAATTTTGTCATAATCGAAAGATTTCTAAGACCAAATGTGAGGGATTAAGTAAAAAACGAAGTGTGAGTTTGAGAGCGGAAGAGTCATGGATTAAAAATGAAACGGTAGATCTACAAGCGTCTTAGAGTGTGATCTAGGTGAGTTATGTGTGAGTAGGAAAGATCAACCTATCTTGATAAGGACTTAATTTGCCTTAAGACACTATGTTAAGCTTAGTGTGAGGTGTTCTAAGGATATGTTTGAAATATAATGCTTGCAATTGCATTTTTTGTTTGTCGGATCCCACGGTTCCCTAAGTGTAGGGATCCGTCTAGCACAATCTTTGGGATCCGCCTATCTGCTCAGCAGGACCTTTACTAAAGGTATGCAATGATCTTGACAATGCATTATATCTCAAGGATAGTCTAAAAAGAGTTCTAATACTAAGATATCAAATGTAAGATGTTTTATTTCATGAAAGAAATTGGATTACATTGATAAAGCACGAGTACAAGAGAATTGATCCTATTTTGGAATACTACTAGGTTCCTTGAGTGTTTTCGCTAGGAGGATCATTATGTGATTGATGAGTGTTGGTGGAATCAAGAATGAAGAAAGTCTTCATGAGAGATATGTTTAGCGGTTCCATCATCTTGTTCACAAGCACGCATAACGGACTTTGAAATTGAGGATGGAAGTGCATAACATTATGATAGAGGCGTGTCAAGAACATTCCATAAGGGATGAGTTTATTCTTGGAGCCTTGAAGATTTGCGATTCGCCTTGCGAAGAAGTAGGCGAGATTGTATGGTTGTTGTGTTAGCAAACACTACAACATGTGAGCACAACAAGCGGGAAGAATTTCTCGATTTCCCCTAAGGCTCCAAACATTTTCACGTAGGATGAGTGCAAGAGGCTTGTACTCTTCTCGGATATCCCTTGTAAAGATAATGTTTGGATCGGAGTAATATGGTCGAGGTTTGCATATTATGCGATTTAAATCTTCCGGAGAAGGTATGTGTGAACAATATGGACTATTTTCTTCACGAAAGTTGAAGAGAGAATCAAGAGACCAATCTTCGGTGAAGGCACATTGTCCATGATTTGGAATCCGGAGGATGTGAGCAAAATGCCCAAGGGTTAGAGTAAACTTTTGGTTTTGATATAAAACCAAAGAGATGAGAAGCGATCCTCGTTACGAACGAGTTCGACTTGACGGAAGAATTCCATTATGAACCTTGGACATATCTTCTCGTTGATTTCAAGAAGACATTCTAGTCCTATGGCTCGGAAGGAGGTATTGATACCTTCTTGAATTGTAGAGAGGTGTCTACAACACGTCCTTCGTGGAAGTGACGATTTCGAGATTATTGAACCCACGGACATGATTGCGGTGTGTTGGGTTCAGAGAGATGTTCGAGTGTAGACGCTAGTGAGTGAAAAATCAAACTCGTATTCATGCGTCATAGTTGAACCTATAGAAATGATAAGTTAATAAAAGAGATGTTTGTGGTCAACCTATGATTATCTAATGTTTTACTAGATTTTTATTAACAATGGTGTTTAACACTTCTAACTTACTCAAGGTTTTGACTTTCTAGTGGATTATTACATTTAGAAAGATAGTGGTTTTAATTTGCATGAAAACTGTTTTTCGATGGGGACGGATCCCACGGTTCCTTTTCAAAAGGGATCCGCTAGTATAACTTCGGGATCCGTAGATCCGTAATTGAGAACATTATATGAAAACGCATAGGTTTTAGATCTCATAGTTTTATACCAAGATATATGTTTTAACCTACATTTTCTTTTAACATGCATACATGACTTCTAATGTATCACGAAAGAATATGAAACGAATAAATCAAAAGAAATGACAAACACATTATGATAATAATAACCTAGATAACTAGATTATTAGTAATATTGCATTTCAATACTAAGGATGATACAAAGGATTGGGTATATGATCCCAATGTAGATTAACAACACAAAGTAAATGTCTCCATATGTGAACTTCATCATAGGGAACACAAGTGCAATGAGTGTTAAGGCGATGAGCACGAGTGCGATGTAAACCATGTTGATGACGAATCTTCTTGGTTTCGGTTGAGATGGAATGAGGAGGAAGATGAAATTTTGAATGAGAAGAAATTTTTGAAATTGGAAGATTTGAAAAAGTGAGGGTTTGGTAGAGTGGTCGACGGTGGGTTATTTATAGGGTTATAGGATTAAAGAAATAAAACATAAGTTTTATATACCACGACTATAGACGAGAAATATAACACGTATGTGAGAAAAAGGCTTCCTAATGAAGCTTCATGTAAAACATGTAATTGCACAAAAGATAATCATATAAATACCTAAATAGGTATACTTAATTATCAAGCAAAGTAAAAGAAAATCATACCTCTAGCGCACTTAGGAATGTCTTTACAAATGACACAGCAAATGTCACTTAGACGATTCCCGCTCCTTTGAGTTTAAGATACCTTCTTAAGGAAGGTATTCTTGTTACCAAGCGACTCCTAAAGCTTGGTGGGTATGAGCTTTGACTAATCAACATGACAAAGAAGATTAGTGCAATTAAATGAAAAAGTAAATAAGAAAAATGTTGTTATCAAATCAACATCCAAACATATAGTTTTGAAAGACATGGTGTTTGTTTTTATGAAAAACCTTCTTTGTAGTTTTCAATTAACTATGGATCGTATCAAGTTTTTAAAGTACAATATACTTCAAGAAACTTGGTAACGAAGCTCTGATGCCAATTGTGGAAAACTAGAAGGGGGGGTTGAATAGTTTTGCCAATTAAAACTTCCTTTTAAACTATTTAGATCGACTTATGTCAATCTATTTGGATGTGTGTGTTGGATGTTGATAAACAAGCATATAAAGGTAAGTAATGAAAAGATAAGAGTAAGAAGCACAAAACCACAACGCGAGTATTTATAGTGGTTCGGCTACAAGGACACCTTCCTTGCCCTACTCCACTCCCGAGTCACCTACTCGAGAGTTCGTAATCACTACACCAATCTCCTTATGGCGGAGAAGCCTTCACAACGTCGCCTACCCTTTTTCGGTGCTAGGCTAACCACCGGGTTCTTTCACCCAAGGTGAACCACACCTACACAACGTCGCCTACCCTTTATAAGGTACTAGGCTAAGTACCTAGTTCTTTCACTCCAAGGTGAACTACACCTTCACAACGTCGCCTACCCTTTATTAGGTACTAGGCTAAGCACCTAGTTCCATTGCAATGGAGGAACTACTACCACACTACACCAACGACTAATCCCAAAGGAGATCTACTCCTTTACAACATCATCAAGGATATCAATATCCTTGGATCTAATACTAGTCTATCTTGTACATCGAAACACACCATATCGAATGTACATCTAAGGCACCTTTCACTAATGCCTTTGACTAGATCTACAAGACACCTTTCACTAATGTCTTGTGTCTTCACTTCTAAGCACCTTTCACTAGTGCTTCTAGTCTTGACTTCTAAGCACCTTTCACTAATGCTTCTTGTCTTGACTTCTAAGCACCTACCACAAGTGCTTATGCTATAGACGATAGATACCCTTCACTAATATCTTCGTCTTGACACTTGAGACATCTTTCACTAATGTCTTCAACACTACACTTCTTTGAAGAAAGAAAGGAATCATCAACAAGAAGACTTCAGTAGCCTTGATGATGAGGAAGCATGGCAACTCATGGACTTGAGCTTGCTCGACTTCAAAGGTGGTGATCTTGCCTTTAAGAGGAACCTAAAGATCACACAAAACAAAACTACAAACATAGATCTCTTGGATCCGAGGTTAGTGAGTTTTAACTCATGGAGAAAGTGTGTTAGAAAGGGTGAGAAATAATGAAGAAATGGCTCACTATTTATAGAGGAAAAATCCTCTGTTCCCGGATCCCACGGATCCCTACCACAAGGGATCCGGCTAGCACAAAGCTAGGGATCCGTGGAACGCTCCTCTTGCCCATGGGTATTTTGGTCATGGGTCATGGGTCATGGGTTGAACCATGGATCTTTGGCTAGATACAATGTATCTTTGAGTGCAATGCACTTAGTCACTGGGTATGGGTTGATCCATGGGTTATGGATATCATCCATGTGTGATATAAGCATGATGTCATGCAATGGGTTATGGGTCAAGATCCATGGGTTATGGGCTTTGGGTTGTACCCAACTACATTCAATGTATTTGCCAAATGGGTTGTGATACTTAAGTTTCTACCCATTTATATTACCCAATATACTACATACTAGTTATGTGTATATTTTATCCAAATATGTAAACACTAGTTGTTGTACATATGTATTACTAAATCATAAAATCACTTATACTTGTTTTAGTGTTTTATGTGAAAATGTGAATATGTTAGAAACTATTAGTTCAAACCATTTACGTATTTTATTTGTTTCGTTAAAATGATTTTACGTTTGTTATCGACAAAACATTAGAAGATCGTAAAATATAAATAAACGTTTTTACGGCTTATTTGTATTAACTTTATATATTTTATTTGAAAAAATAAATTGTGCTAGTGGAAAATATATTATATAACAATTTGACCCTCTAAAATTAACAAGTTACATTTTGGACCACATAATAAAATGCTTTAAGCTTCGTCCCTGCCCATACCTTTACCCTTCTTCTCTCTCTATAAAATCCGGCCACACTGTCGGCTACCATCATCGGTCGCCAACATAACCACCACAGCCAACCGTCTTCGAATGCCATCACTACAGCCAAACGACGCCACCATCGTCACCACAGTCGAACCTTCGACCACCATCACACCGTAACAACCACGGATCTAACATGATATTGACCAGATATGGTCGGGTCTAGTGGTGATGATGGTTTCCAGGTGGTGATGATGAGGTTTTGTAGTGGTCGTTTCGTGGTAGCAGTGGTGGTTTCATGAGTTTGTGTGTGCGGGGAAGTGTTTATGAAGATGAAGATGAGGGGTAGAAGTGTTTATGTTTGTGTGGTTTTGGTTTTTTGTTTTGATTTTTGGTATGGATGGGGTTTGGATTGGTTTGGTGATTTTTTGAAGAAGTTATTATTTGAGGATGAAATGAATAGTATTTTATGATGTTTATAGAGAAGATGATGAAGATGAAGGTTTGATGTTTTTTTTGTTATCACTCTATTTTTATGGAAAATAATAATAATAGTAATAATAATAATAATAATGAAAAATTATACTGGAGGGTATTTTAGTCACTTCATAATATCAAAAATGGTATTTTAGTCATTTTGTGCAATGCTTAACTCGTCAAACTGACACTCATCAGAAAAATGTACTAACCCCGCAACGGACATTTCACTTTTGGATTAAACCTGAGACTTTTTAAAAAAATGGACTTGTTAATGTAAATAATGTCTAAAAACATTATTTATATTTTTCGACATCTCTAGCTTTTGATAATAACAAAATGTAAAAACATGTTATGTCAAAATTAACATAAACAAGTTTTTAATCGTAATATTTCATTTAACGTAAATCACTCGAGGTAAGAACAAACAAATTTACAATTTGATAAATGATCAAAGAAACAAAATTTTTGTTCAAAGACTTCATATTTTTATAAATGTTACAAAACAGTTTTTCAAAAATAGATTTTACAAATTATTTTTGAATTATAAAGAAATGTTTTATTCAGGAAATTATATTCAAATATGCAAAGGGTGAAAGTTAAAGATCTGTGATATATTTTTCAAATAAAGCAGGTTTCATTTAATATACTTTGTAAATTGTCAAAGATCATAATATATTTTCAAATAATTTTGATCTAGCTAATATGACCGGTTAGCGGCGAGTTACTGGGCCACTCTTGATTAAAAGTTACACTGTTGGTCCCCAATGGACCAAATTCGCGATTTAGTCCTATTTTGGTAGCGCTCGTTAAAAAAAAAAAAAAAAAAAAAAAAAAACTCTCTATTTTTTTTCTTAAAATATATTTATATTTTTAATTTATAATTAATTGTTTTTTAAATTTATAATTAAAAAAATGGATAAAATTTTTTATACACTTTTTTTACGTCTTTTTATTATTTTTTTGTTTTTTAATCTGGATAAACTCTTTATATATATTTTAAATATCTTGAAAATTGTAATTTTTTAAAAATAAATATAAATTTTGACAATTTAAATAAAAATAAAAAATCGGGAAAAACATTTTTTAAAATCTGTTTTTTTTAATCTAGATAATTTTATTTTTTAAAAAATTACAATTTTCAAGATTTTTAAAAAAATATAAAAGTTTATCCAGATTTAAAAAATTAAAATCTGGAAAAACTTTTTTAAAAATCTGATTTTTTTTTTTGAAAAATTTGGAAAGTTTTTATTTTTTTTTAAATTACAATCTTCAAGATTTTTAAAAAATATATAAAAAGTTTATCCAGATTTTAAAAAAATAAAAATAAATAAATGTATAAAAAAAATTATCTATTTTTTTTCTAATTTTAAATTTGAAAAAAAAAACATATTTTATCTAGATTTTAAGAAAAAAATTAAAAAGTTTTTAATTTTTTTTAATGAGTGTTACTAAAATAGGACTATATGCGCGAATTTGGTCCAGTCTGGGATGACCTGTTAACCTGCTGCTAACCAGTCATATTAGCTAGATCGAAGATTATTTGAAAATATATTGCATATCTTTGAGAATTTACGAAGTACATTGCGTAGATCTGTTTATTTGAAAAAATATGTTGCGTATCTTTAGCTTTCACCCAATATGCAACAATTATATTTCCCCAAAATCAGCTTCAAACATTCCCAAATAAACCTTCACCAAAAAAAAAAAAAAAAAAAAAAAAAAAAAAAAATGAAGAAGAAAAAAAAAAAAAAAAAAGGTATTTATGCGGGATGGTACAATTAAACTGGACGTTATCATTAACTTTAACGGTACCATCAATCTGTGAAGGCTACTTTTTTCTTCCATATAAATAGTGGAACAATTTACTCTCCCAAACTGCCAATTTTCACACATGACTTTCTGAGTTAAATCCACCTTATCTAATCTTGATTCTTTAATCATTTAGTTAGTTTGTTTTTTTTAAGAGTGATCAATCATCATTTCAAGTGATCACCTTCATTCCTCTGCTAGTGCAAGAGAAGAACACACTGTATCAAGAAGATACATAATGTTGTATGATTAGATTAGTGCATTTGTTACGTACTTGTTGTATATTATTGTACATCAAGTAGTTTGTCATCATATTTAGTTAGATTGTGTGGATTGTTGTGATTGTGTAGAGATCAAGTAGATCTTATGTAGCTTGTGTTGTTAGTGTGTAGATCGGGTAGATCGAGTAGATCGTGTGAAGATCGGGTAGATCTTTTAGATTGTGTGATTTATGCGAAGATCAGGTAGATCGTGAGTGAGATTGGTACCCGCTAGATTAGTACTTGATATTTAGCTCAGTGTCGAAAATTGTGATAAGCGACGTTGTATGATTTTCTCTGCCTGAATGGATTTTGTTGACATAGTGCATTGAACTCTCGAGTTGGGTACTCGGGGAGTGGAGTAGGGCGAAGAGCAGCTTTGTTATCGAACCACTATAAATCACAGGGTCAATTGGTTTGATTTCCAACACTCACTTTTCATATCTTGTAGTAGTTGTAGTTTGTTTACTTTAGTATTGTTATAATTGTGTCCATATCGCAATCGATGATTTCGCGAAAACTCGAATCAAATTTTTTCAAAAATAGTAATTATAAAGAACTAAAAACGACAAAACTATTCAACCCCCTTCTAGTTTTCACAAGACTGAAAATGAAATACCTCGATAAATCACAAGGACCAAAAACACAGTTAATTCTTAAATTTAATTGATTTGCACAATCATATTTTTTATTGACACACTCCATTATACACATTAAAAAGTTATACTTTATATATAACATGCCTTAACTAATTATACATTGGAGTATGCAAATAAAAGATAAAAGTGGACCAATCATCTCCCTTAAATTTATGTATGAGAAGCTTGAATAAAAAGTGAAATAAGATTTGAATTTTTTGAACCTTGCAGGTTGTGATCACTTATTGCTTTTGTATTTTGATAAGGTGAAATAGCATTTAAAATGTTTTTTGTTTACATTTTAAAACAAAGAAATAATAACAAATACTTTTTTGAGTTTTAAAATGCAAAAAAAAAAGAAAAAAGAGATAAAAATAGACATAAAAAAGAGAGGAGAGGAATGCAATTTAATTTTTTATGTCGTATTCTCGAGTCTGACAGTGAAAGTATATATCAATGGATGTATCAATATTTACATGTATAATTCCTCTTAAAACTCTTAAAATCCGAAAATAATTCTATATCGTGAATATCCGAACAATTGTGATAGCTTAAAGAACTTTCGTGGTCAACAGAAGTATCTTTTGGCTTGTTATCATCAAGTGACTTTTAATTTTCAATGTTAAAATAGAAAACTAAAAATACCTTCATACACTCTAAGTTGGTCAAATATATTTTCAAGTGATGAAATAGCTTGATTTACAATGTATTTTGGTTCTACATTCATTACTTTGGTAATTTCTTTGGCAGAAATGAAAGCATCTTAAAATCCACTATCTTTATATTTTTTATAGAAGGTCGCAAGACCTCTAATTGTTTAATAGAATCATTAATATAAATCTCTTTTTATTGCAAATATATACTAATGGAATTGATAGCAAAGGACATGTTATACCAAACAAGGCATTCAGACCGGTACATTGCATCGGTTTTTTTCCCAATAATTTGAGACCGTGTATGATATATAACTTTTGTATATGATACACGTTTACAACTGAAAAGGTTTACCCATATGTTTTCTTTTAAAGATTTGAGACAAATGAGTTCGAGTAAAATATTTGCAAATGGGTTTAGAACAAAAGAGTCTGGTTTAAGTTGACTTGTTGGTTTATTTCAATATGTAAGATGTGTTTGAGTTTGGACGATAGAAGTTAAAAAAACATTCTATTAAAACTCATTACCCGACTTTACTCTTCTAATTTATTTTTCGTATCTTTTAGTTTTAGTATAGGAGATGGAAAGTTCATAACACAATTTTTTCGTTTTCATATTGGTTTGGATGGTCTTATTGTGTTTGTTTGTGTAAGGTAATTGACGTTAAACAATACAAATTTTGATATTGCAATTAAAAAACATTGTTTTATCTAAAATTAATTATCTTTAGTTAGATTGTTATCTGCATTTACATTTTATGCCTCACCACATATAACAAAATAATAATAACAAATTTTGTGCATTACACACATCAATTCAATGAGGCTAATTGTTGTTAAATAAACTTATTCTCATTTCAAAAATATAACATGTCATTTTCAATACCAAATCTAGCCGTAAAATAATTAACCCCGTGAAAATGTGTATGTCCAAAAATACCACTCATTATACCGAATTTTATCATAAAATTGTATTCAAAATACCAATGGGCCTTTAGTCTAATGGTAAGAGCTTCCAACCTTGTGTCAATAGACCGGAGTTCGAATCTCTCCATTGGCCTAAAAGCTTTCAATTGGTACCATCCCCCCACCGCAAATGCTCTGATTGACTGGTCAACGAGGGACCTATCGAAGAAAATGACCAAGGTTCAAAGCCCACCTCCTGATAAGTACAGTCACTGGGACAAGTGCTCATTGCCTAAGGTCGAGTCCTTGGTAGAGGGTCCGGTTGGCATCCTTAGGATGCATGGGACCAGGGTGATCCCACCGTTCTTCAACTTTTGAAGAAAAAATTTATTCAAAATGAATTTCGGATAACTCTTTTTGATAGTCCAAAAATTGTCAGCCTAACATATGTACCAAAACAGCCCAGTCCAAACTCATATTCGGATAGATAGAAATAAGCCCAGTGAAATGAATAACCCACAATCTAACAACACCAATACACCGGTGTTAAACATATGCCCTAAATTTTTGCTCATTCCATAACTCTAAACACTCACACACATATAATCACGCCTCTCTCTCACCTACTTTATCTCCCTCATCAAACTACACGACGTCTCCTTTATCTCTTCATCATCAAAGCCGAATCACAAACTGAATCTCCTTCATATCTATTACAATAACAACACAAACAAAACCTTTATCTTTCTTGCATGATTCCCACTCGTCACAGCGACAAAGGATTCGACTTTAAGATCATTTAAATGGTCTCAGGTAGGTGTTATATTACATGTGATGTTTTGTTTTTGATCAGTGATGATTTATAGTTGCCCTCAAAATATCTTTAAAAGCTTAGACACAAAGTTGAACTATTTCCCTCATCAAACTACACGACGTCTCCTTTATCTGTTCATCATCAAAACCGAATCACAAACTGAATCTCCTTCATATCTATTACAATAACAACACAAACACAACCTTTATCTTTCTTGCATGATTCCCACTCGTCACAGCGGCAAAGGATTCGACTTTAAGATCATTTAAATGGTCTCGGGAGGTGTTATATTGCATGTGATGTTTTGTTTTTGATCGGTGATGATTTATAGTTGCCCTCAAAAAATCTTTAAAAGATTAGACACAAAGTTGAACTATTTCTGAGATCTCTTTAAATTTTCGTATCTTGTTTGTTTGATGTGAGTGTTGGGGAGAGATGGTGAGGGTCTTGTTAGTGTCTTGATGTAGGATTTGTTTTGTGTGTTTTGGCTTGGCTGAGGTTTCGTCTCATCTTCATCTCTTTTCTTTTTTGTCAAAGGTTGAAACAAATTTGTTTTGTTCTTTATTTTTAATGTTCGGATATTGAAAAGAAGTTATGCTTCGAATGGATCTATGATGGATTATGTATTTTCTACTTAGAAAAACTTGAATGATTTTGAAATAAATGGTAACCTGAGATATTTTTATTTTCGTATCGTGTATGCGTTTGAGTTTTAGTTGTAGTTTGATGATGGAGATGGATTGAGTTTCAATTGGTTTTAGGATAGTCATATGATAGTGATGAAGAATATTTCAAAAAAATTATGGTGGTGAAAATGGTGGTAATTTGTCATTTATAATTTTCAAAAATCCAACTGAAAAGTCACATTTATAGAATTATCTCATTTATTATAGAACTGGAATTGTTTGGTGTTGTAAGTTACTCGAAACTACAACCACCCTTCATATTCATATGCAGTAAACAATGAGTTTAAAATTAATGATTATTGATGTAACTTCATGATTGTTTGTATTCCAAGGATGCTCTAAATCCTTGATTGTTTGTATTGGTAAGAACACTTTGTATGACTAAAAAATGAGTTTCAACTTTAATACTACACATTTGATGATGAGACTGAAACTTTTAGTATATATGATATGATAACTATTCCCAACAGAAACTCATAATTGCCTAGTTCATGTTTAGCTAGAGCACTAAATCATGTTTTGCTTTGGGTTCGTTGCACATTTTTATTCTGTCCATTTAAAGCATCTTTTATTTGTTGGGTTTGATATATTAGACTTAGTTTTCTAAAACTTGTAGGCTTATAAGTTGTAACATAAGAGGGCCAAAATTTTGATTATTTAACATTTATCGGCTAATTTAGAGCCTTATATAATCCGGGATCTCTAATACTAATAACAAGAAAAACATGTGACCAAATCAATCAATCTCTCTATATATATATATATATATATATATATATATATATATATATATATATATATATATATAAAGCAGTGAAAATCGAGGCTTTAAAATTAAAAGCCTAAAACCTTAACTTTAATTGCATTAATTTTCTTTGCTAAAAAAAATTGCTTTAACTTTTAGCCATTACTCATTTGTGATCACTATTAGAGCTATAGGTATGGTGACGAGGGGGCTTCGCCATGCCCAAGTAGAAGGCTCATCGTGCCTCGCCACCATATCGTAGTTCCTCGCCATCAACCAACTCGTCGTCTGCACGATGAGGTAAAACTTCTAACATATTACTGTTTGTATGGGACCAAAAAAGAGTAAACGGTCAGATTTTTAAAAATTTAGTCGTTTTATTTATTTATTTACTTTTTTTATTATTTTTTAACTAAATCTCACTTTTTAAAGACTATAAATAACACATAATTTTCACACAATTCTTTACCAAAAAAACTAATACTCTCTATATCCTAACATACAAAAAGAATGTCTCAAAGTCCAAATGAGATTGGGGGGGGGGTGTATTTTACATCGCTTCTCACCTCAAACCCACAACCATACGGGAGTTCTTCAAATTCGTTTACCCCATCGTCATAAAACTCTAACTCTTCCTTGCAAGCGATTCCTTCATATGGTACACAAATTACACCCGAGCAAATTTACCAAAATCAACAATTTGCGTATCAAGGATTCGTAAATTTCCAAAATCAAAGACATCCGACACCACATCACAGTTTCTTCAATCTCAACCACAATAATACTTTGAATCACTACCATCAGATTCATAATTCAAAGTACCACAACCCCGTGCACCGGCCAAATCTCGAGGAAAAAAAAGTTGCGAAAATGTCAAAAAAAATCGTGAATTTGGAAGCAGACAATAAGGTTGATGTGAAAGAACTGACACGTGTGAATACTCGTTGGACAAGCGAGAAAGAAAAGTTGCTAGCGGAAACTTGGGAGGAAGTTTCCCAAGATAAAGACATCGGAAATGACCATTCGAGGACGCGTTTTAAAACCAGATTGTGGAGGATTTCAACAGTGCTACAAACCGTGATACTCGTACCAAAATATGAACACGGTTAAATGGACCAGGCTTCACGATGATTGCCAAAAATTCAACGCCATTTACAAACATTGGAGCGTAGAAGAGGGGAAAATGACAGTGATTATCTCGAGAATGCAAATACCAATTTTAGCCAACGCTTTGGTGGGAGAATCTTCTTCTATGTTCACGGGTGGGAGGTTTTGAGAAAATACCCCAAATGGGACGCGGAGGACCCCGATTGATCTGACAAATCTTGAGGATCTATTCGGCACTGACAAACGACCTCGTCCCATCGGCGCAAAATTTCGAGCTTAAAAAAAGCCAAGTCGGTGGAGCGTCGGCGGGGGTCAAACAGTACTTTTCGGAATTTTATCTTTCGAGTATATGCGCAAAGACGAAGCTCAAACAGCCAGCGTATGAGGCGAGGAGACAGGAATAAATGAGGTGCCTGGGGATGGAAGAGTTGAAGTTTCTCATGCTTGATCCCGACCAGACCACACCGGCCAAAGCCGCTTTCATCCGTAGGAAACAAAAAGAAATCATGAAGAAACATCAAAACGACCAATAAAAATTTTAAGTTTCGTGTGTTTTAATTTTTTATTTTTTATTTCGTATCGTTATTTTAAGTTTCGTATATTTTTTAAAATGTGAATTGTATTTTAATTTAGGGAATTTAGTCTATATCCTTACAAAACTTAATAATTACGTCAATATCCTTGTAAAACTGCAAATTACATCAATATCCTTTGAAATCTTTATAATGCTCATGTGTATCCAAAATAACAATTTGTCTAATTTGATATATTTTACAATTGCCTAAATGATATACAAAATAGTCAATTACATTTTTACCCTTTTACCCTTTTAATTAATCAAATGGAAGATTATACCTTAGATTGATACTTTCTTCTTTGTCCCGTCCGCTCATTTTTCTTTTTCCCTTCTGAATCTATCGTTCATTTTTTTACTTATCAAGTATTTTTCATGCCAACGAATATAAATTAAAACTGTAGCATTTTTTGTTTATAAAAAGGGATAAGATAATTGAAACCACATGAAACTTAATCCTTGCAGAAATGTCAATGAATACAATACCCAAAATCTCTTTAAGATGTTGGAAGCACTTGATTAATTATTAGGTAACTCCATGATTTCAAGAAAAAAAATCAAATAATTATGTAAAGGGCAAAATTTGAATACCATTGACATTAGAGGCTAAATATAATAGAAAACCCAATTGAAAGTAATATTAAATCAATGTGATTAAGTCATCAAAAGAGGGTGGATTCAAGGAAAAAGAACGAAAGAGTAAAAACATGAAAAAGAAGATTTCCATGTGAAAGTCTGGTGAAGTATTGTTTAGGATATAAGGGTAAAAAAGTAATTGAATATGTTGTTTATAATTTAGATAATTGTAAAATATATCAAAATAGATTAAATTGTTATTTTGGATATACATGAGTATTATAAGGATTTCAAAGGATATTGATGTAATTTGCATTTTTACAAGGATATTGACATAATTATAAAGTTTTGTAAGGATATTAATCCTCTTAATTTTAATGAATGAATTTTATTTTATTTGAAAATTTGGAAAAGAAAAATTAAATTGGAAGTGATGGGACCCAAATGAAGAGGTTGTGTTATGTTATGATAAGGGAATGTAGAAGGAGTTATGTTATGGTGATGTGGCACATGTGAGGCCCAAATGAAGAGTTTAACCTCTTCATCATGACACCTATATGTCAGGGACTTGTCTCTACAAGGTCTTCCGTACGGCACTTAGTCTCGACTAAGCTCAGCCTTGCTCGAATACTCAACGATGTATGTAACTAAAGAAAGCTTCAAAGAAAAGAGCAAGTGGAATGAAAGGAAATGCTTTGTATTACTTATAACTTTACAAGAGAGAATACAAGTGAATTTTGTTAGATGATATCCTCGAATGAGTCCTACCTCTATTTATACTACTATGTGCAAAGCTCTACATCCTTTCATGGTAGGAAAAATCTAGGACATCCAAGAACTTCTAGGCCTTCCAAGATATTCTAGAGTCTCCTACATCTTCCAACACTTTCTACCATATTTCAAAGGCTTCCAAGATTATCCAAGATCTTCCAAGAGTAGTGTGGAATAATCCGGAATCTCGAACAACCTTGAAAATAATCGTATCAAGTAGGCGGGTCGTGACATCCTCCCCCACCTAAGCTCACGACGTCCTCGTCGTGCCATCCTCGTGATACTTCTTGATCTTGTCCGCAAATTGCCACAATAAGTCTTCGGCTTCCCAACTTGCTTCTTCACTATCGGGCAAATTACGCCACTTGATCAAGTACTCTTATAGCTCGGCACTCCTCGTCTTCGTATCGTACGATCGACAAGATCTCCTCAACCTCTCGATCGTACGAAGTAAATACCATTGTTGGCGCCCGCTTGGACACCCATCGTCCCGAGTCTTCCTCGTCCTCATGATAAGGCTTAAGAAGGCTAACGTGGAAGACCGGATGAATCTTCAACTTGGGCGGTAGTTAAAGTCGCTATGACACCTTTCCAACACGTCCTCTCACCGGGAAAGGTCCTTCATACCTCCGTATTAAACCTTTGTGCACCTTCCTTAGTGATTTGAATTGTTAAGGTAAGAGCTTCACCATAACTTGATCTCCCACCTCGAACTCGACGTGTCTCCTTTTCTCATCCACCCACTTCATCATCTTCTTAGCCGCTTTATCCAATGAAGCCCGGGCCAAGTCCGCTTGTTCATGCCATTCCTTCATCGTCTTGTAAGTGGCCAGACTACTCCCCTCGTATGATGCGGCTAAGGCATTGGGAGTCAATGGTTGGCGCCCCGTGACCAACTCAAAAGGACTCTTCCCCGTGGCTTCACTCCGTTGCATGTTGTAAGAGAATTGAGCAACATCAAGGCTTTTAGCCCAATCATGTTGGTTGGCACTTACATAGTGCCGAAAATAGAGATTCAATAATGCGTTTACCCTCTCCGTTTTCCGTCCATTTGAGGATGGAAACTCATAGATAAGTTCAACTCCGTCTTCATGATCTTGAAAAACTCCGTCCAAAAGCGCCCCATGAATCTAGGATCTCTATCACTAACGATCACATGTGGCACTCCCCAATACTTCACCACATTCTTAAAGAAAAGCTTAGCCGTATCGTCTGTGGTAACATCGGGTGGTGCGGCAATGAATGTTCCATACTTCGAGAATCGATCGACCACCACAATAATACTCTCATTTCCTTCTGACTTCGGCAAGCATGCGATAAACTCCATGGAAACGCTCTTTCATGGTCCTTTGGGCATAGGTAGAGGCTCCAACAATCCTCCGAAGGCAAACAAGGCACGTCCGCACGAATGTCTCTACATCGTCCTCTATTCATGGCCAATAATAAGTGACTTTGACCAATGCCAACGTGCTCTTGATCCCCGGATGACCCGCCCAATTCGAATCGTGACACTCTTTCAAGATTTTATGCCTAAGATCACCCCACTTAGGTATGTAAAGCCGATCTCCTTTGGTGAACAACTTGTCTCCCTTAAGCTAAAATCTCTGAGTCTTTCCATCTCTCGCTAGGGCCATGAGCTTCTTGGAAAAAGGATCATGTTCCAATCCTTCCTCAATTCGATCTTGTAGGAAGAATTGCGCTTGGGTGATTGCCGCAAACTCCGCCTTGTGACTCAATGCATCAGCTACCACATTAGCCTTCCCCGACTTGTACTCTAAGTGATAGTCGAACTTGAATTGCCACCGAGCTTGCTTGGGACTTAACTTCTTTTAGTTTTGAAAATAACTCATAGCAATGTTATCCGTCTTGATCATGAATCTCGAACCCAACAAATAATGCCTCCAAATCCGCAAGCAATGCACAATCGCCGTCATTTCTTTCTCTTGCATGGTGTACTTCCTTTCCGTCTCATTTAGCTTCCGACTCTCGAATGCGATCGAGTGTCCTTCTTGCATTGAACTCCTCCAATAGCAAATTCCGATGCATCCGTGTGTAACTCGAAAGGCATAGTTACATCCGGTAGTCTCAGCACCGGTTCTTCCATAACAGCCTTCTTCAAACTCTCGAACGACGCTTGGCACTTTTCGTCCCATATCCAAGCTTTGCTCTTCTTCAATAGGTCCGTCAAGGGAGATGCTATTGCCGAGTATCCCATGATGAACCGTGGATAATAGTTCATTAAGCCAAGGAAAGATCTCCACTCTGTCACCTTGGTTGGTGGTTCCCACTCTTGGATAGCATTTACTTTTACCCCGTCCATCATCAATCCACCGTCTTTGATCTTGTGTACCAAGAACTCGACTTCATCTTGGGCGAAAGAGCATTTCTCCAACTTCACATAAAGTTCGTTGTCTCGTAACACTTGGAACACTGTTTCAAATGTAAGACATGCTCCTCCAAGGTATGACTATAAACAACAATATCGTCCAAGTATACCACCACAAATTTATCAAGAAACGGGTGAAATAACTTATTCATAAGGGTGCAAAATGTAGCGGGAGAATTTGTTAAGCCAAAGGGAATGACTAAGAACTCGTAAGAACCATACCTCATGTCGCATGTCGTCTTAGCTTCGTCTCCCTCCGATATCCGTACTTGGTAGTACCCCGATCTCAAGTCTAACTTGGAGAAGTATCTCGTCTTTCCAAGTTGATCAAACAAATCTGCAATAAGAGGAATAGGGTACTTGTTCTTAATCATTACCTTGTTAAGTGCCCGATAGTCTATGCACATCCGTAAGGATCCATCATTTTTCCTTTGAAATAGCAACGACGCACCATATGGGGCTTTCGAGGGTCGAACATAGCTCGCTTCCAATAGATCCTTGAGTTGTTTACGCAACTCCTCCAACTCGGGTGGTGGCATTCGGTAAGGGGATTTGGCGGGTGGCTTGGAACTCGGTTCCGACTCGATGGTTTGATCCACCTCCCTCCTAGGTGGTAGCTTCTTGGGCATCACGTCCTTGAACTTATTAAGTACCCGCTCGATCTCCTTCGGTACCTCCACTTTGCCAGACTCGCCATCCGTCTCTAGCCTTATTACCGCAAAATAGCAAGGCTCGCTCTTGTTGTACCCTTTCTTGAATTGCATGGCCGAAAGGGTCTTTACTCCACACTTAGAATCCCACTCCGTACTAACCATGCAAGTCTTTCCACCATCTAGGATACATAAAGAATTAGCAAATGGCATAGGGAAAGCTCGTACCTTATCGAGGAACTCCAACCCAAGAACCACATCGAAGTCATCCATCGAGACCACCGACAAGTCAATCGTCCCTTCCCATTCTCTAATCTTTGCCCGAACATCCTTGGCCACTCCTTCCATCGGCTTGGCCTTCGAGTTTACCGGCTTGAACGTTCAACTTCCTTTCGTAGCGCTAATCCTTAGCCGTTTAGCTTCATCAACCGACATGAAATTATGAGTGGCACCGGAATCAACTAGAGCACGTACCTTGATCCCATTGATGGTTGCTTCCACATATTGCAATCCTTTCCCTACAACTTTTGGCACTTCCATCTTGGCCTTGATCGCATTCAAAAACCTCATCGAGCTCATGCATCCACCATCGCTTGTGCCTTCGTCTACATGAGGCGTCATTCCGTTAAGGCTTGATTTCTTGGGGCAATCTCGAGCTCTATGAGGTCCCTCACATATGAAGCATCCACCACTCTTGAAGGTCGTCTTCACGTCTTTGTTTTTCGGTTGGTGGTTTACGTGCATTATCGTGCTTTGCTTGAGGGACTTTCTTCCCCCTTCTTTCTCATGGTTCACCTTCGATCATTCAGCTTAGAAGTTTCCCTTCTCGTACTAAATTCAATCAAGGCCTCGGCATGGGCGATAGCCACAGCAAGGTCTTGAACTCCATGTCTTTCTAATTCCGTGTTAGCCCATCCTTGCAAACCATCAAGGAAATAAAAGAGAGAGTCTTGGTCGGAAAGATCCAGATTCCAAGGTAAGTGTAGTGAATTCCTTAACATAATCCTGGATCGTTTCGGAATGCTTAAGTTTACGAAGCCGAATCTTTGCTTCGTTCTTAGCATTCTCCGGATAAAATTGCTTCTTAAGTTCAGCAACAAAATCATCCCAATTATTGATAGTACACATACCTCGCTCGATATCTCCATATCGACGTCTCTACCATAACGCCGCGATATCCTTCAAGTATCGGGTCGGCATCTTGATCTTGGAGTCATCATCCGTAATGTTGACGCCCTCCAAGTATTGCTCCATCTCTCACAAGAAATCATCAACCGCCCTAGCTTCCGCTTTCCCACGAACGGTGATGGTTCTGGAATATCAATCTTTGGAGCATTATTACTGACGTTGCCACCTTCGTTAGCCATGGATCGCTTGCATAGCACTACATCGGCCTGCAATTCTTCGACGGTCTTCTCAATGCTGAATATCTTATCCAAGAACAACTCTTTTAGACCATTGATCTCACGCTTAAAGTCACTACTAAGAGTATTGAGGACGACCCTAAAGTCATCCCTCATGATCACAAACTCGTAGTCTAGACCTTCCAAGCCCTCAACTTGGTTCTTCAACTCCGACACGGATGTCTCAACACCCGTCAATCTCTTATCAAAGCCCGACATAACGTCCTTAGATGCACCTTTCTTCTTCGGGTCTTGATGCTTATCATCTCGACCTTGCCTCTCGTCAATGATCGCACTTCCACTATCACCAATCTTATCGGTCTCGCTTGCCAAAGCCTTAAATCAACCTGGCTCTGATACCACTTGTCATGGACTCTCTACAAGGTCTTCCGTGCGGCACTTAATCTCGACTAAGCTTAGCCTTGCTCGAATACTCAACGATGTATGCAACTAAAGAAAGCTTCAAAGAAAGGAACATATGGAATGAAATGAAATGCTTTGTATTACTTAGAACTTTACAAGAGAGAATACAAGTGAACTTTGTTTGATGATCTCCTCAAATGAGGCCTACCTCTATTTATACTACTATGTACAAGGTTCTACATCGTTCTATGGTAGGAAAAATCTAGGACATTCAAAAACTTATAGGCCTTCCAAGATATTCTAGAGTCTCTTACATCTTCTAACACTTTCTAACATATTCCAAAGGCTTCTAAAATTATCTAAGATCTTTCAAAAAAAGTGCAAAATAATTCAAAATTCCAAATAATTTTAAAAATAATCGTATCAAATAGGCGGGTCGTGAGCTCTTACAAAGTCTAACAATGACAAACACATGGTATCAGTTTTCAAGTTTGTGTTTAAAAAAAATAGCAAAAATCTGAATAAAAAATAAAGAACTTGCATCAAATAAACATGCGACGACGAAAGGAAGTCGCCTACAGCTGGCCTGCAATTCTGCATACACTCTCACGAGCTTTTGGCCCGATATATGATAATTTACTAAATTATCCTTTGGATGTCCAAGTTATCCGTAAGTGAGAAAATGAGAACCCAACGAGTTCCTCCACCTTTGGGAGTATATTCTTCCTACTATAAATTCATGAGAAAAGAAGATACTTTTGTAGTCTTGTGCTACAATAATTTACAAGACATGACCTGGTACATAATTTAATAATCTTTTTATCTAAATAAATGTAGTTTCGACTAATTAAAGTTATTATAGAACCAAAATAAAACAACTTATTTGACCTAGGCTTGTAAAATAAACGATAAATAAAAAATTAAAAAGACAGATATAGTAATTAATTTGGAAAGATAAATGAGAAATTTGATGAAAGGTATTTCATTATGTATTTGTACTTCTTGAGTTTTCATGTTTTATAATTAAAAGTATTAAAACTATAATTCCTTTCTTCATGTCATCCATTAGAAACTTGAAACTGACAAAATTTTCTTTAAAAAATTTATCGCTATAGTCTTAATGATGTCACTCATGATATGAAACGATGTGTTTAGAACATAATTAATAATATTAAGATACCAGTCGATGCATTACGATAGGTACTAAGACATCTTGCCATGATATAATTATCGCTATTTACTTTAAACGTCACATATTTTTGAGAAACCCGATATATCGATACTATTGGCGTTTAAGTTTTTATTCGTCAATACATACATTCTCTCTATACATTGGCCTGATAATAACGCTTACGCCAATCTCTATACAATTTATTATAAACATTCCTTTATATTATCGTAAAAAATCTATGTTTGAAAATATTATAATCTCAAACTAAGCCTTCATCACTTTATATGTTGGACTTGTATCCAACTCGACATCTCGAAGTATTCATTACGTTAGGAGGCCTCAGTCTTTTTACCCGTGTTAACATTGAAAATTTAATTTACTAAAACAAATCTATACCACATTACCACACACCTTAAGCACACACTAACACAAACACAACGGTGATGGCTTAATGATGACAGCACCGATACGATATGGGATAATATTTGGTGTCATTGGATGACAACGAGGATAACTATGTGATACCACACTATTCGAGATTTGTTTATTTGACAAGTGGTTATATAAGTGACGTACCCATAACACCATCATACAATACTTATATACTATAATTATCTAATATGAAAACATTAAACAAAAGACTTGGTAAGTTGGTAGCTACATGTAGTTATCGATAACACTCACCATCCTACTCCTACCCACCCACGGATTTCCCACAATAAATCCATATCAGATTTCAAAAAAAAGAAAACATTGTCTATCTATCTAAGAAGAAGCTAGAAAGATGATGTTGTTTGAGGATGTGGTGATTATAAAGGTAGCCGAGAAAGAAGATGAAGCAACAGTTATAACAGTTAACTGTCCTGATAAAACTGGTCTTGGTTGTGATCTTTGTCGTACTATACTGTTTTTTGGGTTGAGCATTGTTCGTGGTGGTACGTTTTTCAAAACTGAATTATGTTTTGATAATTATATATGGTGTGTTGTGTTTTTCTGTTAATTTTTTGTGTTTAGTACGAGTAGGTTTCACTACAAGAAACTAGACATTTAGTGACACAGCTTCTAATGACACAAAAAGTGTCATTAAATCTAATTTAGTGACATTTTTTTAAAAGTGTAAGCAAAAGTGACACTATTTATAAACAATTTTAGTGACACTTTTTTTATGTTAGTGGTTTCTTGACATTTATATGTCTATGTAGTTTTGAGAGTTTTAGGTAAAAGTGTATACATGCTTATGTTACTTATATTAAGTAGAATCAATCCCAAACTTTAATAATAAGATAAGGTTGGTATTAAACAATCCTGCTTATTTAATGGTTTGACATGAGTTAGCAGTTTGGATATGCAATAAGCCAATAAGTGAACCTCAAACTGCAAGGGGTGTTTGGGATTAATTATTAAAACTGCGTATTTGCTTATTACTACGTTTTAGTATAGATAAGCAGTTTATAGTGTTTCGGTAGCACGGACTAGTCTGCTTATTTTAGAGTAAAGAAACAAGTCAGATTACGCAGGTTGGTACCTTTTTTTTTCCAAAGTAATTACTTATAAGTAGCTACCTTCAAATAAGCCATCAGTTTGCTTCGATCTAAACAATAAAAACTGCTAATCCGGCATATCAAAATATAATAAGCAGATAAGCATTCTTAACAAATAATCCCAAACACCCCTCAAGTGTTTTTTTTGGTTTCCAGATTGATGGTGTTTATTATGTGCTTATGTATTTACATAATATTCACTGTTAGATTGTGTGTGCAGATGTATCCACTGACGGAAAATGGTGTTACATAGTGTTTTGGGTTAATGGGAAGCCCGGCACAATATGGAGTTTATTAAAGAAGAGGTTATTAGAGGCTTGCCCTTCAGTTTCGTCTGCTAATAATACACTCGTATTTTACCGACCGAATCAAAGCCACCTAAGCCTGCAGATGTATTTCTCCTCAAATTTTGTTGCCATGATCGGCAAGGCCTATTACACGGTACAACATTTTTCAACTGCATAACTCAAATACGCAATATACAGATTATGGGGGTAATATGGGATTGGTTATTTGATGGTGTTTATCTGAGTAATATATAAGAAGTTAACAACCTGCTTCTTATTTGATGTCTGTTTACTCTAAAATGCTCCATCACAGATTGGAAGTCTCATCCAAACATTCAAAACGGTTAATTTGTGTTAAATAAAGCCATATTTGTTTATCTGTGTTATAGTGGTTTTATATACTTTTATTTGGCAGATGTGACTCATCTTCTTTGTGAGCTTGAGCTTGTTATACAAAGGGTGAAAGTATCGACCACTCCAGATGGGATGGTGATGGATTTATTTTTTGTCACTGATACCAGGTAAATTAAACACCTTTAAACTAGTATAAGTGTGTTATTTGAAAGTGATTATATTATATGATAATAATTACTAAAATCAGAAAACCAACTATAATCGGATTGTTAAGATAGTGGTTAATTACTAGTTAGATGTTTGCTGTTTAAAGTTGTAGTAATCGGATAACTAGACCTTTTAGTCCTCGGAAAGCCTAGTTTAACTTTGAGATTAGACGATAAACCGAACAAAAGTACATCATTTTTAAGATAAAAATGAGAGATGTGCTGTATAATGGGATTAAAAATTTATAATATCAGATTTTAGAAAATCGGTAAAGCGGTATATATTTAGTATGTACTATGTTTATTTTTATCCTTCGATGATATACTTTGATTCAGCTAGTATAAAACTGATTATTTGACAATAATCTGATAATCAGAAACAGAATCTAAACACCCCAATGAAGAATGTTCGTTTTGAATGAGTTCTTGATAATTCATAAAACTTACTCATAGTACTTTTCAGAGAACTTTTACATACGCCTGAAAGAAAGAAGGATACACATGATCATTTAAAAGCAGTTTTCGGGAATGCAATGATAAGTTGTGATATAGAAATGGTTGGCCGTGATTATACCGCGTGTTCTAATGGCCCGCCATTGTTCATTCCTCCAGCCATTACAGAAGAAACATTCAACCTAGAGATGTTTGATGAAACCAAGCAAGGGTCCGTTCTTTCAAACATTGTTTCCGTCACAGCTGATAACTCCCTTAGTCCTGCGCATACACTTGTCCAGATTGTTTGTCGTGATCATAAAGGACTGCTTTATGATATAATGAGAACTTTGAAGGATTACAATATTCAGGTAAAATTTCAGTTCATCACAACATATTCTGAATTTTATTTGTGTAATTTATTCAACTTACTTTTTCATTTGTCCGCTTTTATTCATTTTACGTTTTCTTTTACGTCTGATTGTTTAAAAGATGGTTTTGTTTCTTATTTTGGTCATTTGTAACAGGTTTTCTAAACATATTTCCACATTTTATGCATACATTTACATTTTAGTAAAATATATCATTTGGAGGCCCATTTTTAGGGGTAATTTGGTTACAAAGTGAATCAAATGGGACACAAATGCATCTTATAATGGCCAAATGAACGAAATAAGCTCAATGACTGAAACACGACCAATGAAAAAGTATGTTAGTATTTTATGCACACAAAAAAAATCTCATCTTTCTATTGAAATATTTAGATACTTTTAAGAATTGTTACATATGCTGTTATTGTGTAATAGATTTCATACGGGCGATTCATGAAAAAAGAGAAAAAAATTGTGGAGCTTGACTTGTTTATTGTGCAAGCGGATGGGAAGAAAATTGTGGACCCAAGCAAACAAAGTGCACTAATTTCTCGCATTCGTATGGAACTACATCAGCCTCTTAGAATAGCTTTGGTGAACCGTGGTCCTGACACAGAGTTACTCGTTGCAAATCCTGTTGAATTATGTGGGAAGGGGCGTCCCCTTGTATTTTACGATATTACCCTTGCTCTCAAGATGCTCAATATGGACATATTCTCAGCTGAAATAAGTAGGCATTTGATTGGTGGACGAGAATGGGAAGTTTATAGAGTTTTACTGAATGAAGGAGCAAAATTATCCGTGCGAAAAGGTAAAATTGAGGAAGCGGTTAGGAAAAATTTGATGGGTTGGGATCGAATATGAGAATGACTCCCAGGCACTTCATGTTTAGGTTTGACTTTTGTCGTAACATTTAAGTAAAGGGTTCACTCATTGTAAATAGCTTCCTGAGTACATAAAAGAGAAGGATGAAATGGAAGTTAATGGTTGGAGATTCAAATGGATTCTTGATACAAATCAGTTGTACAGTAATCATTTATTTGTAAATATTTCAGATTTCCTAATCAAAATTTCGGTCACACGCGTGTTAGGAATCTAACAATCGGTAGCCTGTTTATTGCCGTTTTACTGTTTGGTCATTGTTGGATGGCGATAAACCGGCAATAAGGTAACAATACAAAGCAAATACGTCTTGTTAGATTGGCTCTTTGTTTGACATACATTGTATCGAAGCATTTTGGTTGATTTTCTTGTTAAACCTTTTGGATATATAACATAATGTGCATTGCATTTTCTTGTTTGTTGATGTGTGGAATCTAGTTTAATAATTTATATACCGAATCTAGTTAAGTGTATCTGTTCGTCTACAGTATAGATTTGGTAAGACAGGGTCGTTCGCTGAAGCAAGAGTATTTAAGTCTAATAAAGCAAATTAAACTAAGACGACAATGGTGCTTTAAATCCACACGAGTATTTAATTATAAAATAACTAAAATAATAATGATAAATAAATAAAACCAAAAGGAAATTAACAAGATAACCAATAGATAAAGGACTTGAATGTGTGTGCAATGTTCATCTAGCTATATTCCAGTGAGTCTTAGGTAGTGTAGGTGTGATACGGTCAAAACTCCTTACGTGCTTCATATTATAATGTGTGTGCAATGTTCATCTAGCTATGTTCCAGTGAGTCTTAGGCAGTGTAGGTGTGATACCGTCAGCGCTCTCTACAAGCTTCATATTATAACTGCATACGTATATAGTCTGGAACGCATCCCAGTTATTGTCCAAGCATTAAGCTTCTCAACTAATCTATATGACAATGGTTCATATGTGTTTGCCAAGCACTTAATACTAAGTAATCTACTTAATTACCATTAACTAAATCTTAAACCCTATTATCTATCACTTTAACGTCACTAGGCCAATGGTTATGGTCTTAACCACTAAAGGTTACTTGCCAGGTATTTTAATGATTCAAGTAATTTAGATGGTCACATACTAATAAATCACTATCAAAACGTTTATACACGCATATAAATTATCCAAAACAAAGCTAGAATGAACGTAACAAACATGTTATTAATCAAATAGAATCATAACAAGGCAAGCACTGAAGGGTTCCATTACAGAAAAAAAACAAAGATAAATCAATTTTTAAAGATTAAACGAAGACATAATGATCAAATCGAAGTAAACAAATGTTTATGATGTGTAAATCCTTGATCTCTTGATGTCATGAGCCCTAGAACTTGTGTTGTTGCTTCTGGAAATCGTCCCTTGGAATTAGGGTATGAAAACGTAACCTAATGCGTGATGAATATCGGTAATTAGGCTAAGAAAGCAAGCCGTCTATGTATACGACGTATACACTTCAGATGGTATACGCCATGTATGCCTTGTATCCATTGTCCACGTCATCGATCTTCAGGTTCATACGGCGTATACATGGAAAAGTGTATACTTCGTATGGTCTTCAACACTTATCATTTTTCTTAGAAGTAAATATGTATACGCTGTATACAATAGATGAGGTGTACGGCATATGCTCTGACTGAAATTTGTACTTCTTCTTTTTTTGGCTTCTTTTATGGTGTATTCTGGTCTTTTTCGTGACAATTGCTTCATAGCTCCAAATAAATACTAAAATGCAAATTTATAAAAAATCATTATCAAATATAAATGATATAAAAACAAGCAATAACCGTGGGTCAACCCGGAAACCGAACCAAAATCAAATTCGTTTCTCGGTCAGGTTAAATCCATTTTAAATTTGGTTCGGTTCAGTTTTCAGTTATGACTAGAAAATTTTCAACCCGAATGATTCGAATCAAATAAACCGAATAATCCGATTACCGAACTGAAGAACCCTTAGCTCTAAGCTGTTTTGCGTTGGGTTTGACTGAGCCCATATATTTAAGGGCCCAGTTTCTAAAAAAATTGGATCCAAAACCTTGTACTATCCGTAAAACATTGATAATTTTGAACTAGTTTATAAGTTTACATCTAATTAACTTTGTTACAGTTAAAAATGGTTCTGCAATTTTATTAATCAAATGATTTTTTTGAGTCTTTCAGTTGAAAATATATTTGCGCCATATTAAATTATTGAGTGGACTACAAGTGGAACATTTCTTAGATATACTGCCATTTATTAGATATATAGTGTTTTATACTAGTAGCAAATATAAAATTACATGTTTCGAGTTAAGAGCGTTTGTCCCATATTTTCAAGTGGCTAGCGTGATTCTTGAGGCTTTGAAGTATTAAGAATCTTGGATTGGTTAATGTTAGTCAACTTTGAGGCAGGGTAGTTAAAACCAATATTAATGTAACACTACTTTTCATCCTAGATCCAGTGTCACCATTGAGCCCACGTGAGTTGTCCATGTGGATTTGTTCGTCTAAAATTGATAAGATCGAAATACTAATTGTACTTAAGTTTGGTTTATTAAAACCAGAGTCCAAGAAAAAAGTTTGTGTTTGACCTGGCTTAAAGGTATAGTAAAACAAGTAAAATTAAGGCTTTAGGTCTCTAATTTTAAATAGCTTTAGATTTTTTAGAACAAAGTCAATCATATATTGTTTTGGTTATCATCTTTACAGATCCAATTATGTAAGACTCCAAATAGCTGATAGATTTTTACTTAACAATTAGTTTTTATTTTTTTATTTTATTTTTAATTTTATTTTTTGCTAACATATTGTAGAAATTTAAGCCGAATATATCAAGTATATAAAAGGCCCATTTTGCATAAAAAGTAAGCAAATACTAGTAACAAATTAATAAGCCCATTTAATTTATGGTTAGAAGACTTTTGTCTATGTAATTGTTTGCAGTTAATGAATCAGCGTATTGTAGAAATAGAAAGTATGATGAGAATGTTTAGAGAGAATGTATGCATTGATCAAGCTATTTCATTACTTGAAAGTAGATTTAACCAATTTAGAGCGTATGAAAGTATCTTTGGTGAAATTATACATGTTACAAATGCTACATCGATCGATATACTTAACTATATTATAAATCTAATTTTTTTTCCCTAATGCTTATATTGCGTATAGGATAATTTTGTCTTTTCGATGACAGTTGCTTCGGCAAAGTTTTGTCAAAACTAAAGTTAATTAAAAGTTATTTAAATCAAAATTTTATTTTATTTATTTATCTTTTTATTTATTTTGGAAAGGCGATTTAAGATTAAAAAAAAAAAAAAAAGTCACAAGAAATATTAATTTATTGACTGAATCACTAAAATGAAATATTATACCATATTAATTTTAGAAAATTACTCGAAGATTTTGCATCATAAGAAGCAAGAAAAGTAAATTTTATATAAACAATTTTCGGCATATAACTTTGAGTCTTTGATAAAACACCTCGTTTTAAGCTTCGCATTAGACCTCCGTAAAGATTGATTTCACAGTGTGAATACTGGTTCATGTGCTACAATTTTCTGTGATATCGGTATGTGAGTTATCTATCAAATTTAAGAGACGTGAGTTCAAATTTTTAGTTGAACTATAGTGTGGTATTTATAAGAATGTTTGTATATCTGCTTTTCGAAAAATTATACTGGTTCATACAATACTATTTTCTTAAGCGTGATAATTTCTTAATCATTGTTATACAAACAATTAAATAATAAGCTCATCATTAACCAAGGATCAACAAGTAAATAGTTCTTCAATGATTGCACGTAGTCAAGAAACACATATTTTGAAAGAAAAAAATAACGTTACCTCAAATGAAAGCTTGTCAAAGCAAAATAATATGTCATTTCCACATTATAATTTCTCATTCACAATTTTAGTACATGGTCCATTACAATTAAATATCTACCAAAACAAATTGTGACAAAATATTTAAGCGCTATGCCAAATTCCTGATTTTTGGCGACATATACTTCACTTATTGTCTTCATCCGTCATTTTCTTTCGGGTTGTGTAGTGGTGGTTGACGACGGCGCCATGATCTCTGTGTCTTTATCCGCCACACGAAACTTCTTGTATATATCACTACGGTAGAAGCTTTTTGTACGGATCACTAACACTAGTGAACTAAAACATGCAAACACCGTTGTACCAGTAATAATAAGAAAAGATATTTTATAACAGTCTACGCCTGTACAAGTTAGATCATCCCCATCTTTTCGGACTATTCCTTGCACACTTAGTTGACGTGTCGCTTCTTTATCATATAGACGACCCGCAACTACAACATTGAGGATGTATGACCCGACTGGGCTTGCCCCGGCCCCAAAGTTGTACAAAGTGGAGTAGTATTTTAGCCCGAACAGTTCTGATATGATTGCGAAAATTAATGGCCATTGTGCTCCGAAACAAAAACCCATTATAACCGAAGAAACGTAGAGTGAATTAGGCACACCAAAGGCAATTAAAAGATGACCAACACATGATACAGAAAGTACTAAAGTGAGCATCAATGGTCTTGGGAACTTGTATTTTGTTAGCAGTATTTCCGAAACAAAACCTGACCCAACTCGACCCAAATAATTCCAAATACTTACTAGCGACACAAATGTCGTGATGCTTTGTTTCGGGTATCCAAGTGACCGTCCTATTTGACCAAGGTTATCAATCGCGGTTAATGTCCCGCCTACACCAAAAGTTGTTGTGGTGAATAGTATCAACATGTCAATGCTAAAAAGTGCTTGTAGTATAGTAAAATCATCCCCTCTCTTTGGAGGCATAAACACGGTCTTCCAGCATGAAACCTCATTTTCGGATGATGGTTCAAGGGGGCTCACATTTGGATCCTCAGTGACTATTTTCACATCCGAAATCATGTCATTGTTAACCACTTCTTGATTAATCTTCCATTGCTTTAGCTCTTCCTTAAACACAACCAATAATGGTGCAAAAAGCATAACCACAACAACACAAGCACTTCCAACAAACTCCGAATTCGAAAACCTATAACTATTTTGTATAATAATTATAACCATAAGAAACCCTGCCAACGCAAGTGAGATAAAAAGAAACTTATAAAACATTTTAATCTCACTCTTTTGTTGAACAACTTTCATAATCCGAACTATTCTAAGAAACACAACCGAAACCACAGCTGGTAACCATCCAATAAACGAGATTAACGACCTCGAATCATGCCCATAAATCGCATGATACACTTGTGTAATGATCGCGCCACTTAAACCTACAAAACCCTTCAAAAGTCCTATCACAACACCTCTACTTTGAGGGAAATTTTTAACACAACTAACTAATGCTCCTGTATTAGCAAATGTTTGTGAATTTGCACCTATGCAAATGTACAAACACATTTGCCAAACATCAGGTTTTCTTGTCTTCCCAGTGACCGCGAGCCAAATCATAAAATAACCCGTGAAGTTCATCATGGCACCAATTAAAAGGACTACCCATGGAGGGGATATTTCGTTGATTAAGCCCGAAATGACCCCAACATTAGTACCTAAGTCTTTGAATGTACTAAGGAGGTTGAGGGTGGTTTGGTCATATCCTAAGGATGTTTTGATGTCTCCGGAGTACGAACCGAACATGTAGGTTGCTCCGGAGACTGACATGATGAGAAGTGAGGCAAAGACCATGAACCACCTGCCGGTGATAACATGGTGGCCTATGCTTCTAATGTCTCTCATGCTAAAGTGACCATCCATCATGTGTGTGTGTTTATGGGTTAGAAAGTTTGGTTACATATGGTTAAGTGCCATTTTATATATACATCTATTCATGTGTGTGTGGAGTCTCGGGATTTAAGAAAGCTATGTAGCTCAAACTAAAGGTAAGAATCCTAAGCATTAACTCAATAGTAGCTTATTATGTCAGGCATAGATACATATATTAATGAGTGATAAATTTTTGTAGTCCTGTCTTATCGTATAAGTTGTTGAGACAATTGAATGTTAAATCTACTACAAAATGTACATTAAATATACATTCTTTTCTCCACTTCATCGTGTATAAGTTGACTCGTTCTCCTTCATGTACGTGATGTAGCAGTCTAGATAAGTGTGTGACTATAAAATACAGCAACAAAATACATATCAAACATTATACAAATGTCTTTTACTCTTTTCATGAACATTTTAGCTTCTAAAAAAGGCCGAAAGTATCAAACATCATAAGATGCTCTAAGTTCTCAACTCTTAGAAATCAAATACTTCGTTTTTGTTCCCCACTTGATTTGTGGCATGGACAATAAATACAGTTGGTGTATCGACTTGACACAAATAATGCTTCTGAATATATATTCTTATAAAGTGATGCTTCTAAGGTTACAAACTCCGTGGATTTGATTCTCAAATGGGGGGATTTGGTAAACTTAAACGGCCCCCTTAAAGGAGTGTTTCGACGTAGCTGTCCAAACTTCGGCTCGGATCATTTGGCGGTATAAAAACAAAGTTTGTTTTGACATAAAATCAGTGTTCTAAATAGCGTGAGGCGTGGCGTGACGGCAAGACGATGCCCTAAGTCTGCGGAGTCTTTACAGAGTTTTTGCGTTTCTTAAGACGTGCTTAAAGCGGCAAAAAAATATTTATAGATTTATGTATTTATAAATTTTTAAGGGCAATTTATTTCCAACAAACAAAACAAATACAAACAAAGGTATCCACTATATAACTAAGATGGTTAAAAATAAAAAACCAAGGAAAAGAAACATAAAGAGAATACAAAAAAAATTTACACATTGACATAAGACAAATACAACTAAAACAAACAAAGCTAGGATGCAACACTAAATAAAGACCACATGCA
The DNA here is from genome assembly GCA_022545495.1 of Chrysanthemum lavandulifolium. NCBI lineage: Eukaryota > Viridiplantae > Streptophyta > Magnoliopsida > Asterales > Asteraceae > Chrysanthemum > Chrysanthemum lavandulifolium. The sequence goes on from CM040240.1 coordinate 77,329,625, forward strand.
TACAAATATATATATATTTCACAAAACAATCACAACCATAAGAAACATGTTGGACCCACGAGCTATAGAAGAACGAGTTACAGATATTAGATTTAGATCATATTACTCGTACTATATTAGCTACTTAGACTATACTTACTATATAATTACCAGGCCCAAATCCCAAATAGCCCAAATCCAAATACTGATTAAAAAAAATGAAATATTGGTTCAAAAAATGGCGCCACGCCTTACCAGAAGGCGCGCCTTTTTACGCCTTAACCCACACTACGCCTTAAGTCGACGCCAAGGTCCATTTCGTGGCGGCGAGGCGTACTTTGCGTCGCTTTGGTGCGCCTTTTAGAACACTGCATAAAACCTTTTAAAACAAAGACACTTATTAAAGTTTTCTCGCGTTTATGGATCTTAAATAGGAGATCTTTCAAACCAAAATGGTTTGATTGGATAAATGATCTAAAATCTTCTTGTAATTGTTTGTTGTTTTTCTCTAGCTCCTTGCTAGTTTTTTTTTTTTTTTGAAATAAAATTTCTGTTAAAGAAAAAAATTTACAAAGATAACTACAAAGGTGGAGTAGTGGACAAGCGCTAGTTGTGACTATCATTTCTAAACTATGAAATATAACAAATTTTAATAGCATTTGATTCTAACAAACCTAAAGTGACAATACTAACCCGAATATGGAATAGTGTAAACTCAGGATATAAGAAAGAAAGAGTCTATAGCTTTTTATGACTGGTGGGTTCTAGTCGCAGGAATGGTCGTAAGTTTTAGATATGGTGGTGGTTGTGGTCATTTGTTTTAAGTCCATGATGGTTGTCTTTGATGATAATATCATCAAAGACAACCATCATGAACTTAAAAAAAAGCCCACAACCACCACCACGGCTAAAACTTATGACCATCTCCACGGCTAGAACCCACCACCAAAACTAAAACCCATGGTCAACACTATTTGAATTTGGAAAAGGTGTCAATGTTGATTTGGTAATATTTGCCACTGATTATAGGTTAGCATTTGAGTTCCTTTATTGATTTGTGAATAGCCGATCGTCAAACTGTTTAGTTTTCTGTGTAAATATGGGACGGGTTCGTAAAGTAGAAAGAAAAAAATCTTGCTTGTTTTTTTTGTACATGTTCGGTAGAAATAGAAACCCTATCAAGAATCCCAAAAAAAAAAGAAAAAAAAAATCCCAAATCCCAGTTTCATTTAAAAGTAATGGTCGCAACCACGCAACGTTTTTTACTTGGTCAGAAACATGGCATACAAAATTTGTACGGTTCGATATTAGTTTCAAAAATTCGTTATTTTTGCTCAGTATTAGGAAGAGGGAGATGATTTGTTTACATGAGGTTCTGATTTGCACACTTCAATATACAATAAAGCAGAATGTATAAACAATACAACTGATAAATGCATAAGTTAGAGTGTCTCAATCAAAAATTTAATAACCTATTATGTTTCACTTTGGAATTGTGTGAAAGTTTTTTTGTGAATGTTTAGAATATATTATTTGCATTCTCATGAATATTATAAAAAGATAATCTCAACCATCGATGACAATAAATCCTAGTTGCACAATTCGAAGTAGTAGTGTTATAATACAGTAAGTGCTAGCCCCATTTGATATAACTCAATATTCTTTTACCTTTTTTTTAGTCTCTTATCATTGTGGTTCATCCAGGATTTATGGTTTAAGTCCCTAAAGTTTTTCTTTCTCGGATTATGTCCCTATGATTTTGACAAGTTACAAGTTTAGTCCTCTGACCATTATTTCTGTTACTTGAGATGATGTTTAGAAGGTTGAAATGACCTATAAAATCCAATAAAATATTCAACCAAAAACCTTCAAAACGACTCAGATCACGCAAAAAAGACACCAAAGATTTCCAAAATGACTTCATCATTTAACATCATCTTTTTCAACGAATTGAAATACCTATCTTTAACCCCATGAAATTCGACCACCCCCAACAAAACACCCCATCTTCTTTATATTCTTCAACAAACCAAACTCGCACACACAGATACACTAGTTTAAACATGCACAAATCAAAAAACACCAAAATTAATCTAGCTAAACTCCTACCAAAAAAAAAAACCTTCAAAAACAAACACCAAAAGTTACTTAAAACAAAAAAAAAAAGAAAAAAAAAAAAAGAAACGTCTAATGATTAAAATCCTTAATTTGATTACACAGCCACCACCAAATCAGTTTTCCAGCAAGCGGTTGTTGCCAAATCTGGATTTGTTGAAAAGACAAAGATGGCCTCTTATGATCATGTCTTATAGTTAACTTAACGGTCTCTGTGATCAAGGGACTAAACCTAACAGATCAAACCAAACAGACATGCTTCATAATAAAACAAAATTTAGAGACTAAATCCGTAATACCCGACAAACCATATAGACCATTTAAGTAATCTCTAATTTTTAGTATTCTCGCATAACTCGTTGGAGATATAACTGGCCCGATTTGTATTATCCAACATTTTACCTGTCCATTAGTCTTTGCTCATCCCGGTCATCTTCACCGATAATTGTAGGCTGCAAAATAAACAAAACAGACAAAAAGACAATAGGGTAAATAGCTATTAATAATAAGCACCCATAGTCTAGAAAAGCGTGATAACTAGCTAAATATCCCTAATAAAAACAAACTTTGAGATTGCATACAATTAGATAACTAATGATCTAACTAATGCAACTAAGTAAGGATGATTATCATGGTGCGCTGGAAAATTATTTTATTGTCTTGATCATAATAAATTGCATCAAATTTGTAAAATAAGAAATCATTGAAGTTGATGGTCCAATGCTTACAATCAATTATGATTCATGACCATAAATAGTTTTGAAGATCTGTAATCCAGACTCTTGCAAAATATTTTCTATTTCCTCTAAGAAAAATGATGAAGCTACCATAAACAATTTCAGCTTTTAGAAAAAATAATGACAGATTGACAGGACATTCTCCCTAAGGGTAAATATGTGTTGAACAGTTAGGTGCAACATATTGACAATCATAGAATGCACACAAACGCATAAATTGATGAACCTCTATCGCGGGATTAGGAAAGCACAACTCTCTCCGGTGATTCTTTGACAAACACTTGAGGGCGAAATCACCTCCTTCTATCACCACAACCGGAATCAAAGGGTTCTCATTAAGTTTATGCACAAAACAACTATCCTTAGTAGCAATGAAGTCTTTATCCTTGTTGTTTCCCGACAAGACTCATGATACATTCTTGAGCACATTTGTAAAGGAAAAAGAAGACGTTTAAATTAGAGTTGAAACAAGTAAAATGTTTAGTACGCAAGTGAAATACACTAACTTTGTAATCGGAAGTTGATCCATCACAGAATATATAGTAGTACTCCTGATACCATGTTCATTGAACTTGATAAAGTAACATTCAAGTTCCTTCACTGTACAACTTGTCGTGACTACTTCAAATTCCACAACACCGTCAAACATGTTTTTGATTTTCCAAGGTTCATTTTATAAAGCATGTAGTGAAACAGATGCGATCAATCAACAACACCCTTGACACTTTTTCTAATCCTAAGATCTATGTAAAACTTTAGCATATCAACCTGTCTATTCACCAAATTTTTGAAAATGTAGAACAAAAATATTAATCGGTAAGTCACAAATCATTGTGATTCACATATTGAACTTGACTAGCACAATATATATAACCAAAAAACAAGAACAAATCATAATAAATACGAGGTTATCAAATATGGGTAACCGATGTTTGTTAAAAAAAATAATTGTTATTTAGTTATCCTTGTATCTCTAAGAAACTTACAGGTTGGTCTACTAGGATCCTTGATTGCATTTTGGGACTTATAAATATAATGACATAAGAGAATGAGGAAATTTAGCTTTTATGCAAAATTTGATATGTCCTTTGCTTATGCATTTAAATGGTAGGAAACCTAGAAAAGAATGTACATTGACTCAAACACCCGATTTGATCATCTTCCAACTTGAAAAGCAACCACCGGCTTATAATGATGTAGTTTGAGGTAAATATGGTATTTATCGCATTATCTAGGCATCATCATGTAACTTTGTCTAAATATTACCTATTTCATGAGTAATTAAGATTTAGGGGAAACTATGAGTGTCAGTTCTAGGTAATAATAATTAACAAATAAAAAGTTAGTTAAGATTGCATAAACATCATAATTACAATGTAAAAGAAAGCAAAATTCACAAAGCTGCTCATGGGAATCAAACATGTGACTAGCAGGTTATATTAGATGTGCTTAAACGCTGAAACAGTTTATTGTTAGCACATTGAGCAACCTTTAATAGAAAAACACATGGATTATATATTTTACTATTTACAAGAGTTACATCACCCACTTTTCAAATTGATATAAAAGTTGATGTGTGAAATGAGCTCACAAAAAAATGATCCAAAGGCATCACAAAATATAAGAACTTTCAATATTAGTTTGTTTGTATTAATGATAAGAAGCAATATCCAAATATTGACATGTAAATTTTTTTTTCATGACTTAATAACATTTTGAACCATCAAACTTGGCTTCTAGAATTTCAGGCACAAACAAGCCATTGTTTTATAAACAATAAAAAAGTGAAAAGCACTAATTTGCAAGAATAAGTTGTTTGGACAAATTGCAGATTACATTGCCAAAAAGACCTCGTCTTTGGCAATTTTGTTCATTTGTTCATTGTTCCAAAGTATCGTGTCTTGTTTTATTACAATTTAATGGTTGGAGTTGTTAGTCGAATGAGGAAAGTTAAATGGATTCGAAAAAATCATTACATGTATATTAGATGAAGGAAACCAACATATATTGATGTTTTGTAATCCATTTTGGTCCTCAAAATCCGGTATAGTGTGGTATGAGTTAATACTCTGCCTAGCTGAGATTTGTAATGTCAAAAGAAAGTCTAACACAACGATATAGCAGCCGAGAAACAAGCAAAGCTGAAGTGAACTTTGTTAAAAAAATAAACATGTTCTCTAACCTTCCCAATACCGTTATTTTCCTCATCTAGACGGGTGATATTTATACATGTTGAAGTAAAAATTTGCTCCCGGATAGAGCACATGTATATCTCTTCGGACTGGATGAAACGACGTTGTTAGGGTCAAAATCTGACCAAATTTTCCCTGAAAAGTATTTGAAGCATTAAATCAGCCTAAGTTAAATAGCTGATTAAATCAGAAAAACAATTCATTTCTCTGATAAAGTCAAACTATAAACCATGAGCAAAGTTTACTCCCTGACAAGGATCAACACTGCTGATCACTATTAGCTATCTCGCAAAGGTATACACCTCAGTGAGCAAAACTCAGAAGAGTTAAAGTCCATGACCAATTAGATATAATCAAATGTTGTTATAAAGAATAGCAGGTTTGACCAAAAGAACTCTCTGAGTATCTTCACATATCAAAGTATAAACTACTCAGATGTGTTGTATACTTTTGGTGAAAACAATATAGCTTTGAGAAAGTCGAAGACTAAAAGTGAATGAATACTTTGTATCCTGATGCGGAGCCAGCTAGCAAAGTACAAGGAGAATACAAATAACCAGAGAATTGTAGGACTGAAAAATGTCTCTAGGGCTCTGAAAGATTTATCAACTTAAGTTATCCAGAAGAACCTTGCAGCCTTACCAAACTACATATATCATACACACTCAGAGTATACTTAAAGATACTTGTTAAAGTATGTCAAAGGATATGGCTGAAGTTCTCAAACACGCTTAGGCGGGAGTAATTTGAGATAAAGCAAAGCGGGAAAACCCTTGGGAAGATAAGGACTCATCAAGAGCAGGGAAAGAAACTTGCATGAAGTGTCAACACAGTAAAGCAACCCTAGCCACACAAGTGCATGTGTACCTTACTTCCAGTTTTCTTCTAGTTTAAATATCACTGTTCTCTTGTAACTACTAGTATATAAAGGGAGGTTAGTATTAGTGATAAGCAATCGATTCTACCATTAGAAACTTCCTTCTCTTCTAAGTGGAGTCTTCTTCTTCATAACTTGAAGAGTAACATTTGTCATTGCCAGGGATAGTATTCCGCAACTATCCCTCGTAAAGCCTTTACCTTAACTTCTAAGTGAGACTAATATAGTCGAGATGTACAAATGGGTATTATTAGTTGACTCGGGTCAAGATTGTGTAAACATGCTCTTATTTCTAATGAACATCGGTTATTTTCATTTGCTCAAACTCTTGTTCATACGTTTCATGGTTTTGCACAAAAAAATCGGACTAACAAATGGTATTAGAACGGGTGGATCACACCCATGATCTAGATCCATTCTTGAATGACGACTAATAATACCAAATGGGTTTGAACATTGACATATACCATTCAAACACGATCCTCAACAAAAACCCCATTAAATCAGCTCTCCTCATATCTTTGTTTCACCTATTGTATATACGATTCAGTACCTACATACTCCTTTGTATAACAAAAGCTTCAAATAATTCCTCTTCATCTCCACTTCACAACACTTCAAAGTAAAACTTCCTTGCATAAACTTTTGGTCAGAAGCTACTAAGTAAATCTTTTCATTATAAAAACTTCTGATCAAAAGCTTATGTAAAAATATGTGTATTAAGACATACAAGCTATAAGTGTAGTTATGGTTACTCTCAGGAGCTACCAAGGGAGAGAAAGAAGCATAGTGCATTAGTTCAAATTGGAGCAACAAATATAAATAGAAGAATGGAGCAACCGGGGATGAGGAGATGTCTTCAGGGATGTGCATCAAGTTCACCAGGGGGTATCAGTAAATCAAGCCCACCCCGATCATTCAGAAACCTCACCTAAAGACATCAACAACAAAGAGTCAAGCCTCATTGTCCTCATTCTTATTATTTGTTGTAACATAGTTGTAAGATGAAGCAAACATGCTCACTTACAACTATTCAACTTAGGCTATTCCAAATATGTAATGGGAGGAGACTGTTGGCTATAAAGGCCGATTAAATAGTCTATGATTTACTTACAATAGCCTATTTTAAAGTCGTTGAACATCAAAGGAGACTTAGTAGCTCTTGAATTTGAAAGGTTTGCTTAAACCTGGAAAGTTAAGAATCCTAAGTCTGTTTTATTTCCGCGACTCAAATGGTATGAGTTATAAAACTCAGGGTTATCAATGTGGAATTGACCAGGGATAAGAAGGCACTATCAGAACAGTTGATACCTCAACTTGCGTCATCGATAGCTGTCATGAATTGAAGAGAATCAGAAGCTAGAAGACAATCAGAGAATGAGTGATGAAATGATACCACCATCAATTGTGTCTCAAAATTAACTTGTATAAAATAGTATACTAGTCACTATTATCAACTTTACACTCAAACACAAACCCTAACCTCTTGAACCAAATTCCTCAAACTAATTCTAAAATTGTTCCTGGCACCTGAGAAATTAGTAAATATTTACTAACGGACTCATACCTCTTAACCAAACCTTCCATTGGTCACTAAAATTTCCAATATCAGAGACTAAAAGGACACAGTCCTCAAAATGAAGAAATGGTTCAAATCAAGAATTATCTGGCTTCCTTTCGAGAAGAAGTTCAAATTAGTTGGAAAAATACATCCAAGAAAGAGCTTAAGATAAGCCAAGCCTCAGAAAACCTCTGAAGAATCAGACATTTGTTTAAAGTTGTAAATACTTGGTTGTAAATTTAGAGTGTAAGAAGAAGCCGTTATGCTCACTTACTCGATAAACTTAGACCACCTTAAAATCAGATGTTTATGTTTCCATTCTTGGTTGTAATTTAGAACGTAAGAAGAAGACGTTATGCTCACTTACTTCTGATAAAACTTGGGCTAAATTTATACTCAAATAGAGGGTGTTAGGGTCAAAATATGACCAAATTATCCCTCACGAGTATTTGAAGCATTAAATCAACCTAACTTAAATAGCTGTTCAAATTAGAGAAACAATTTATTTCTCTCACAAATTCAGAGTGTAAACCACGAGCAAAGTTTACTCCCTGACAAAGATCAACACTACTAATCTCTATCAACTATCTCGCAAAGGAATACACTTTTGCAAGCAAAACTCAGAAGAGTTAAAGTCCAAGACCATTTGATATAATCAAATGTTGTTATAAAGAACAACGGGTCTAACTAAAAGAACTCTCTAAGTCTCTTCACATATCAGAGTATAAACTACCCAGATATGTTGTATACTTTTTGGTGAAAACAATATAGCTTTGAGAAAGCCAAGACTAAAAGTGAATGAATACTTTGTATCCTGATGCGGAGTCAGCTATCAAAGTACAAGGAGAATATAAACAACCAGAGTCTTGTAGGACTGATAAATGTCTCTAGGGCTCTGAAAGACTTATCAAGTTAAGCGATCCAGAAGAACCATGCAGCCTTACTAAACTACATCTATCAGACACACTTAGAGTATACTTAAATATACTTGCTAAAGTATGTCAAAAGATCTGGCTAAAGTTCTCAGACACGCTTAGGCGGGAGTAATTTGAGATAAAGCAAAGCGGGAAAACCCTTGGGAAGATAAGGACTCATTGAGAGCATGGAAAGTAACTTGCATGAGGTTTAAGCACAGTAAAGCAACCCTAGCCACACAAGTGTACATGTACCTTACTTCCAGTTTGCTTCTAGTTTAGATATAATTGTTCTCTTGTAACTATTAATAGTGTATCTCCCTAGTATATAAAGGGCGGTTAGTAATAGTGATAAGCAGTCGATTCCACCACTAGAAACTTCCTCCTCTTCTAAGTGGAATATTCCTCTTCATAACTTGAAGAGTAACATTTGTCATTGCCAGGGATAGTATTCCGCAAATATCCCTCGTAAAGCCTTCACCTTAACTTCTAAGTGAGACTAATACAGTCGTGATGTACACATGGGTATTATTAGTTGACTCAGGACAAGATTGTGTAAACATGGTCTTATTTTAATGAACATCGGTTACTTTCATTTGCTCAAACTCTTGTTCATACGTTTCATGGTTTTGTAAACATTGGTTGTGGTAGTTTCAATAGGTTCGTGGGGTTTGGTTCAGTTTTTGGGCTTTTTGGCGGTTAAGTCATGGTTCGTATCAGTGGTCTCGTGGTTCAAATCTCATTCTAAGGTGTCTCGATTTTGTAAATTTGAATGTAGCCCTAACATGTGGTTGTATTGCAATGGATGTATTTTTCAGTTAAATTATTTACATATCATTATGCCACTACATGGTTTGTCTGCGTTGCCGAAACTATTTGCTTTGAAGTTCTGGTGGGTTTAGTATAAAGATTGTGGTCGGTTTCTCACGCATTTTCATGCTTCAAATCGAGTATTTCCCTTATGTGGTTTGGTGTTGTGTTGATTTGGATAGCGAAGGATTTTCTTTTGAATGTGTGGTTCTTCTATATCGTCGATGTAAGGGATTTAACCTTTTTGTGTATACATGTGAAGTATATATTAATCACAAAACATATAACCTTTTACACCAGATGTTTTATGGCTCATGGATACACCTATGGAATTATCACAATCATTCTAACTACCAATCACCTTACTAGTAAAAATTGACACAACTACTAGCTGCAACAAATGAACTATCCATCCTATTTATGAGGTGTAATTTCATACGCTTTTAAGGGGTCATTTAACCTCTAAATTCATATATATATATATATATGATCATTTATTACCGTAAATCATTTCCATTTAAGTTTTAGGTACTTGAGAAACAATGCTAGAAAAGGAAGCATTTCGAGCTCGATTGGACGAGAAAACGAAAAAACGATAACATCGGGAAAAACCATCACGAGAAGGGCTCATGGCGGTGTCACAACCTAATATGTGACACCGTCACCGGAACGTGTCGACCATATAGGCTCTGGAGACGCCCTCAAGCTGACGGTGTCAAGACCAAGATTTTGAAGGTTGACGGCGTCACAACCCTAACATGATGTCGTCACAACTAAGTCGGTGTAGAAACGAAACCCTAATAGACGGCGAGTTGACGGCGTCACACTTAACAAGTGATGTCGTCACGATTGTAAATCTATATATATTTTCGCATTGTATTCATTAAAAAGTGTGAAACTTTGGAGGAAAACCCTAGAACGATTTTTATAGTTATGTAGGCCTTTTGGCCATTGATGTCTTCATGTTTGGTGAAAGACAAGTTTTCAATTAATCATTCATTCATGTCTATGTGTTATATATTGTTTGATTTATTTAATTGCTTCTCTTTTCATTACCATGTTAGGCTAGATCTCTTAGTATTTTCTTAGGATTGTATGAAACCTAGTAATTGATTATTGTGTTATCGTCTCTTGTGGAATGTAGTTTGCGTTAGGAGTTGGAAAACTGGCTAGGGAAAACTATATACTAGTTTGAACGTCTACTAAAACGCGTAGTTAATAATTAATTAACTTGATAGTGAAGTATTTAATGTGTAGGCTAGTCGAAAGGTGTGCTTGACAATTCATATAGGCATCGTACACTGAGAATAATTCTATAGACGTGAGGACTGACCAACCCACAACAGGCAATAAGGAATACTCCACACTACATTTAATAAGAACGTGACAATTCGGCAACATAATATGATTTAACTAGGGAGTAATGAAATTCTAAATAAATACATTTTCCTTTTATAAGAAGTTCACCAATTTACTTTTCCTTGCAATTAGTTTAGTTTTAGTTTAGTTAGTAGTTAAAAACCCAACTCTTCCAAACCCGAGATTTTACTTGCTTTCTAATAAATATAAAAAGACCAAAATAATCTTCCCTCAACCCTTAGACTTATTTCGACATACACTTCAAACTTACCTCATTATTCTCTAGAGAACGATCAATCCCCCGTGTCTTGCCTATACTACACTACAACGGTTAGGTACTCTACCTAGGAAGATTTTAAAACTTAGTGGTTTTGCAAAATTCCGAATCACCTATATACTACACCAATCAAAGAGAATGGCCAAAATAGAACCGCAGCCTACATTTCCCCTTTCTTGCTATAAATTGGTAAGCAATGTAGACATCCTCGCATCTGAATACCAATATAGACAAAAGAGAGCCTCACAAGCTATCGCATCTTGATAAGAGTGACAGTACTACATTTCTGCACCATTCGTAGCAACTTTGACCTAAAAGTAGCATACTCCAAACCTCACCTTTAGATCAAAGAACTATCAAAGGTAGCCTCCACCCACTACTCTAATCAAGACCATACATGCAAGAACATGAACCACACAAAACTAGGACTACATTTCCTTAACTAAAACTGGGTCAACTTGGACATTATGCACTATATCATTCTCAAATAAATGACCAAAAGAAATCGCTGCAACATAGCATCATCCTAGCTCAAGGAAATTCCCCCTTATAAACACTCTACCAATAATCCACTAAAACAATAAGCAATATAATTGTAACCCTTTTCCATGCATACTCATTATTACATTTCATTCTTGAGCCACCATACTAACCTGTGCAAAATTCTTCACTATCATACTCATTAACTTGAGCCTTATTGTTCCACTAATAATATTCAGTAATACATCAACACTCCTTTTTTTCATTAGTGAATATGCTTTTCCCTTAGCCCAATCCTACTCAACCAATTACACTTCCTCCCGCCACACCCATCTAATGTTACTTTTCCCGCCCCGTCAAACGCACACCCCATGGTCAGTCGTGCTAAAACTTGAATTTCTAAACCCATTGATTATTTAACTCTTCACACCACCACATCTTCCATTTCAAAGTCTCATGCTCATGCTCTTAATGACTTAAATTTTCAAAAAGCTATGCTAGAAAAATACAATGCTTTAATTACTAACAAAACATGGGTTCTTGTGCCCTGTCATGCTAATGTGAATGTTGTGCATTCTATGTGGCTTTTTAGGCAAAATTTTCATGCAGATGGTTCTCTAAGCTTGTATAAAGCTCGTCTGGTGGCTAATGAACACAATCAGCAGTTAGGTATTTATTGTGTGAGAATTTTAGTCTAGTGGTTAAACCTGCCACTATACGTACTATTTTGAGCCTTGATGTTTCTCATTAGTGGCCGATTCATTAGTCGGATGTGAAGAATGCATTCTTCATTGTAATCTTTCTAAGACAGCCTATATGCTTCAACCATCGAGGTTGTTGATCTGCATCATCCTGATTATGTTTCCCATCTCTAGAAATCTCATTATGGGCTTAAACAAGCCCCACATGCTTGGTTTCAGCGTTTTACCACTTTTGCTACCAGAATTAGTTATCAAAACTGATTCTTCTTTAATTATCTTTCATCTTGGGACATATATTGCTTAGTTACTGCTTTACGTCGATGATATTATCCTTATACATCTTCTGATGCTTTTCTACAACGGGTTATTTCTATCTTCATGGAGAGTTTGCTATGACTGATTTGAGTTCTCTTAACAATTTTCTTGGCAATTCTGTTACACGCTCATCTGCAGGTTTGTTCTTGTCCCAGGACACATATGCTGGGAAATTTCTGATAGAGCTCGCATGCTTAATTGCAACCCGTGTTGGACTTCTGTGGACACTGAGTCTAAACTTAGTCATGAGGGTGACCCAGTTACTGATCCGACCTTGTATTACAGTTTAGCTGGTGCCCTTTAGTATCTCACGTTTACACGTCCTGATATTCTTATGTTGTACAACAAATGTGTCTTTATATGCATGATCCTCATTTTGCTACTTTAAAGCGCATCATTCGTTATGTTCGTGGTACTATTGACCATGGTATGTAGATTCATGTCTCATTTACGGCTCAGCTTACTGCGTATACTGATGTTGACTGGGCTGGGTGCTCTGGCACTTGTCTATCTACTTCTTGGCAATTCTGTTACACGCTCATCTGTAGGTTTGTTCTTGTCCCATGACACATATGCTGGGAAATTTCTGATAGAGCTCACATGCTTAATTACAACTCGTGTTGGACTTCTGTGGACACTAAGTCTAAAATTAGTCATGAGGGTAACCCAGTTACTCATCCGACCTTGTATTACAGTTTAGCTGGTGCCCTTCAGTATCTCACGTTTACATGTCCTGATATATCTTATGTTGTACAACAAATGTGTCTTTATATGCATGATCCTCATTTTGCTACTTTAAAGCGCATCATTCGTTATGTTTGTGGTACTATTGACCATGGTATGTAGATTCATGTCTCATCTATGACTCAGCTTACTACGTATACTGATGTTGACTGGGCTGGGTGCTCTAGCACTTGTCTATCTACTTCTGGATATTATGTGACTTGCTATCTTGGTTTGATAAACACCATACAATGTTATCTCGTTCGAGTGTTGAAGTCGTGTACCCAAGTGTTGCTAATATTGTTGTTGAAACTGCATGGATACGAAATCTATTATGTGAACTTCATGCTCCCCTTTTTATTGCTATATTGGTTTACTGTTACTATTTGAGTTTTGCTTATCGTTTATTAAACCGGTGCAACTTCAGTGTACCAAGCACATTGAGATAGTAATACACTTTGTGCGTGACTTTGTTGCTTCTGGTCAAGTTCATGTGTTACATGTACCTTCCACTTTTAAGTATGTTGATATTTTCACCAAAGGTCTCCTGGTTGCGTTATTCACTTAGCTTAGAGCCAGTTTGAACATTTGAAGACCTCTCGTTCCAACTACGGGGGAGTATTAGCCTAATAATTATTATGCATGGGCCATTCATATGGGTTTATTAGTGGACTTTGTTAATACAAATAAACCGTAAAAACGTTTATTAATATTTAGCAATCTCTTTGTGTTTTGTTGATAACAAATATAATGTTATCATAAGTAAAATTATAAGGATACATGTTATTTTTGTAAAGCATTTAAATATAGTCATTTAATAGAAATTGTTGTAATAAATCATTTGTTGTAATAGTTTATTAGGATGGGTAAAAACCACAACCCATGACCCATACCCATGGAAGCATATCCATGACCCATGGTTTTAACCCATGATCCATTGACTAGATGCATTGCATCTATTAGATACATTGTATCTAAATAAATAACCATGGACTAACCCATGACCCATGACCCATGACCCATAACTCAAAAACCCATGGGCAAAGAGGAGCGTCCCACGGATCCCTAGAGTTACACTAGACGGATCCCTTAAGCAAGGGATCCGTGCAACAGTGGTAAGAATTTGCCTATAAATAGAGAGCAATTTCTTCATTTTTACTCACCCCTCTTCTTACTAACTCTCTCATATATTCTTACACTCTTTTAACAAAAGATCACTTGATTTAGAGAGTTTTTCTTCTTTCTTCTATTGTGATTCTCATAATGGTCCTTCTCTAAGTCGAGATCACGGGCAAAGGGGTCCTTGATTGATTTGTTCCTCCACAAGATTTCTGCAGCAAAAGATCTTGTACTTCATATTTCACATATTTGTTGTGTAATAGTCGTGTTGGTTTGGTCCTCCGTATTACGGACTCGGTATTTAGTTTTGTACCGGAAAAAGGTGTAAGCAACGTTTTGAAGGCTTCTCCGCCAAGTTGAAGGAGTTTGTTGACATAGTGCTTGAACTCTCAAGTAGGTGACTCGGGGAGTGGAGTAGGGCAAGGAAGGTGTCCTTGTAACCAAACCACTATAAATCGATTGTGTCATTTCTATCCCTTACTTTACTTTCTTTACTTGCATTACTCTTAGATCTATACTTTCTTTTCATCCATACGATTTCACATAACATCGAATCTAAAGTTTTTAGAAACTAACTTAAAATTGGCAAAACTATTCAACCCCCCCTTCTAGTTTTCCACAGACTTAGCCTATATCGGTTATCTTATGGTGCAAGATATATGATCTATTTATATTGGTTTAAAGATAATATCACATTATGGGGATTATACCAATCTAAAAGTCACCATCCCCATAAAATCTCTTTTTGATAACCAGGTTTGACCCATATAAAAAACCTACCTCCACTTTCAACTTCACTCGAGCATCTCCTTTAACAAACAAACCAACAAAACCTATATTACTCTTTTCTGTGATTTATCTATTATTTATTTGTAGCACCTCGCATATTTCAGGTATATATTTTACTATTTTACGTTATATAAATTACTTTTAATTATTTATATAAGTAATCTCAAAAATTAAATAGTGTAAATTATCCTCACAACCAACACAAGACTAGGAATAAGTCTAGGTGTTCAAAAATACTTTAGTTTCACCACTAATCATAATTCATATGAATTATTGCCACTTTGCCAATTTAGGTACACATTTTACCTTTAAGTAATACGAGTGCCCGAACCTACGTTATTAGGTTTTAACAACATAGAAACACCATATTAGACTTATCATACTTTTAATATACCTAGTTGGAGTATGTTGATAAGTTTTAACATTTTTGGAAGTATTACATTTTTACGTTACCCGGTTTTAAGTTTCGTGAATTAAGGGCTTAACATTAGTAATTACCGGGACCAAACTATACCCTAAAAACTAATAATTATCACAAATAAAAACACAAAAATACCACCTCAAACATGAGGTGGCGTTTGATGCCTCCTCACTAGCCACATGGCTTCTTTTCTTTGCACCTCTACACTTACACACCACTCTTGTCCCCCCCCCCAATATACCCCAAGTCACATCACACTTATCCTTTCACATGCGAAAAACACACAAAAACTCTCTTGGACCTCCCTCTTGCCGTCCACTATACACACACAAACACCAATTATCACTTTGATTCATACTACAAAGTATACTAAGAAAATGGAGCTAGAGATGATACCTACATGATCCTAGGGTTATTTTGTTGATATCAAGGGTGAAGTAAGAGCTACACAAGAAGGTTAGGGCTGAATTAAAGAAGGTTATTGCAAGGGTAAGAAGGGTTTATAAGCTTGGGTTAAGAGGTTGAAGAAGGTTGAAGATTTGGAAGGGGTTTAGGCTTGATTGTTCTTGTGACCATTCAACCTAACTCTTGTAAGAAGTTGTTTAAATTTCTTGTCATTCAATATGGTTGTAATGATATTTATGATTATTTGATGTAATTTGATATAAGTAGTACATGTAATAAGGCTTGCATGATGTTGTACATAAAATTGATGGGTAAAAACTAGTGTAGAAACTCATTAAGACAACTAGTAAGAAACTAGTGAATTATCATGAGTTTTAACATAAAAATCAGTGTTGCAAAAATCAGCCGAATCGGCCGATTAATCGGTAATCGGTCATACATCTTGTAGAATTTTGAAAATCAGTCAAAAAATCGGCCAGGTAAAAAAATCGGCCAAAAATGGGTCAAAACTCGGCCGAATCGGTCAAAAATCGGTCGAATCGGTCAACTTAAAAAAAAAATAATTTCACTTATGACGCACAATGGGGATCGTTTATTTCACTTATAACGCACAATGAGCCTCATAATCAGAATTGGAGCCTTTTATTGAGGTTTGAAAACATAGCAGGCTTGGAATCAGTTAAGATCTTTAGTTTGGTCTCCAAAAATACTCAAAACTTGCAGGAAATGCCAATCCGATTAATCACCGATTAATCCCGCTTTGACCGATTACTCGCTGCAGGGTGGTCGACCGCCCGACTACCGATTCACGATTTTTGCAACATTGATAAAAATCATAAACTTTGGACTTGATTTAGTTTAAGAAGTTGTTAGAGGAAGTAAAAACAAGAATTTGAGCTTTTGAATCACTTGAAATGGACTTGTAAATAAAAAGCTATGGTTAAAAGAAGATGACTAGATGAAATTGGTTTTTAAGTCAAAAGTCTTCTGAAACGATTTTAAAACGCGATTTAAACCCTTTTCTGGTCTGAATCAGCAAAAATGTAAAACATGAAAGTTGCTCGGAATGAAATTTTTCTTCAAAAACTCGGTGTCACATAAGCAGAAAGTGAACGAAAAGTCTAAAAAACAGCAAAAACTACACGGACCTGTTGAGACTAGAAAACAACTATGGACATGGAAACTTAGTTATATTTTTCTTTAAGACAAAACAAAACCAAGGTTAAGCCAAGGCTTATGTCTCAAGCTATTTTATAACCACTAGATATGACCATGATTGTTGTTTCAAAATTGTTTAATTGTAACTTAGCCATACAACTAGTTTGGATATGTTAATCCGAAAATTGTTCAAAAACTTGGTCATTAGATGAAACTTTACTAGATTTTGACAAAATGACTATATGAAATATATACCAACTATATAAAAATCTTTTTCACAAAGTTTAAAACTATGAACATATTAGTCTAAAACATATTTTGAAACCTTTACCATAAGATCATAATATGACACGCCGAAATTATTTCATCACAACACTTACACACGATAAATGTTTCACGACACAACTTATACTATCACGTCACCACTCAAATAGTCTTTGACGAAAGACGACATATGTTTTGTACAACATTTGTCTCGTCAAATACTTACTTATAAATGATAAGTACTACAATAGTAGGGAATTTCATTATCATAAAGAGGCCTCTTCGGGGTATCGTATCGACGAGTTGTGGATTTACGATTTAAAGTGTCCCGGCTCCTCGTGCGATTACTACGTGACCTCTTGATTTTGTTAGCCCGAACGGTGGTACGAGGTCATTTATAAAAAGACTATGAGCCAAGCAAACACTTAAGCGATACCTTAGCTTAATATCCATGTACAACATCATAAGCCAACAAATTACATATACTTGTACACTTATATTGAAAACTATACTAAAACATAATTATTATACTTTCGTAGGTAATCACTAAAGATCGCAGTCTCGACATACACTGTTATTGCTATTAGATACTGCTGATAACTACGGTGAGTTCATAGCCCCAACTTTTGTTTAACTGTTTTATAAACTACTGGGAGATACATGCTAAAATGTTTTATTATGGACAATCACTTGCAAACCGAATGCCTTGATCGTATTATTGCATACCACTAAGTTGTTTATGCCAAAAGTCCCTACATCATGGACCACTAATCACCGGGAGTGAGCGCAAATATAGTGGATAGCCTATCGGGATTGACGAATCCCGTTTGTGTTAGCGATCGGTAACCAAACGCACTTTATTTGAATTACCTAGGTATATGGCAAATACCTACTGGGCATGTTACTTATATCTATATATATCGTCCTATGATATATATACAACAATCGTCGTGAGTTCCATGAGCTTAGAGCAATAATAACTTTCAAGAAGATAATTGTACACAATGCAATTATATTACAAACTATTGTCCACTCATCGCTTTCAAAACTATGAATTCACTCAACCATTGTGTTGACTTTTCGGCATGTTTTATCTCGTGTCCGTAAGACATGTCCGCACGCGAATGAAGGCAATACGAATAGGCATTTGAAGACTATGCATATTATCATTCGAAAACTTTTAAACTTATTATGTACATTATGGGACCTCTACTATGATATTATGAATAAATTCGAATGATAATGTATTTTAAAACGCCTCATATAGAGTCGTCAGAATGTGTACTTTGTGTTAATAAGTAATATCCTCGATTAGCTTCACCGCTATATAAAACCGAGTGTGTTCTGATTGGCATCGAGCTACAGCTTATAGAGAACCGAAGCATTATACACCTAGACTATAACTACTATTTACCGATACACTCATTATAGTCTTCATATTCCGTGTGCCATGCCCACTATTTGACATATCACCGCTTAAATTGCTATGAACGCTTAACTAACTCTCGAACATGGATACTATTATTCGACATTATGTCTGTACCACCATCCCCAGATCACGATCTCGTTATTCAAAATCAAGCTATACCAGCTCAACAAGAGCAGGTACTTTCGACTCCCATCCAAGCACAGAATCCCCCGGATCAAGATGATGATTATCTTGATATTGTGGACTATAGGGATGACGAGGATGAGGAACCAAATGAAAATTTAGCTAATGAAAATGAACCCGAGGATGATCCGGACGAAGATCCGGAAGAAGATGAAAATATGATCTTAGATGATGATGATGATGACATGGAAGTGATTTCCGATGATGACGAAGAAGAGGAAGAACCTCTTTAAGCAGATGTGATATTCAACGGATCTCCACCTCCACTATCACCAATGTCACCATTTATTCCACCAAACTCTGAAATTCCTGTTTCGGTTACTCCCACTACTAGGGGAAGGCCTTATATCATTGGAGGCCCTTCCTCTACCTATGAAGTTGGAGGACCATCTAATACATTTCCAAACTTCCCAAGGTATGAAATGGGATGCCTAAGACAAGATGTCACGGCACTTCAAAATCATGTCCACTTTCTGTCAAGGGCAATGCATCATCGTGAAATGGAAATCTCTTCAATAAGAGTTGAAATCGTTAATGCTCGAAAACGAACTGATCTGACAATCCTGGATATGAGTGATATCCGAGATGGCCTTACACGTGTGGAAGACATTGTCTTGGATCCTATAACAGGTTTTTTAGTGCTCAAGAACAAAGTCACCCGTATGGATAAAGCACAAAATGAAGACGGTGAGCAGATTAAAGAGTTGAAACGCCGCGTAGCTTCAGCGGAAACAAAGTTAGAAATTGCTCAAACCGATCGTTATAGGCTTGAGATTGATCTCTATAACGCATTTGAGCGTAAATGCGGTCATGTTTCAAGAACCGAGGGGCTCTAGGAGTTTCGCCTAATGACGCCATTGATGTGTTGGTCGCTCACGGAATAATAATCGCCCGAGCCGCATCAATCTCCGGACTTTGAAAGATTAGTTTTGTTATAATAGTTAGAAGACTTAGTAGATTACGAATAGCTAGTGAACAATGTAACTCATCGAATCGATAGTTTCATCAAGAAATTTTGAAGAAACCCGTCACGGGTTTTGATTTTGTAACTCGATATAACCGATTAACTATATATGAATGTAACTTTGTTGTATAAATCTATCTCGCCTTGTGTTGTGATTTAATTTCCAACGTTGTTCTTCTATCATTTCTAGTCGTGCTTATTATCCAACATCATACTTATCACCACATACAATCGTCGATTCAATGAATTGGCATCTTTACTTGATATTGCACCCACTACATTAGACACCGCCTTTACCATTGAGTTAGCAAATGGGAATCTTGTAACCACCAACAATGTACTTCAAAACTGTATACTAAACTTGTTAGGTCATCCATTCAAAATAGACCTCATGCCAGTAGAACTCGGAAGTTTCGACGTTATAATTGGTATGGAATGGTTATCGCAACAAAATGCAAATATCATCTGTGGCGAAAAAGTTGTACATATTCCTATCGATAATGAAACCTTGGTTATCCGAAGGAATCGAAGTGGAACTCGCCTGAACATCATTTCTTACATTAAAACTCAAAAGTACATCAAGAAAGGATGTTATGTCTTCTTAGCCCATATAACGGAGAAAAAGTTAGAGGAGAAACGACTCAAAGACGTACCTATTGTACGTGAATATCCTGAAGTCTTTCCTGAAGACTTACCCGGACTTCCACCACCTAGACAAGTGGAGTTCCAAGTCGAATTGGTGCCAGGTGTCGCACCAGTTGCTCGAGCACCCTATCGCTTAGCCCCTTCAGAATTGCAAGAGTTATCCAACCAATTGCAAGAACTTACGGATAAAGGTTTTATTCGACCAAGTTCATCACCATGGGGAACTCCAGTCTTATTCGTTAAAAAGAAGGATGGATCCTTCAGAATGTGCATTGATTATAGGGAGTTAAATAAACTAACTATAAAGAACCGATACCCACTTCCAAGAATCGATGATCTTTTCGATCAACTCCAAGGTTCAAGAGTATACTCCAAGATCGATTTACGATCAGGATATCACCAACTTAGAGTTCGAGAAGAGGATATCTCAAAAGCGCGTCGTGACTCGATATGGTCACTATGAGTTTCAAGTTATGGCATTTGGTTTAACTAATGCTCCAGCAGTATTCATGGATCTCATGAATCGAGTGTGTAGACCATATTTGGATAAGTTTGTGATTGTGTTCATAGATGATATTCTAATTTACTCTAAGAGTAAATAAGAACATGAAAGACATCTCAAGTTGATCCTAGAGTTACTCAAGAATGAGAAGTTGTACGCTAAATTCTCAAAATGTGAATTTTGGATCTCAAGTGTACAATTATTGGGTCACGTAATTGATAGTCATGGGATTCATGTGGATCTCGCCAAGATAGAGTCCATAAAGACTTGGGTGCCCTACAACCAAATAAAATACGCCAATTTTGGGACTTCTTGGATATTACCGTAGATTCATTGAAGGTTTTTCCAAGATAGCAAAGCCTTTAACTAAATTGACTCAAAAGAATGTGAAATTCGATTGGGGTAAAAAGAAGAAGAAGCGTTTCAATTTCTAAAGGAGAAATTATGCAAAGGCACCTATCTTAGCGCTACCGAGGCAACGAAGACTTTTTTTGTTGTGATGTCTGTATAAAGGTTTGGGAGTAGTTTTAATGCAAAGATGAAGGTGATAGCTTACGCCCACGACAACTTAAAAGCACGAGAAAAACTAAACCACTCATGACTTAGAGTTAGGATCACTGTTTTGCTCTTCGAACTGGAGACATTATCTCTACGCACAAAGTGTATAGTATACATGGATCACAAAAGCTTGCAACACATTTCGGATCGAAAGATCTAAATATGAGACAACGCCGGTTAGAATTACTTAGTGATTACGACTATGAAATTCGTTATCACCCTGTAAAGCAAACGTCGTGGCAGATGCTCTTAGTAGAAAAGAACGACTCAAACCTCTAAAGGTTAGATCGTTGGGAATGATGATCGATCACCATTACCCTCACAAATCCTTGCAAGACAAACCGAAGCTATCAAAGAAGAAAACCGACCCAAAGAGAATCTCTACGGTATGTTAGAGAACAAAACGGTTTTGTAAAGCGCTCGATGGAACGTTATGCTTCAAAGATGAAGTTGGATACCACTCTATGGAGGTGTACGAGATTTGATTATGCATGAATCGCATAAGTTAAAGTACTCCATTCATCCGTGGTCCGACAAAATGTATCATGATCTCAAAAGTCAGATTGGTGGCCTAACATGAAAGCCGATATTGCCAAATATGTTGGTAAGTGTCTCGACATGTTCTAAGGTCACACGAAAGTGTCAAAACCATCAGATTACTACAACAACCCGAGATTCCTATGTGGAAATGAGAAAGAATCACGATGGATTTTGTTACGAAATTACCCAGAACACCGAGCGGTTATGACGCCATTTGGGTAATTGTTGACCGTTTAACAAAATCTGCTCATTTTATTCCAATCAAAGAAACTTATGAAATGGATCAGCTGACCAAGCTGTACATCAAAGAAATAGTTTCTAGACACGGTGTACCAATTTCGATTATCTCAGATAGAGATAGCAGATTTACTTCAAATTTTTGGCAGTCACTTCAGAAAGCTTTTGGAACTAAACTAGACATGAGTACTGCCTATCATCCGCAAACTGACGGTCAAAGCGAAAGAACCATACAAACCTTGGAAGATATGCTAAGAGCTTGTATTATCGATTTTGGTAAAAGCTGGGACTATCATTTACCATTAGTCGAATTCTCTTACAATAATATCTATCATTCCAGTCTTAAATCATCACCGTACGAAGCATTGTATGGTCGAAAGTGTCGATCTCCCATATGCTGGAATGAGGTTGGCGATGTTCAAATCACCGGCCCAGAAATTGTTGGGACACAACTGAAAAGATTATTCAGATCAGAAGCAGACTACAAGCTGCTAGAGATCGCCAGAAAAGTTACCCTGACACTAGGCGAAAACCCTTGGAATTTCAAATTGGAGATAGGGTTATCTGAAAGTCTCGCTGAAAGGCGAATCCGCTTTGGAAAACGGGAAACTAAGTCCATGATATATTGGACCATTCAAAATCCTAGAAAGAGTTGGTCCAGTAGCATACAAACTCGAGTTACCTCAAGAATTAAGTGGAATCCATAACACTTTCCACGTATCAAATCTTAAGAAATGTCTATCCGATGAAAGCCTTGTCATTCTACTAGACGAGATTAAGCTCGATGACAAGCTACATTTTATTGAGGAACTGTTGAAATAATGGACCGTGAGGTCAAACATTGAAACAATGCCGAATCCCCATCGTTAAAGTACGTTGGAATTCTTGCCGAGGACCGAATACACTGGGAAGAGAGACCAAATGCATGTAAATATCTCGCATCTCTTCTGCACATCAAACTAAATCATGAGGACATGATTTCCGTGGCGGGGAAGGTCAGTAGCACCTCGCATATTTCAGGTCTATATTTTACTATTTTACGTTATATAAATTACTTTTAATTATTTATATAAGTAATCTCAAAAATTAAATAGTGTAAATTATCCTCACAAACCGACACAAGACTAGGAATAACTCTAGGTATTCAAAAATACTTTAGTTTCACCACTAATCATAATTCATATGAATTATTGTCACTTTGCCAATTTTAGGTACACATTTTACCTTTAAGTAATACGCGTGCCCGAACCTACGTTATTATGTTTTAACAACATAGAAACACCATATTAGACTTATCATAGTTTTAATATACCTAGTTGGAGTATTTTGATAAGTTTTAACATTTTTGGAAGTATTACATTTTTACGTTACCCGGTTTTAAGTTTCGTGAGATAAGGGCTTAACATTAGTAATTACCGGGACCAAACTATACCCTAAAAACTAATAATTATCACAAATAAAAACACAAAAATACCACCTCAAACATGAGGTGGCATTTGATGCCTCCTCACTAGCCACATGGCTTCTTTTCCTTGCACCTCTACACTTACACACCACTCTTGTCCCCCCCATATACCCCAAGTCACTTCACACTTATCCTTTCACATGCAAAAAAGACACAAAAACTCTCTTGGACCTCCCTCTTGCCGTCCACTATACACACACAAACACCAATTATCACTTTGATTCATACTACAAAGTATACAAAGAAAATGGAGCTAGAGATAATAACTACATGATCCTAGGGTTATTTTGTTGATATCAAGGGTGAAGTAAGAGCTACACAAGAAGGTTAGGGCTGAATTAAAGAAGGTTATTGCAAGGGTAAGAAGGGTTCATAAGCTTGGGTTAAGAGGTTGAAGAAGGTTGAAGATTTGGAAGGGGTTTAGGCTTGATTGTTCTTGTGACCATTCAACCTAACTCTTGTAAGAAGTTGTTTAAATTTCTTGTCATTCAATATGGTTGTAATGATATTTATAATTATTTGATGTAATTTGATATAAGTAGTACATGTAATAAGGCTTGCAAGATGTTGTACATAAAATTGATGGGTAAAAACTAGTGTAGAAACTCATTAAGACAACTAGTAAGAAACTAGTGAATTATCATGAGTTTTAACATAAAAATCAGTGTTGCAAAAATTGGCCGAATCGGCCGATTAATCGGTAATCGGTCATACACCTTGTAGAATTTTGAAAATCGGTCAAAAATCGGCTGTAAAAAATCGGTCAAAAATCGCCAGTAAAAACCCCAAGTAGTAACTTATCCACCAAAGAACCACCCATGAAAAGGCTCGTGTTATACACGAAATCTCCTCAACCGAATCATCTCCGTCAAACCAACAAATGAGAGAACCTTCATCACCCAATCAAACCAATCCATAAAAGGATAGTACCCACAAAACTACCTATGCCTAACACCACCATACCTCATAGGCCAAACAATATCATCTCCACTATACCATCACCATTGGTTCCTAGAAATATTTCATTTACTTCACCACTATCATCACCACACCTCTACAATTTAGAGGACTTGCCTCCTAGGCCGCCTCATCCACTTCACGACAACATTCGCCTCATTAGAGGAATAATGGTTCAAAATCAAGGTGTTGAGTCAACATTGCTCCGGCTTCCTTTTCGCTTTTCTCCATCATATAATCCTATATGGATTATGAGAAATCATCAAAGTCAACCACCGACCATATGGAAGTTAACACTTCCTTACCACCACCATCATTCTTGGTCGAGGCATTCTCAAATGCACCTCCACCAATCCTCCATCGCTTGAAGCTCATGAAGCCGCTTCACTTGATCCTTCGCATCAAGCCATTTTATTTCCTCCACCACCACTACCTAGCCATGACAAAGATTGCTATCATTGTCAACATGTTGAAAGTTTGATACATGAAGCACGGAAGACCAACGCTTCATGTTCTATCATATCCTCGAACGCTTCGACGAGATCAAACCTAAACAAAACTTGAGCTAGAAGATTTTAGTGGTGTCCTAGCATCAGCGTTAGATAGTCTAGAAATTCCTAGTCATGTATTGTCTATTTTTCTTATTTTTAGAGTCATGTATATCATAACTCTTGTTTTATTAAATGGAATTACATGCTACTTGCTATTTTTCCGAGAATATGTATTCATATCTTATTTATGTGATAACATTACTTGTTATATCACCTTGCTGATTTTAGTCATCACCAGACGGATCCTCAATATTGCCTAGATGGATCCCTACTAGGAGGAACCGTGGATCCGTGAAGTCGAAAGTTTTTTTTTCTAACTTAAATCATATTTGCAGGAAATTGTGAATTATACTTGTTTTCTAACCATTGTTTTGCGCTTATTCAATTAACACATAAAGAATTTGACATCCTAAAGCTGTGGGGAGCTTGGTGTCAAAACAATACGCTGCAAAATTACTTGCAACCTTTGATTTAAATTTCATGACTTCGCTGCAAATATTGCAATCATCTAGGGGAGCACACCGTCACATAGACGTAATCTTTGCATAAGTTAGTTGCAAATGAACTAGATTAGAATTAGTTTCTTGACGCCTTACTTAGGGATGGACTCGTCAAGGGGAGTACCGACAGATCCTTTCCGCTACTTGCTCTCTATTTTTTTCCCTTTCACATGTTTTTCTTAAAAACTATGTGTTGCTTTCTTTCAAACACTTTTGTTTCGACAAAGGGGAGAAGAAAGTAAAACTACAAATTCAAACTTTTACGTATTTTAGCTTTTCCTTAAAATAATCTTATGTTTTGTCATCAACAAAAGGGGAGATTGTTAATACAAATAAGTCGTAAAACGCTTATTTATATTTTACGATCTTCTAATGTTTCGTCGATAACAAAAGTAAGATCATTTTAACGAAACAAATAAAATACATAAATGGTTCGAACTAATAGTTTTCTAACACACTTACGCTTTCACATAAAACACTAAAACTAGTATAAGTGATTTTATGCTTAAGATATACATATGTACAACAACTAGTGTTTACATATTGGGATAACATATACTTAACTAAGTATATACCAAAATGGGTAAAACAAGTATATACTAAAATGGGTAAAAACAAGTATATACTAAATAGGTAAAACTAGCAAATGGTTTTGACCCATAACCCATGGTTTTACTTATACCACTTAACCAAGTTCATTGTATCCTTAAGATACATTGTATCTAGAAAGAAAACCATGGATCAACCCATAACCCATGACCCATGACCCATAACCAAAAATACCCATGGGCAAAGAGGAGCTGCCCACGGATCCTTGGCTTTGTGCTAGCCGGATCCCAGTGGAAGGGATCCGTGGGATCCGGGAAACAGGAGGATTTTTCCTCTATAAATAGTGAGCCATTTCTTCATTATTTCTTACCCTTTCCAATACACTTTCTCCCCCGAGTTAAATCTCACTAACCTTAGATCCAAGAGATCTATGTTTGTAGTTTTGTTTTGTGTGATCTTCTAAGTTCCTCTTAAAGGCAAGATCACTACTTTGAAGTCAAGCAAGCTCAAGTTCATGAGTTGCCATGCTTCCTCATCATCAAGGCTATTGAAGTCCTCTTGTTGATGATCTCTCTTCTTCAAAGAAGTGTAATGTTGAAGACATTAGTGAAAGATGTCTCAAGTGTCAAGACGAAGATATTAGTGAAGGGTATCTATCGTCTATAGGATAAGCACTTGTGAAAGGTGCTTAGAAGTCAAGACTTGAAGCATTAGTGAAAGGTGCTTCGAAGAAAAGACACAAGACATTAGTAAAAGGTGTCTTGTAGATCTAGTCAAAGGCATTAGTAAAAGGTGCCTTAGATGTACATTCGATATGGTGTGTTTCGATGTACTAGATAGACTAGCATTAGATCCAAGGATATTGATGTCCTTGATGATGTTGTAAAGGAGTAGATCTCCTTTGGGATTAGTCGTTGGTGTAGTGTGGTAGTAGTTCCTCCATTGCAATGGAACTAGGTGCTTAGCCTAGTACCTAATAAAGGGTAGGCGTTGTGAAGGTGTAGTTCACCTAAGGTGTGAAAGAACTCGGTGGTTAGCCTAGCAATCAGTATAAAGGGTAGGCGACGTTGTGTTAGGTGTGGTTCGCCTTGGTGTGAAAGAACTCGGTATTTAGCTTTGTATCGAAAAAGGTTAGCGACTTTGTGAAGGCTTCTCCGCCATAAGGAGATTGGTGTAGTGTTTACAAACTCTCGAGTAGGTGACTCGGGGAGTGGAGTAGGGCAAGGAAGGTGTCCTTGTAGCCAAACCACTATAAATACTGTTGTGGTTTTGTGCTTCTTACTCTTATCTTTTCATTACATATCTTTATATGCTTGTTTATCAACATCCAACACACACAACCAAATAGATTGACATAAGTCGATCTAAATAGTTTAAAAGGAAGTTTTAATTGGTAAAACTATTCAACCCCCTTCTAGTTTTCCACAATTGGCATCGAGCTTCGCTACCAAGTTTCTTGAAGTATATTGTACTTTAAAAACTTGATACGATCCATGGTTAATTGAAAACTATAAAGAAGGTTTTTCATAAAAACAAACACCATGTCTTTTAAAACTATATGTTTGGATGTTGATTTGATAACAACATTTTTCTTATTTATTTATTTTTTAATTGCACTAATCTTCCTTGTCATGTTGATTAGTCAAAGATCATACCCACCAAGCTTTAGGAGTCTCTTGGTAACAAGAATACCTTCCTTAAGAAGGTATCTTAAACGCAAAGGAGTGGGAATAGTCTAAGTGACATTTGTTGTGTCATTTGTAAAGACATTCCTAAGTGCGCTAAAGGTATGATTTTCTTTTTACTTTGCTTGATAATTAAGTATACCTAGTTAGGTATTTATATGATTATATTTTGTGCATATTACATGTTTTACTTGAAGCTTCATTAGGAAGCCTTTTTCTCACATACGTGTTTTATTTCTCATATAAAATCGTGGTATATAAAACTTATGTTTTGCTTCTTTTAATCCAATAAAACAAAACACGAATTTCAAAAGTTCCTCCTTCCCCATAAAAACTCCCATCGTCGACCACTTTATCAAACCCTCACTTTTTCAAATCTTCCAATTTCAAAAATTCACTCTCATTCAAAAACTTCATCTTCCTCCTCATTCCATCTCAATCGAAATCAAAAAGATCCGTCATCAACATGGTTTACATCGCACTCGTGCTCATCGCCCTAACACACATCGCACTTGTGTTCCCTATGATGAAGTTCACATACGGATACATTTACTTTGTGTTGTTAATCTATATTGGGGTCATATACCCAATCCTTTGTATCATCCTTAGTATTGAAATGCAATATTATTAATAATCTAGTTTATCTAGGTTGTTATTGTTATAATGTGTTTATCATATCTTTTGATTTATATGTTTTATATTCTTTCATGATACATTAGAAGTCATGTATGCATGCTAAAAGAAAATGTAGGATAAAACATATTTCGTGGTATAAAAACTGTAAAACCTTTGTTCTTATCAAATATGTGTCTGTTACTACAGATTCACGGATCCCGGAAAATATACTAGCCAGATCCCTTTTATAAAGGAACCATGGGATCCGCCCCATCGAAAAAAGTTTTCATGCAAGATTAAAACCACTATCTTTCTAAAAGTAATAATCCACTAGAATTTAAAACCATGAGTTAGTTAAGTGTTAAATACCATTGTTAATAAAATCTAGTAAAACATTAGATTATCATAGGTTGGTCACAAACATGTTCTTTCTTTAACCTATCATTTCTATAGGTTTAATTATGACGCATGAATATGAGTTTGATTTTCACCACTAGCGCCTACACTCCGAACATCTCTCGAGCCCAACACACCGCAATCATGTCCGGTTCAATAATCTTGAAAACCGCTACTTCCATGAAGGACGACAGAAACCTTCTACAATTTGAAGAAGGTATCAATACCTCCTTCCGAGCCATAGGACTAGAATGTCTTCTTGAAATCAACGGAAGATATGTCCAAGGTTCATAATGGAATTCTTCCGCAAGTTGAACTCGCTCGAACGAGGATCGCTCTTTATCTCTTTGGTTTTATATCAAAACCCAAAGTTCACCTTAACCCTTGGGCATTTTGCTCACATCCTCCGGATTCCAAATCATGGACAATGTGCCTTCACCAAGATTGGTCTCTTGATTCTCTCTTCAACTTTCGTGAAGAAAATAGTCCATATTGTTCACACATACCCTCTCGAAGATTTAAATCGCATAATATGCAAACCTCGACCATATTACTCCAATCCAAACATTATCCATACACGGATATCCGAGAAGAGTACAAGCCTCTTGCTCTCATTCTACGTGAAAATGTATGGAGTCTTAGGAAATCGAGATATTCTTCCCGCTTGTTGTGCTCGCATGTTGTAATTGTTTGCTAACACAACAACCATACAATCTCGCCTACTTCTTCACAAGGCGAATTGCAAATCTTCAAGGCTCCAAGAATAAACTCATCCCTTATGGAATGTTCTTGACACGCCTATCACAATGTTATGCACTTCCATCCTCAATTTCAAAGTCCGCTTATACGACTTGTAAACAAGATGATGGAACCGCTAAACATATCTCTCATAAAGACTTTCTTCGTTCTTGACTCCACCAATACCCATCAATCACATAATGATCCTCTTAGCGAAGACACTCAAGGAACCTAGAATAGTCAAATAGGATCAATTCTACTCTACTTGTTATTTATCAATGTAATCCTATTTCTTTCATGAAATAAAACATCTTACATTTGATATCTTAGTTTTAGAACTCCTTTAAACAAAATTTGGAATATAATGCATTGTCAAGATCATTGCATACCTTTAGTAAAGGTTCATCTAGCGATAGACGGATCCCAAATGTTGTACTAAACGGATCCCTACATCTAGGGAACTGTGGGATCCTAAGAATGTAAAATGCAATTGCAAGCATTGTATGTCAAACACATCCTTAGAACACCTCACACTAAGCTAAACATAGTGTCTTAAGGTAGATTAAGTCTTTATC
Organism: Chrysanthemum lavandulifolium; assembly: GCA_022545495.1. NCBI lineage: Eukaryota > Viridiplantae > Streptophyta > Magnoliopsida > Asterales > Asteraceae > Chrysanthemum > Chrysanthemum lavandulifolium. The sequence goes on from CM040240.1 coordinate 77,359,910, forward strand.
AAGATAGGTTGATCTTTCCTACTCATTCCAACTCACATAGATTACACTCTAAGATATTCATAGATCTATCACTTTGTTTTAATCCATCACTCTTCCGCTCTCAAAACCTCACATTTCATTTGACCCTTCACATCTAGGTTAGAAATCTTTTATAACAAAATTGATCATAAATAAACCTCACCTCAAAATTGATCAAAGTTGATCAAATCCTAGTTTTCCCATCTCAAAACCATTTGGATATTTTCCAAAACACAATCCTAAGTCACAACCTCATCTCTAGGATCATTTAGCTTCAATTGACATCTTTAGTGTCATCCTTGCTCATTCATTGGTATTCATGAAAGTCCCAAATCCTTCCATAAAGACAATCATTAGCTACATCACTCACCATCTTCAAGTACTTAAGCACCCCTTCATTTAAGACACTAGGAAGACCTAAACACTCAAGATGTTATAGGTCTTAGATTTTAGAAACATCATTTCCACTCTCTCATAGCTGCCGATAGCCGGATCCCTAGGATTAGCTTAGACGATCCTCCGATAAAGGAACCGTGGGATCCGGATGATGATAGGTCAAATCTTACTAAACCAATCATTTCAACTTATCTTCCTAACTCAAACACTCCATCTCATCTTAAATGAGTTCCTAGATTAGTCCAACTTCTGAAGTTGACTCTTGTGCATGTCAATCATCACATTCCAATGAATCCTAGTGGCTTCAAGCTTAAATGCACTTGCCAAATCTCTTAGTTTATAAACCACCTTGTTAGGACCTCCATAGTCATCACTCTAACTTTCAGCTCTTGAAATCATTTGTTAGCCTTAATAGTTTTATTAGAAGTGATGGTCATTCACGATTAGGAACTTTGTAACGTGTGTTAGATATCGTGATAGAATAGTCTACGGGCTCGTGGATTGGGCTAAGCTAATTGGTTAAACGTTAGGGTATGTTAACCTTTTGTATGCTCATATATCCCAAGCCCAATCCAAGTCCAACGAAGCCCATAGGAAAGCCTTTTAGGTTTTCATGTATTCCACCTATAAATACCCCTCAAATGGTCATTTGAGGGGTGTGCTTGAAAGTGTGTGTGTGTGTATTTTCTCTCTCAAGGAATATACAACTTATTGTTTTCATATTATATCTTCACATACACGAATATAACATCAATTCACCATCTTTCTCATCTAATTTCTAAGCTTTGTTTGTGTTTGTGTTTCACGTTTTATACACGTAACTTGGGTTACGTGTGTTGGGTTTGCTTGGTAAAGTGATAAGGTTGATATTCGTAGTGGTCCTACAATTGGTATCAATCGCATAAGAATGGTTTAGGAGTGTTTTGGTTGAAGTTTTTTAGTAGTGATACGCGTAGCTTTGTTATAAAAGTTGTCACGCTTAAAGCTTTAATTTTTGCACTTAAAAATTCAAGATTCTTGTGGTTTAAGGTTTATTTGGTGTTAAAGTTTCACTTTTTGCAAAAGTTCAAGCTTTACGTGTTTTGGTTCGCTTTTAAACTCGCTTTTGTTCGTTGGTCATTTCTACTCGTAACGTTTCTAAGCACTTTGGGTGAAAAGTGATCTGCTAAACCGTCAAGTCTAATCACACAAGCCGCCACTTGTGAATGGCCAACCGTAATGTACTTAAAACCGCTTAAACACAAATACAATGAAGTCCCGAGAATAGAATGAATTCTCGGTCGTTTAGTCCCACGGAGACTCAATGGTGTAGAAACAAACTCTGATGATAGAATGATCACTAAGGATAGTGATCCAGAAGGCTATGATTAGAAATATTACACTACCGATTGCTTGGAATGGAATAGAATACGAATAGGAAGCACAACAATCGATAAAGAAACGAGATACGTATGTTTAAAACCACGATACGCACAAAATAAAAAGTGAATCTAGGAAATAAAGACCTAAAATATAAAATGACATTTTGGAAACCTAAAATAAAAGAAAATTATTAGAAAAAGAAAATTATTTTAACACTATTTAATTAATTATTATTAATTAAAACTATTTTAACTATTTAATAAATACTCTAAAATAGAAGAAAATACAAAATAAGGCTAGAAAAATAAAACTATGATTCAGAAAAATCTAAAATATTATAAAACTAATTTTAAAACTAAAAATATATTTTTCACACTTTTATCTAATTATTACTAATTAATTATTATTTAAAATACACTTAAATACTAGAAAATATAAAATAAACCCGAAAATAAAATTTTAACTTGGAAAATCTAAAATATGATAAAACTAATTTTAAAATGAAAAGATATTTTTTATACTTTTTAATTATTTATTACCAATTAATTACTATATTTAACTATTTAAAATTATAATAAATACTAAAAGATAGAGAAAATATGAAACTTTTTCTAAAAATACTATATGATGACGTAAAACAAAGAAAATAGAAAAACAAGATTTGCTTATTAATAAGCTAAAAAGAAAAATCAAAAAGCTAAAACCTATTAAATAAACACTATCACCGATTTTTAATTGATCTTTTCTCGATTTTCTTTTGAAAACTACTTTAATCTTGATATTATGAAACTTTAACAAAGATAAAAATTTTACAAATAAAAATAAGTTGCTTTGGATGTTTATGGACCAACAGATGTGATTAAGAGCTTATTTTGTGGAATAAGCTCAAACAAGCTTGAAAACTGGAAACAAGAGTGGAATATGATTCAAACAAGCTAGATAAACTGAAATGAGGCTAAAAGATACAAATAAGCACTCGAAAAGCTAAGAACAAACAAATAAGCACTTATGATAAAAACAAATGGGACAAACTTTAAGCTTAGAGCAATTTCTACCTATTAAGCTTCAAATTGAAAAGCTAAACTAGGTTCTCAAGGTGGCTAGGTTGGCTACCCAAAGAACCAAAATCACAAGACAAGACCAACAAACAAGCTCTCAGGCAAGCTTTTCAAGTTGGTCCAACCAATCAGGCATGTGGCATGTATGCACACATGGTACTCAATATAAGCCAATAGTTAAGCACTTAAACAAATTGATTTACAGAGAACTAATATTTTTCTAATTTTGTTTAGCAACCAAACTTTGATAATCCAAAAGCCTATAAGTGAATCTTACTAATGAACACACAATGAAAATATCTTTTTATTCAAAACCACCAAGTTGGAAATTGACTTTTAAGAAAACTAGCTAAGTTGACCAAAATGAACTTTAAGTTGATTACAATCACCGATTATGTTATGTTAAGGTGTAATAAGACTAACTTGAGCAAGATTAACAACTTCCCAACACAGAATCATGATCATGAATCCTAAAAATCAAACAGTGAGCTCATAAGATGAGATCAAATGCACTTTCACTTTTGCTTGAATGAGTACTAAATTTCTTGACTTCTTTGAGATATTATGACCAAGTGTGACTCTTGACAACAACAATTACAACCTTTATCAAACTCTAACACAGGTTCACTACTCAAATCCAAACAAGCTTATATTTGACTGTTTGGGTGATTTTAAGAACAAAACAAAGCTTTAACCCATGAAACTGCTTGCACCTTACATAATCATTAAATAAGATTAAATAAACATGAAGCAACAACATTAACAACATTAAGCACAAGAACTATGATAATGCTATTTTAATCATCAAATTAAATTTTTTTGCTAACTACTAATTTAAAAGAACAAACCATCGGTTTTAATGCTTAAACACACTTAACTATATCTAATGAACAATAAGAAATGTAAATATAAGCTAATTAACAACTACAACAAGAAATGCCAAAATGATCAAAAGAGCTCACAAAACTTCCAAGCTTAAACCGAGAACCGTGACCAATGAACACCCTATTAGCTTACCACTAAGCTTCTAACCCAAGGCCATCCATAATTCACCCCGCCCAAATGTGTACACCATTTCCAACCGATTTTGAATTTTCACTAATTAATTTGTATTTTGGTGATTTTCTGATTTTACTTCTAAACCGAGTTTTAGTGTTTCGATAGCTTAGAAAAGCTATCTAGAGCTTATGTGTGCTATTTCATCCCAAACAACAACTTTCAACAACATTAACTCATAGTGAGAATTTTGAAATGAAAAATGCATAAACTGAATTTCAAACTTGAATACTGAAATTGATAATTGTAAAAGGTTGTAAATACACTGAGATAACTTAAAGAAGTACTTGAAAGCTTAAGTTTATACCGAAATTTAAAGTTTAACTAAAACGACATAAAAAGTAAAAGTTACACTAGATACATTGATACATTGCATCTCTCCTCTTCTTTATAGATTTTTAGCATCCCCACATGTCTCGATTGCTTCACGAAATTCCACCATCGATCACTCTAACTCATCAAAACCGTCCACTTGTGTTTTTGGCGCCAATTTCTTCAAGGCAGGTTTTAGCTTTAAATGGAGTTTGGTTTCAATCAATAAAGGATTTTTGGTGTTTAGAGGAGGTGGAGGGGACAAAGTATGGAGAGGGTTGGAGAAAGTCTTGGAAAACTACTCTGGTTTTGGGGATTCAGCTTGGGAGAGGGAGAGCTACAGTGAAGGTGGGTTTAGGCGCGCGTGGGGGTGGATTTGACTTCTGTTGACCGGTGGGTAATAATACAAAGGGCCGGGTCAAGGGGAGTTGGGCTAGGGTGGTGGATTTGGGCTTTGGATATTATAAGGTGTCCGTTTGGTTTAAGTAGAATACAAGGACCAAAAGTGTAAATTATCCAAACCTCAAGGACTGAAAGTGCCACTATTCCAAACTTCACAAGGACCAAACATGACAAACATTGATAGAACAAGGATCCTTTTGCATAAATTCCATTTTAAAAAGTCCAAGGACTAAATTTGCAAATTTTCAACCTTAGGACCTTTCGCCAATTGACCAAAGAATCATTCAAGGACCATTTTGACATTTTAGATTATTTCAGGGACCTTGAATGATAAAATTCCACATTTTGATATTCCAAGGACTAGATTTGACAACTTTTAAAACTTGGGGACTAAACCGCCAATTTTGCAAACTTGATACATTTTCATCCGATTTTGATCTTTTTGCATTTAAAACACATAAAACATCGATTTGTAATATTTTGATCATTTTGATGTGTTTCGAGTGTTTTCAGATGATTTTGCGGTTTAGATAGTACAAAATGATGAGTATTTAGACACTCATCAATCCCCATATCGAGATATTGCTAGTCCCTAGCAATGATTTGAGAAAACTTGATGGATTTGAAAACTCTTTACCAAAAGCCATCACTTCGGAGTAGCCAAGTGTTTTAGTTCAAGTAAGAACCTTGGTACACCGATAACCGATGATTTATTGGCAAATCATAAACCATATAACGGATTTGATGTGTCTTTACCGTAAGCCGCATCTTTCCGGACTAGCCAACTCTTAGATAAATTATCGTGATTATCTTTGGTGAGTCGATTACCAATTATGGTTTTTCCACGCCTTTACCACAAGCCATAATCTTGCGGGCTAGCCAACTCTTCACTTTTTAGGATATGGTGAGTCAGATACCATACAATTTTGGGCAAATTGCAAGTCGTCAACTAATTTGATATATCTTTACCAAGAGCCGTTTGCTCTGGATTAGCCAATCCTTTGTCTTCTGTATATGGCGGATCGATAACCAAGTCGAGTAAGTGAAAACACTTGCTCCAAAAAAAATTTTGGCCAAAACGGGAATGGGTGGATAATATATGAAATTCGTGAGAATTCCCCCACACTAAGAAATGAATATTGCCCTCAATATTCAAAGTACGCGGTTATGCCGAAACCGAGAACGAAAAGGGAAATACTACGGCCATTATTTAGAAAGATTTTTTTTTTTTTTTTTTTTTTTTACCTTGATTTTATATACAACGCTGGGAAACTCCCCACTAGGGTGGTAGAAAGGGTAAGAAGTCGAAATATGGGTGAAAACCCATATGTGTGTGCTAAAGTTTTGATTACCGAGTCACTAGCTTGACTCGATCCCCGCATTCATTGGTTCATGGGGAAAGTTTGTAGATCCGGACAACCATGGGGAATGTCCTCTCCAAAGTAATGCTTCACTCGATGACCATTCACTTTAAAATTTGGACCATCGGGTTGAGATAACTCCACGGTACCATAAGGATAAACCTTAGCAATAGTAAATGGACCGCACCGTGGGACTTGAGCTTTCCAGAAAATCTTCAATCTTGAATTGAAAAGAAGGACTCGATCACCAACGTTGAAAACGCGGTTTTGATTTTAGAGTCATGAATCTTCTTTGTCTTTGCTTGTAGATCAAAGAGTTCTCGTAAGCTTGATCACGAAGTTCATTTAATTCATTCATTTGAACTTTTCGTGATCACCACCGTTCAGATATCGAAGTTTGCATGCTTTAAGGCCCAAGATGCCTTGTGCTCTAGCTCAATCGGAAGATGACATGCCTTCCGCACACTAGCTTGTATGGAGTACACCGATGGGTGTTTTGAAAGTCGTACGAAGGCCCATAGCGTCATCTAGCTTATCCGACTGTGGATGCACGATTTTCGCCATCGTCCTTTCAAGAATCCTTTAATACCACGGTTTGAAACTTCCACCCGCCCACTTGTTTGGGGGTGGTATGCAGAGAGAGACGGTGGTAACACCATACTTTGCATGACTCTTTCAAATTGGTCATTGCAAAATGTGTACCACGATCACCGATTATCGCTCTCGGAGTTCCAAACCCGCAAAAGAGATTTCAAAATTTCACAACAACTCGGGCATCATTGGTGGGTAAAGCTTTTGCTTCAACCCATTTTGACAAATAGTCAACGACCACAGTATGTACTTGTTACCACGAGACGAAGGAAATGGCCCCATAAAATCAATACCCTTATATGTCAAATATCTCACAAACTTGAATGGCATTTGTGGCATTTCATTCCTTTGAGAGATATTTCCATGACGTTGACAAGCTGATGTGCTTCGTCGTGGTTTTAAATTTATAAACAAGAATTACCGGTTAACTAGGAACACATTCGGCAAGTATACCCTAGTCAAGTTGTAGTATAGTATATGGTAAATCAAGGTCGTCCCAAGAGACTTGGTTGCACTACAAGTGTCGTTTGTTTGTTTAAGCAAGTAACAAGTAACAAGTTGATGGTTATGATTGTCACGGATCAAACCAACAAGAAAAGCATTATAAGAACAAGTAACAAGTTGATGGTTATGATTGTCACGGATCAAACCAACAAGAAAAGCAATATAAGATCAAGCAAGTATCAAGACATTCATCATTATTCCAATCAAACACAAAATCTCAATAATCATATCAATAACAAACATCTTTAAATAGAAAAGTAACAAGGTTTACCCAAAGTATGAATTACAATAGGCAAAGATGAAGGATTATAGCACTCCTTCAAGCCTCCAATCAACTACAATAGTTCTACCAACCGAAAATGATGTCCAAACGCCTTCGACAACCCTTGAGCACACTACAAATTTGGCGAGGTTTGTGGTCTTTTGGGAAGATAAGTTGGTGTAATTGTGGAAATTCATCCTAAGGGTGGAGGCTTGAATTTCACACAAGTTGGGATAGGATAGTTGGTGGAAACTCGTCCTTAAGGGTGGAGGCTTGAGTTTCACACCTTTGGGGTGAAGATATTAAGTTGAGAGAGGATGGAGGCTTGAATTTTGGGGAAGGTAAGGTGAGAGGATGTTGTTTTAGGTGGAAATTGGGTGGTGGAGGCTTGAATTTCACACCTAGAGATGGAGTGGTGGATGAAAGGGATGAGAAAGATGGAGAAGGGATGATGAAATGAGGTGCCAAATGGGTTCTATTTATACTACTACCAAGGCCTAGGGTATTCAATGCATTACTTGGAGGCCAAGGAGCTTGGAAGGACTAGAAACCATGTAGGAAGGACTAGAATCATTTGGAACACGTTTGGATTCTTAGTAGATGAAGAAATGGTGAACAGACCTCCAACCGGATCGGTTGGGCTCCAACCGAATCGGTTGGTCTTTGACCATTCTCCAACCGGATCGGTTACGGGGCTCGACCGATCGGTTGGAGCAAAATCAAAAAGTCATAAACACTAAAGTTGTAGATCTTTCTCTTAGCTTTCCGTAGCCGTGAACCGGGGTCAAACGGAGTCCGTATGCAAAAGTTATGGCCAAAATGGTGAAGGTGTGTCGGGAACAACGAGTCTTCCAATATGTCTTCGTTTAAGCTTCTTTTCTTCATTTCTTTCTCGTTTTCCTTCTTGAACTTTATTCTTGAGTCTTTGGACCACTAACTTGATGACTTTATCTTCTCGAATATACTCCACAAGTCTTGCTTTTGTCGGGAATTCTTCATACATGGAGAAATCTTCGTATTTTACTTCTTTTCCTTCTTTTTCTCCACTTTCCGTACTTGGCTACAAATGAACTAGCAAACGCACTTTTGTACGATTAAGCATTAAAAGCATATGATTATAACCAAATAACACATATAAAAGCACGGATAACGCTACTAAAACATGCACAATTTGAGCGTTATCAAATTCCCCACACTTAAACTTTGCTTGCCCTCAAGCAAATCTAAGAAAAGAAAAATTAAACTACATACCGAAATGACAAAACGAAAAGAAAAAAATTCAAAAATATTTTTGGCTTTTTATATTTTTTTTTTTTTTTTTTTTTTTTTTAACAAACATAAAAATAAGCGAAAATGAGCGCAAACTCCCCACACTTAAGGTTTTGCTTGCCTCAAGCAAATCTAGAAATAAGAAAATATATCCCACATGGTGCATGAAAGATGATTAGAAAAATGTGATGCAAATCTACCAAGTACAAGTACGAGATAAGATTCATCATTTTAAGCTTTAAGAGGTGAAAAATCGAGATGTTTGACAATACCCAATGGATTCTCTTGCTTGATAACATGGCTAAGCACCTCACGAAAAGGAACGGATGTATAATTCACTCAACACTCAATTTATTTAGTGATGGATAGTATTAAGGAATAGTACACTCATATTGCTCAGTCATGATCTAAATATTACCATAGGCTTGTACAAGAAACAAAACTCCACCGACGTGGCGTAAGCACCAAGTGTAAACATCTAAAGAGGGCTTTTATTCGGGTTATAACGATAGGCTTAGGGTGAATAAAGGGTATGGATAAGGCATGGGATTATCTATGAAATTGGTGTTAAAAGAAAAATAAAGTCAAGTCTAATACCAATGTTGCTAGTTACGAACAATCCGCAAACCCGAAAATGATTATAGTTACAATCTTCTTTTCTCATATCGATCACCAAATATATAATATATCACGTCTTAGCACATTGGCTAATCGATATCTCAAACATACTTCATCTTCCTTCAACTTCATAATAATATAGCACATTGGCTATAATTGTCATCACATATCTTTATTATTTATTTTTTTTTTTCAATTTTCACTTTTTTTTTTTTTTTTTTTTTTTTTTTCATACTTTCACATCACATCTCCCCACACTTCATATAAGCATACACCACAAAAATACAAATATGAAGTTGCAGTCTTCATCTTTGTCGGAATGGCACACACGAATGGCAAAGTGCGGCTAACTCATAATCATCAAAACAATCCAATCATACCAAGCAACTAGCAACCAACCATTTAGACATTGACAAGGGGTAGGCTAAGGTTAAAAGTGTAAAATATTTTTGTATTTTTCTGGATGTAACAAAAAGAATGGAATGGCTCGGAGGGTGTAACTAAGGGTATCTAGCGCTAAAGATGAGCGCTAACAAATGGGTCCATGTAAGGGTGGTTAACTAACCGATGTGGCTAGCTAATATATCATTAGATGTAAAATGGAAGGCCATTTGGTTTTATTCCTAAGGTTGCCTCTTTATCACACGAATACACTTATATCACACGAATGTGATCTTACTGCGGTCTGGTAGTGATTTACAAGCACAAGTTCTAGAATAAATAAAATCACCGGCACACTCATAGCAAAAAGATCCAAGCATAAAAGATGTACGCTATATATGAAACAGGCTCAAATCCTCACAATTTAGTGGAAAGGGCTATAAACTGTGCTAGCAAATGTCATCGATCCCAGAATGGATTGCAATATTAATCGGGACACATCTCAAGTTTTTCAAAATTACCGATTTCACCAGTGGGTTGATCCAGTTATTCTAATATATTATCCTATAAGCGTGAAAACAACTAGATCATAAGGGCAAACAAGTTAACAAAATTTAAAAATTATGCCCAAACATTTGAAATTGAAAACGAGTTCCGCTTTTCACAATAATATTTCCCCCCCACACTTAAGTTAAGCACACAAAAGAAAAATAACTACGAGAAAACTTTAAAAAAAAAAAACTAGTTACGACTCTTTTTTTTTTTTTATTTTTTTTTTTTTTTTTTTTTTTTTTTTTTTTTAAAACCAAACATGACTTATTCTTATCCCACGAGTTCTCGGTAGCTCCATTGAAACGCACAAAGAAGCGGAGAAGCGGTGTGTGAAGCATATTAAAACCAAACTTCTTTAGGGAATCAGGAGACCCGCTTTATACCTCTCACACGTTTGTTTACAATGGGTGAGCCTTACTTTCGAGGACTTGAAAAAAGTCAATTTATTAAAATAATCTACCAAACAAACAAACAAAGAAAAAAAATAACAAAGAAACAAAATAAAGCAATTGTGAAAACTTCAAAGCATGTAAAGATAGGGAAAATTAAAATAATAAGTCTAAGTGAAACGAAACCTCCCGGGCTAAACATCACGATCGAACTCCATATGATAAGGTGCTAAGCAAACGCTAGCATAAGCGTGTGAGATCAATCGATTTCTCATCCAAACATGTCCAATACCAAGTATAACGTCTCCAACAATCCAATCAATCCTTCCTCCAAGAGCTTATTAAATCTGCAAAAACAAAATAAACTACAAAAACGCGTAAAATTCTAAAACTCACTTTCAGAGGCATCACGGTTGCATTTAGCGATGCAACAAGCCTTTAAACCCCTCGGTGGCCCGAGTGGACGAGTTATAGTCTCGTGAGGGTTTCCGGTGAACATACCCACAAAGTTCAAAACAATTTTATTTTTAAAACACATGTACTTATTTATTCACAATGTACAAAAATAACAAAATTTAAAATGGAAAACCAAATAAAAGAAATGATACTCTTGCAAAAACAAAAGACATTTAAACTTATTTAATCTAAACACAAACACACAAAAACAAAAATGGCGATTTTTTTTTTTTTTTTTTTGAGATTAGTCCAACCGATCCGGTTACGGTGAGTGACCGATCGGTTGGAATGAACCAAATCAGACGCCTTCCAACCGAACCGGTTACGGGCGATGACCGATCGGTTGGAGGAAATTTTCTAATTTTTTTTTTTTTTTTTTTTTTTTTTTTAAAAGTTTTATTTCAAAACTTTTATATAAAACAATGACACAAAAGGTTACGAAAACAATTAAATAAAACTCATACACACATTAACTAGAATAACATAAAAAACATAAAACGACACATAAAACAAATAGAAGCACTAAACAGAAAAACGACAATCACATAGACGCAAGCAAACACTATTAGTCACGTAACACAAATCAAACAAGATAATCTAAAAACAAGATAGTCTTATTCAAGATTAATACGAAACTAACATAGACAATAAGAACACAAACAAAAAGAAACACGAACATGCAAGATATCACATAAAAAACAAACACACGAAACAAGAAACACAAGGATTTTTTTTTTTTTTTTTTTTTTTTTTTTTTAAAACAGAACACACAACCGGATCCGGTTATGGGTAGTGACCGATCGGTTGTAGTGGTTTTATTAAGTACGAAGCTTCCAACCGATCCGGTTGGAGTGCCAACCGATTCGGTTAGAGTGATCTGGGTGGTTTTGGTGGTTTTTTTCGCAAACATTTTTAGCACACTTAGAAAGCAATCATTGAAATGAGCATTTTAGAACACATGAAACGAAATCCCAACATCAAAAACTTGATTTTGATGCAAAGATCATTTGAGCAATTATGAGAAAATGAGAGATTTTGGAAAAGACAAGCATTCAAGCAAACTTCATGAGCAAACATCAAGAGCAATCAAACAAGAGCAAAGAAACAATCATTCATGAGCAAGAGCAATTTAGCATTCAAACAAACAAGCAAACAAACAAACACCTAAGAACAAAAACCAAATCCAAGCAAGCGCCAAAAACTTGATGTGCTTCATCGTGGTTTTAAATTTATAAACAAGAATTACCGGTTAACTAGGAACACATTCGGCAAGTATACCCTAGTCAAGTTGTAGTATAGTATATGGTAAATCAAGGTCGTCCCAAGAGACTTGGTTGCACTACAAGTGTCGTTTGTTTGTTTAAGCAAGTAATTGTTAAGTAACAAGTTGATGGTTATGATTGTCACGGATCAAACCAACAAGAAAAGCATTATAAGAACAAGTAACAAGTTGATGGTTATGATTGTCACGGATCAAACCAACAAGAAAAGCAATATAAGATCAAGCAAGTATCAAGACATTCATCATTATTCCAATCAAACACAAAATCTCAATAATCATATCAATAACAAACATCTTTAAATAGAAAAGTAACAAGGTTTACCCAAAGTATGAATTACAATAGGCAAAGATGAAGGATTATAGCACTCCTTCAAGCCTCCAATCAACTACAATAGTTCTACCAAGCCGGAAAATGATGTCCAAACGCCTCGACAACCCTTGAGCACACTACGAATTTGGCAGAGGTTTGTGGTCTTTTGGGAAGATAAGTAATTGGTGGAAATTATGGTCCTTAAGGGTGGAGGCTTGAATTTCACACAAGTTGGGATAGGATAGTTGGTGGAAATTCGTCCTAAGGGTGGAGGCTTGAATTTCACACCTTTGGGGAAGGTAAGTTGAGAGAGGGATGTTGTTTTAGGTGGAAATTCGTCCTTAAGGGTGGAGGCTTGAATTTCACACCTAGAGATGGAGTGGTGGATGAAAGGGATGAGAAAGATGGAGAAGGGATGATGAAATGAGGTGCCAAATGGGTTCTATTTATACTACTACCAAGGCCTAGGGTATTCAATGCATTACTTGGAGGCCAAGGAGCTTGGAAGGGACTAGAAACCATGTAGGAAGGGACTAGAATCATTTGGAACACGTTTGGATTCTTAGTAGTGATGAAAAATGGCGAAACAGACCTCCAACCGGATCCGGTTGAGCTCCAACCAATCGGTTGGTCTTTTGACCATTCTCCAACCGGATCGGTTACGGGACTCGACCGATCGGTTGGAGCAAAATCACAAAAAGTCATAAACACCAAAGTTGTAGATCTTTCTCTTAGCTTTCCGTGGCCATGAACCGGGGTCAAACGGAGTCCGTATGCAAAAGTTATGGCCAAAATGGTGAAGGTGTGTCGGGAACAACGAGTCTTCCAATATGTCTTCGTTTAAGCTTCTTTTCTTCATTTCTTTCTCGTTTTCCTTCTTGAACTTTATTCTTGAGTCTTTGGACCACTAACTTGATGACTTCTTCTCGAATATACTCCACAAGTCTTGCTTTTGTCGGAATTCTTCATACATGGAGAAATCTTCGTATTTTACTTCTTTTCCTTCTTTTCTCCACTTTCTGTGCTTGGCTACAAATGAACTAGCAAACGCACTTTTACGACACATTAAAAGCGATTAAGCACGATAACGCTACTAAAAAAAGCATATGATTATAATCCGATAGAAAAATAAAAACTCCTAATACAGCAATAAAAGCTCTATCTACCTCAACGGATAACGCTACTAAAACTTTTTTCCCGCTTTAAACACAATTTCACAGCGTTATCTAAATGGGAGAAAGCATTTGGTCCATAAAGGGCAGAGGAAAATGGTCTTTTCGGTAGCGTCATTCAACTTACGATAGTCAATACAAACACGCCATCCGTAACCAATCGAGTTGGGATTAACTCGTTATCTTCATTTGTGATAACAAGAATGCCACCCTTTTCGAACACAATGAATTGGGTGACCTAAGGACTATCCGAGATCGGGTAAATCAATCACGCATCAAGAAGTTTGATAACCTCTGCTTAATAACATCATGGATTTTTGGATTCACTCGTCTCGATGTTGAACTTGGTTTAAAGTCATCCTCCATCAAGATTTTATGAGTACAAAACTCGTGGTTGATACCCTTGATGTCGGAGAGTTTCCAAGCAATTGCTTGCTTATGTGACTTCAAGACTTTTATGAGAGCGATTTTTCATCTTTGCTCAAATCTCGAGCTATAATGACGGTAATTTATCATCACCCTCAAGAAATGCATACTCGAGATGAGGAGGTAAGTCCTTAAGCTCAACCTCAGAAATTCTTGATTTTCTCAACCGACTTGACTTCCTTGTTATGAAGTTTGATGGGAGGAGAGGAGGAGAAGTGTCCCGATTTAACAACTTCTTAAGAAGAATATCTCCTCGCATTAATCTCATTTTGATTAATCTCATCTAGAATTGAATCACTAGAGGGAGGGTTGATGATGGATCATCATTGAGCAACTTCTCAATAAGAAGTATGTCCCCTCAATATCAATAGGAGCGTGATCAATTTCCCATGGAATGTAATCACTAGCCAAGTATGCTTCAATCTCATCTAAGATGAAGTCGCCTCAAATGGAGTGAGAGAAGGAGTAGAATTGGCTATGATAGGTTGAGAAGATGTGGTGGTATCCCCACTCACGTAATTATGAGAAAACCAAGAACTTCTTGAGAGTACTCTTGAAGCAACATCAATGATATCTATTCGGTTAACCGATTGTAATCATAATTTGCGAGTACCTCAAGTTTGGTCAAGGTTGAAGGTGATGCTTCATTACCAACACGCAATGTGATTTCTGCTCAAATACATCAATGAGAGCACGGCCCGTTCTCGTGAATCCTCGACCAACAATGAGAGGAACCCGATGATCGACATCAAAATCAACAACTACGAAGTCACCGAAAATGGAACTTTCCATTACAAATACGCCCTCAAGAATGCCAAGAGACGGGATATGGAACGATCCGCAAGCTCGAGAGTCATGCATGTAGGAGTAAGTTCCTAAGAGAAAGTTTCTTCCACATCGAATAAGGCATAAGGTTTATGCTTGCACCAAGATCCGCTAGGGCAAAGCATTCAACCATTCCGGAATACACAAGGTAAGAGAAATTTCCGGGATCTCCAAGTTTTTCCGAAGTTTTTCGAATAATCTGCTGAGCGATTCTCGCTCGATGGAGTTTTGCCATTTCAAACAACTTTTCCTTATTGCTTAACATGTGTTTGAGAGTCGATGCGAACTTGGGCATCAAGATGATAGCATCCGCAAAGCTTATGTCAAAGTGTAATTCTTGGAAAATTTGGAAAAATTTGTCCATTTGATGACCTGGCTTTCTCATGAGCTTTTGCTCATTCAAACGTGATGGGTAAGGAATAGAAGATTTGGATTTGATTTTCAACAGAGCTACAGGAGGTTCAAAACAACTCCTTGATTTGACTTGGGTTTCTGGACCACTTGAGGTTGGACCACCAAGGTAGGACGTGTCTTGATCAGTGGGCTAGAATAATGCACCTTGTCCGTTGTTTCCTTGGTAACTTGACTCATTGCCACAGTGGAGGGGCATTGGAGTCGAGGTCCATTGTGTGTCTGAGGTTCACCGTCCACTACCTTTGGGAGAGAAGAAGAAGAAGAGGTAGTAGGAACAATGGGTCCATCATATGAAACACCACTTCGTTGTGATCGCTTTAGCATCGCCCCTCGGGTTAGCGATCGTGTTGCTCGGAAGTTTTCCGAGCCCAGGGTTGATCATTTAAAGACTTCCTAAGATCGCCGATCCGACCGACCAACAACCTGCTCATTTCATCTTGGGACTTCATGAATTGCTTCAAGAACTCATCGATGATGGTCTGGAGGAGCAATGACGGGAGGAGCTGGAGGGATAATTTGAGGCCGTATGTTTTGATTATAGCCAAAATTCCTTGATTAGGATTCATATTCCCATGAAATTGATTCCCTCGATTGAAATTGTTTTGATTAGGGTTTCCTTGATGTTGGAAACCTTGATTGGGTCCAGATAGAAATTACCTTGGCTTTGATAACCTTGGTTCATTCTTGGTTGGTTTCGATTCGGTTTTGCATGTTATGATTCTCGTTAAAACCGGTGGTGCTCGATTAGTGTTAGCTCGGTAGTGTGGTTCATTTTGAGGACGGATTGATTACCTCCTTGTCGTGAACTACCGGCTAAAGCATTGGCTTCAAAAGGACTACCATCGGTGGCGTGACAATTGTAGTAAGCATGAGGACCACCACAAGTGACACAACTCTCGACTTTCTTCACTTCAAAGATGTGTTGGTGTCGAGTGAAGGTCACTTTCTTCTCAGTTAGCAAGAACCAAAGCTCGAACAATGTCTCGTGAGTTTATCAATCTTAGCATCGGTGCTAGATGTACTCACGGGGGATGAAGAAGAAGGTCCAAAGAGACCGATATGTCTTTGCTCGAAAGGACGGACCGAGATTTGTTCTCAATGATTTGCAAGGCCTCTTTTGTGGTCTTGCTCAGAAATTACCTCCAGCGGAGGCATTCAAAGAGTCTTGATTGGTCCGATTGAGACCATTATAGAAAGTATCCATTTGCATTAATTCGGTAAAACCGTGATGCGGACACTCATGGGCAACTCTTTGTAACGATCCCATGCCTCCCGAATGATTCATCAAATCTCCGAGAAAATTTCATTATCTCATTCTTAAGACTTGTCGTTCGGGATGGAGGATAGAACTAGTTAATCGAACTTGTTGACTAGATCTTCCCATGTCTCTATAGAGCGAGGGGTTGTTTCTCAAGCCAATTCGGGCTTGTCCTACAGAGAAAATGGGAATGAAGAAGCTTGATAGCTTCATGGGACATTCTTGTACTTGATGGTAGATGCAATCTTGTTAAACCATCGAATGTGTGCATGAGGATCATCCCGCTCAAAACCATAGATTGGCTTTGGGTTACTAGATTAAGTAACCCGGTTTGAGCTCGAAGTGTCGACCATGATGGTGGGACAACAATGGCATCTCCGTAACCCTCGATGGGTGCTTGGAGAAGCTCATTCATAGGTTTGTCTTCCGCCATTTCGGCGGTGGTGGTGGTGGTAGACGCCTCGACCACGGTGAAGGAGCCGAACGTCCTCTACGCTCACGAGGAATGTTTCCAAGTTCGGAAAGTGGACTTGTAGAATCGGAAGAACGAGTGCAAGCATGCACTATGTATAAAATCAATTTTCAAAACAAATGAGGCAAAACACAAGTGAACTTAACCAATAATCACAGATGAAATGGCTTTGAAAAAGGTACACCAAATCACAAGTGACACAAAGGCAAGTTTTAAATCGATGTTAGGGAACTTATTATGGTCGCACCCCAGTTAGGTAGTGCCTTAACGCCTTGATTTATGTGGTTGATTTTATGTATAAATTAAGTACCACCGAAAAGACGTAGGTAAGATTTGTGCAATTGGGTTCAAAACTTTTGGACAATATTTTGGTATCATCTCGTTTAACCAAATCGTATTTCTTTAAGAATCACCTTAAAGACAATACAAGATAGAAAACGCTACGATTGTTTTGTTGTTTTATATTTTTTATGTTTTTAACACTTTAGGAAAAGTGTTAATGAACTTTTGATATTTCTTATAACTTTACAAAAACTTTTACAAATGATGGGGTATGTGCAAGAATGAGTTCGAAAAATGGCTAAACACACGCTAAAGCCTCCCGTGCAATGCGCCTAAAATTTGATCTGTGCTAAACCGTCAAGTCTAATCACACAAGCCGCCACTTGTGAATGGCCAACCGTAATGCACTTAAAACCGCTTAAACACAAATACAATGAAGTCACGGAGAATAGAATGAATTCGGTCGTTTAGTCCCACGGAGACTCGATGGTGTGTAAAACAAACTCAGATGATAGAATGATCACTAAGGATAGTGATCCGTAAAGGCTATGATTAGAAATATTACACTACCGATTGCTTGGAATGGAATAGAATACGAATAGGAAGCACAACAATCGATAAAGAAACGAGATACGATGTTTAAAACTACGATACGCACAAAATAAAAAGTGAATCTAGGAAATAAAAGACCTAAAATATAAAATGACATTTTGGAAACCTAAAATAAAAGAAAATTATTAGAAAAGAAAATTATTTTAACACTATTTAATTAATTATTATTAATTAAAACTATTTTAACTATTTAATAAATACTCTAAAATAGAAGAAAATACAAAATAAGGCTAGAAAAATAAAACTATGATTCAGAAAAATCTAAAATATTATAAAACTAATTTTAAAACTAAAAGTATATTTTTCACACTTTTATCTAATTATTACTAATTAATTATTATTTAAAATACACTTAAATACTATAAAATATAAAATAAACCTCGAAAAATAAAATTTTAACTTGGAAAAATCTAAAATATGATAAAACTAATTTTAAACAGAAAAGATATTTTTATACTTTTTAATTATTTATTACTAATTAATTACTATATTTAACTATTTAAAATTATAATAAATACTAAAAGATATAGAAAATATGAAACTTTTCTAAAAATACTATATGATGACAGAAAACAAAGAAAAATAGAAAAACAAGATTTGCTTATTAATAAGCTAAAAGAAAAATCAAAAAGCTAAAACCTATTAAATAAACACTATCACCGATTTTTAATTGATCTTTTCCGGATTTTCTTTTGAAAACTACTTTAATCTTGATATTATGAAACTTTAACAAAGACAAAATTTTACAAATAAAAATAAGTCGTTTGACAAGCTTATGGACCAACAGATGTGATTAAGAGCTTATTTTGTGGAATAAGCTCAAACAAGCTTGAAAACCGGAAACAAGAGTGGAATATGATTCAAACAAGCTAGATAAACCGAAATGAGGCTAAAAGATACAAATAAGCACTCGAAAAGCTAAGAACAAACAAATAAGCACTTATGATAAAAGCAGAAATGGGACAAACTTTAAGCTAGAGAAATTTCTACCTATTAAGCTTCAAATTGAAAAGCTAAACTAGGTTCTCAAGGTGGCTAGGTTGGCTACCCAAAGAACCAAAAATCACAAGACAAGACCAACAAACAAGCTCTGTGCAAGCTTTTCAAGTTGGTCCAACCAACTGTGCACAGGGCATGTATGCAGACATGGTACTCAATATAAGCCAATAGTTAAGCACTTAAACAGCTGATTTACAGAGAACTAATATTTTTCTAATTTTGTTTAGCAACCAAACTTTGATAATCCAAAAGCTTATAAGCTGAATCTTACTAATAAACACACAATAAAAATATCTTTTTTATTCAAAAACGACCAAGTTGGAAATTTGACTTTTTAAGGAAACTAGCTAAGTTGACCAAAATGAACTTTAAGTTGATTACAATCACTGATTATTTTATGTTAAGGTGTAATAAGACTAACTTGAGCAAGATTAACAACTTCCTAACACGTAATCATGATCATGAATCCTAAAAATCAAACAGTGAGCTCATAAGATGAGATCAAATGCACTTTGACTTTGCTTGAATGAGCATTGAATTTCTTGACTTTGAGATATTATGACCAAGTGTGACTCTTGACAACAACAATTACAACCTTTATCAAACTCTATATTTGACCTGTTTGGGTGATTTTAAGAACAAAACAAAGCTTTAACCCATGAAACCGCTTGCAGACCTTACATAATCATTAAATAAGATTAAATAAACATGAAGCAACAACATTAACAACATTAAGCACAAGAACTATGATAATGCTATTTTAATCACAAATTAAATTTTTTGCTAACTACTAATTTAAAAGAACAAACCACTGGTTTTAATGCTTAAACACACTTAACTATATCTAATGAACAATAAGAAATGTAAATATAAGCTAATTAACAACTACAACAAGAAATGCCAAATGATCAAAAGAGCTCACAAAAGCTTCCAAGCTTAAAACCGAGAACCGGACCAATGAACACCCTATTAGCTTACCACTAAGCTTCTAACCCAAGGCCATCCATAATTCACCCCGCCCATTTGTGTACACCATTTCCAACCGATTTTGAATTTTCACTAATTAATTTGTATTTTGGTGATTTTCGATTTTACTTCTAAACCGAGTTTTAGTGTTTCGATAGCTTAGAAAAGCTATCTAGAGCTTATGTGCTATTTCATCCCAAACAACAACTTTCAACAACATTAACTCATAGTGAGAATTTTGAAATGAAAATGCATAAACCGAATTTCAAACTTGAATACTGAAATTGATAATTGCAAAAGGTTGTAAATACACTGAGATAACTTAAAGAAGTACTTGAAAGCTTAAGTTTATACTGAAATTTAAAGTTTAACTAAAAACGACATAAAAAAGTAAAAGTTATACTAGATACATTGATACATTGCATCTCTCCTCTTCTTTATAGATTTTTTAGCATCCCCACATGTCTCTGATTGCTTCCCACGAAATTCCAGCCATTGGATCACTCTAACTCATCAAAACCGTCCACTTGTGTTTTTGGCGCCAATTTCTTCAAGGCAGGTTTTAGCTTTCAATGGAGTTTGGTTTCAATCAATAAAGGATTTTTGGTGTTTAGAGGAGATGGAGGGACAAAGTATGGAGAGGGTTGGAGAAAGTCTTGGAAAACTACTACGGTTTTGGGATTCACTGGGAGAGGAGAGCTACGGTGAAGGTGGGTTTAGGCGCGTGGGGTGGATTTGACTTCTGTTGACCGGTGGGTAATAATACAAAGGGCCGGGTCAAGGGGAGTTGGGCTAGGGTGGTGGATTTGGGCTTTGGATATTATAAGGTGTCCGTTTGGTTTAAGTAGAATACAAGGACCAAAAGTGTAAATTATCCAAACCTCAAGGACTGAAAGTGCCACTATTCCAAACTTCTCACAAGGACCAAACATGACAAACATTGATAGAACAAGGATCCTTTTTGCATAAATTCCATTTTAAAAAAGTCCAAGGACTAAATTTGCAAATTTTCAACCTTTAGGGACCTTTCTTGCCAATTGACCAAAGAATCATTCAAGGACCATTTTTGACATTTTAGATTATTTCAGGGACCTTGAATGATAAAATTCCACATTTTGATATTCCAAGGACTAGATTTGACAACTTTTAAAACTTGGGGACTAAAGCGCTAATTTTGCAAACTTGATACATTTTTCATCCGATTTTGATCTTTTGCATTTAAAACACATAAAACACCGATTTGTAATATTTTGATCATTTTGATGTATTTCGAGTGTTTCGAGATGATTTTGCGTTTAGATAGTACAAAATGATGAGTATTTAGACACTCATCAAAAAGGTCAACATTTTTGGGCTATTCAAGTGTTTTTAAGGCTATCTGTGCAAAAGAAATCATTTGAATCGTTGGAAATTTCTTACGAGTAGAAGTCAAAAGTCAAAACCCTAGTTTTCTACTCATAACTTTTGGTGAAGAATCTTCGAGCTATAACGGTTACTCGGTGCTTCCCTCACTGGATAAGTGTGTGGAACACTTCGACTTGTGGATATCCCTTACGTGATGTGTAAAGGATTTTGGTTCTTAACCATAGTTCACGATAAGCTAAAAGCTTACGAGTAACTCCCACGATAACTTCACAATTACGCGTAAGGTTTACGAGTAACTTTTGCTCACGCATAAGCTTAAGGTTACGCGTGAAGACATCATGCCACGATAAGAATTTCCTACGCCTAAGGAATCCACGCCTAAGATCTTACGCCTAAGATCCCACGCCTAAGCTTCCTACGCATAAGATCCTACGCCTAAGCCTCGCTCACTGTAACTTCTGCTTTCTACGCCTAAACTCTTTCTACGCATAAAGGTTTAAAAAAAAAAAAAAAAAAATCAAATTTAAATTTTGAGTAAACTTGAGTAAAATTTAAATTTTGAGGAGACTAAACGCTCAATTTTTACGAGATTCAAATTTTGGTTTAATCGTGAAAATTTTGGTCAAAATTCAAATTTTGGGCCTAAATTCAAATTTTTCGTCAAATTTACGTCAAAATTGTCATAACTCAAATTTTTCATACGACCTTAGAATTGATTTTATATTGAATTTCATATTTTGGGCGAAATTATTTTAAGAACCAAGGTTACGAGTACGACTTTCGTAAACACCTCAACCGAGCTTAATCTTCATCAACCACAACTCCTTTATCGTTGAATCGATCCTACATCAACTTTATCGATCATACCTTCATCAATGGCAACTCAACAAGACATTCATGCAGCCGTGCCGAAAACCGACCTCCTATGTTGGCAAAAGGTGGTTATCTTCAATGGAAAAGTCGATGCTTCGCTACATCAAGACCAAACCTAATGGAAAACTCATGATTAACTCCATTACGAATGGACCCTTCAAGCCTCGACAAATCCTAGACCACGAACTCCGACGTCCCACCATCTTATCATACTCAAACCGAATCGAGTACATCAAGAGGATCAAGCAAGTCGATGCGAGATGACATGGCAATTCATATTGTCCAACCGGGTTTACCAATAGACATATTTGTCATGAGCAGGCCAGAAACCGCTTTCGATATGTGGGAACGTGTTAGACGGCTTTGTCATGGAATGTAAATTGGTCAACAAGACATGGAGAACAAGTCGCTAATCGAATGGGAAAAGTTTACTTCAACTCCGTGATAATCCATTGAATCCTACTATGGAAGGTTTTGCACTTTGATGAATGAGCTAATCGTAAACAAGCTAGCACCGTAACTATCGCTCAAAACATCAAGTTCCCGAACAATCTTCCGTAAGAATGGGACGATATGTCACTATTGTCAACCAAACAAAAGACCTTCATCGGTGAACTTTGATCAACTCGAATGATTTTCCGAAACAAAACCAAGTCAAGCGAATGAAGTCGGGAAAGAAAGATTGGCAAAGAATCATGATCCATTGGCACTTATTGCCAAGACTCAACCTTCAAATGAATACACAACAACAAGCTTGATCATCTTCCAACAACAACAATTTGCAGCAATACATTCCACAACCACAACAACCAAACTATCCACCGAACAACAACATTACCAGGAACAAGGAATTACTAATCTTGAAATGGAACCCGAAAAAGCTTTGGCTCAAGTATTCTCTTTATTGGGTAAAGCATTCAGAGGTCGCTATTCCACACCAACTAACAACAACCAACGGATTTCATCAAACACTACATAAAGCAAGTTGCATGTACCAGAGTGAATATGGGTCATCAAGGTCAAATGGTTGGAGTTATTGGGAATCGGCAGGATATGCTCTTGGATTTCGCATGGGTAATCAAAGCGGTTCAATCGGTGTCGGTTGGGATGTAATGTTGGGAATAAGCGTGGGTAATCGAATGGGAATGTTGCGCTCAAATCGTTGGGAATTATGGAAATGTGAATCGTGGTAATCAGTTAAGTGTTATAACTATCAAGGAATAGGTCACATGGCATGAAACCGTCCCACTAAGCCACACAAGAAGAATGTCGAGTTTCTTCGAAAGCTATGTCGTTAGCACAAAAGCAAGAAGGTGGATGCGGTTGAGTCGAGGAAAATGATTTTTCGCTATCGTGGATGATTTGGAAGACCTCGAGGAAATTAAACCGCATCTTCATGGCAAATCTTCAGATACTAAGTACGACATCGACTGACGCACCTCCCGCCTATGACGCCAACGCAGATCTCGAGGTACCAATCATTGATCCATGTTATAACAATGTCATATTTGATGTGTTTACTCATGACAAACAAGATTCTTTGACGCCAAGACCTACTTATGATACATACCGACAATCCGAGTTGTAGCAATACTAACTCGAAACTCCGATGTGGATCCTAGTGGAGGCCGTGGCATAAAATCTTGAGACCGATGAGGAAACACGTGCTTATGTTGAATCATTAATCAATCAATGTGGTATTGAAGTTGGGAAAGTTAGATCGGTCAATCGCGATGTTAAGGCCGCGAATGCTAAATTGACCGCCGAGCTTGAGAGTTACAAAGAGAACGCCAGAGCCTATGAATTTCATACAAACAAAATGTCGAATTAGAAATTGGTTATCGAGATTCTGTTTTAAGAGAAAAGATTTGCAACTCAAGTATGACACACTTGATGTGAATCAATTTGAAAATCAAATCTTTAAACAAGGAAATTTCGAACTAAATGACCAACTTTCAAACAAAAATCAACTTATTCGATCTTGAAAAGAGAAGAAGAAGTTGATAATCGATTTTGCAAAACGAGAAGATTCTCTTCTTGATGAGATTCTCGATAAACCAAACGATCAAAAATTGGACAAATTACTTACAACGGGTCATTCCGCTAAGACAATCAAGATGCTTTCTAATCAAGTAAACCGATTTTCATACTGCAAAAAATGGCTCTTGGTAACTCACCTCCTTGTTTCCTCAAGAAAGCTCGAAGAACGGAATTTGTTGAACAATGGAAAACCTTTGCATGAACCTATAATTGTGCATGATTCTCTTGAAACGTTGGAACTATCTCGAGGAGAGTAGATCTAAAATGAAACAAAAACATCCGAAATCAAACCGATTGATTATAACAAATGGAACCAAATTAATGTTCTTCCTTTTGTTTCTCAAAAGGACAATCAAAGTTTTCCACCACACAAAGTGTTTCATACAAACAACAACACCGGTTTCAAAATCTTTTCAAAACCAAGAGAAGTCTCAAAATCTCTTTCGAACATTGAACAAATGTCTTCAAACAATCCTTTTAACACAAGTGATGCGAGAAGTATTTTAGAAAATGTGAAAACTAGAATTGCGGATCTTCAAGAGATCATAAAACTAAAACCAACATTACAACAAATATCCGGTTTAATAGTTTTGATAATGAATGTAAAAGTTTTTGAAACTCAATTGCCCCTCACCGACTAACATCAACTCAAGGGTAATTCATTTTGAACAAGCATTCTTGAAAGAAACAATGACTTTGTCAAGGACCATAAATCCACGGTAAAGCAAGCTAACGAAAGTGTTGAACAAATCAAACTCTTGGAAACATTAAATGATTCTCTCTTCAAGATGTTCGACCATCGATATTATGTCCATCATTTTGCAAACATATTCTATTGAAGATCATGAAAGACTCATCGAGACCTCCAAATTGTTTCAAAATATGAAAAGCTCTTATGAAACTTGAAAAGAAAATATCTCATATTTTAAACAACTTGATCAGAACCGAGGAATGCAAGTATGACAAATTGTCGATGAGCGTGCCTACAATGACATGAAAGTTAAAATGATCTTTTGAGGGCTCACCGAATGTCAAAAAGGAAAGGCGATGGATACTAAGATTACAAAACCAAAGGATCGAGGAGAAAGCAAATGTTCCCAAACCGGTCTCCAAACCAAAATGTCTGCTTCTATGCCTCCTCCAAAAGTCAATGACAAAAATGTTTCATCAACATCACCACTCCACCGCCTTGCCTAAACAAAATGTTGATAAAGGAAAAGCGGTTATCGAGAAACCAAAAGTTTTAGCTCTGGCCTTTTAAGATGAGTACCACTAATGCGTCGCCTCCACATCTAAAACATATGGAACAAACGACATAAGTTTAGAAAAGCACTCTAAAGAGACTAGGAAAGTGAAACCACCTCCCTTCATAAAAATGTGAATCCTAATGCGTGTGCCTTACCTTCTACAGACTATAAAGCACCTCTAGGAGCGATAAACTAAAGCCTAAGAGCAATACAAGGAACAATAGAGTCTCGATCCTCTAGGAGTAGTAGCTTGAATAAAGAGAAGAAAGTAGAAGAACACCCTAGGAATTTACCGCTTTGTAATAAGAAAGACATTTCATCCGAATGTAATGAACCTTTGAACTCGCTAAGTTTAATGAATCATTGAATCATTTGTTTCACTTGCGATAAATCTTTAACTAATGTTCATGATGATTGTGTTTCTAAGAATGAGATTGTTAAGCTGTTAAGAAGAATGCACCCAAAAGAACTTATGCTAAACAAATAGGAAGACTAGTTGCGAGACTTAGGCTTTACACTCACCGATAGGGAGCATAATGTTTACTTTAGGGATGATATTTGAAACCCACAGTAGAACTTTCACACCCGAATGGTACAATGAGTGCTAAACCAAGATTCCCCAGAGAAAATCTCTTTGAGTGTGATCGATTTTACCTCTAACCCAAAGGAACCTAAATCAAAACGGTTTCCACAATATTCTTTTTTGTTACCGCGTTATCGAAATTTATCTTTGATCGTCGACTCAAAGTTGCTCCAAGCACATGACCGGAATCAAGTCACGATCAATTTCATTCGAAATTCATGGAACCGACGCTCAAAATGATCATGTAGCAGCTATCATGGGTTATGGAGATCTACCGCTTGGAAATTATTTGATCACTCGGGTTTACTATGTCGAAGGGTTGGGACACAATTTGTTTTCGTCTCGGCGGTTCTATGATGCGATTAGAGGTTGCTTTAGGAAAAATGCTTGCTTTGTTAGAAACTTGGATGGCGATCTCTTAAGCGGGAATCGTGATACAAACTTGTATGCTATCGACATCAATCAAATGGCCTCTTCATCTCCAATATGTCTTATGACACGAGCATCCGGAACACGACCTCGGTTGTGGCATGAGCGGTTATCCCATCTCAATTTTGACACCATCAACAATCTTGCCAAAGACAACATCGCCAATGGACTTCCAAAGTTCAAATACACCAAGGATCACCTATGTCCATCATGCGAACAAGGAAAAAGCAAAAGAGCATCATATAAACCCAAACCGCACCTAGTTCGGAAGCAAAGTTGCATATGTTGCACATGGACTTATGGCCCAATGAGAGTTGAAAGCATTAATGGGAAAAAGTATATTCTTGTTATCGCCGATGATTATTCAAGATATACATGGGTTAAGTTTCGAGATCAAAAGACGAAGCACCGTGCATCATCATCACCTTCGAAACGAATTCAAGTTCTTCTTCAAGCTCCAAGAAGAGTTGTAAGAATGCACAACGACACGGAATTCACAAATCGGAGTTAAGAACTTATTTTGAAGATGTTGGAATTACACATCGACATCGCTTGTTAGAACTCCACACAGAATGGGGTAGTTGAAAGAAGAAATAGAACTCTTGTGGAAGCCGCCGCACAATGCTAATCTATTCTAGTGCACCGTTATTTCTATGGGTGATGTTGTTGCACGCTTGTTTCACTCGTAACCGATCCCTAATCCATCCAAGATTCAATAAAACCCCATATGAGCTTGTGAACAATGAAAACCGGATATCTCTTACTTTCACGTGTTTGGCGCTTTGTGCTATCCTACGAATGACAGAGAAGATCTTGGAAAACCGAAAGCAAAAGGTGATATTGGAATCTTCATTGGATATTCGGATAACTCGAGGGCATCTGTGGTGTATAACAGAGAACTAGGAGGATCATGGAGACAATGAATGTGAAATTTGATGAACTTTCACAGATTATGGCTTCGAGAGACTCGGTCTAGAACCCGCACTAAACCCGCAGACTTGGACACATCGATTCGGGACTCGCACTCAAAGAGCTCAATCAACTTCGTTTGACAATCCTAAAGAACAAGAATGGGAAAATTTCTTGAGTTAATGTTCGATGAATACTATGGTGGAACTTCGACAAATGCATCAAACCATCATTCCACCGCACCCACTCAAATTCATCCTCCACCACCAACAGAAGATGCATCTACAACGGTCGAAACCAATGCACCAACTCCATCTACATCATCTACATCTACTACAGCTATTGCACCTGCTCTACCAAAGGTTGATGAGCAAAACCAAACCGTAACGATGCAACGTTAGATGAAGACTTATTTGAAAACCCGTTTGCTACGGAATCGGTGAATCTTCTTCAAGCTTACGAGAACCATCTAACTCGCATACATTTAACCAACGGTATCCTTCTACTCAAGTGGACAAAAGACCACCCAATTGAACAAGTTATTGGTGAACCTTCAAGGCCAATTCAGACGAGACGCCAACTTGCCACCGATTGCGACTTGTGCATTTACCTTTGCTCAATTAGCAATATCGAGCCAAAGAACATTCGCGAGGCAATGGCGTAACCCGCATGGATAGAAGCGATGCGGGAGGAACTTCTCCAATACCGCCTTCATGACTCTTGGGAAATGGTTCCAAGACCAATTGACATTCGAGTCATTGATCTCAAATGGTTATGGAAGAACAAAAGGGATGAAGAGATGATTGTAATTCACAACAAAGCTCATCTTGTGGCTAAAGGATACGAGACAAGAGGAAGGATAGACTTTGAAGAGTCATTCGCGCGGTAGCTAGACTTGAAGCGATCAGATATTCTTAGCCTATGCACTCACAAAACATCACGGTTTATCGATGGACATTAAGACCGCGTTCTTGAATAGAACTCGAAAGAAGAAGTGTACGTGAGTCACCGAAGGCTTCATCGACTTGGAACATCCGACCACGCCTACAAACTCAAAAGGCAATCTATGGTTTGAAACAAGCTCAAGAGCGTGGTATGACGAACTCGTCTCTTTCCTTATCCAAAACAATTTCACCAAAGGAACAGTTGATCCTACCTTGTTTACACAAAATGCAAAACGACAGCTTGATTGTTCAGATTTACGTGGGCGACATCATCTTTGGGTCCACTAATCCGAATCTTTCAAAACATTTTGAAAATCTCATGAAAAGCAAATTTGAAATGTCCATGATGGGGAACTAAAATTCTTTCTTGGTTTACAAATACATCAGCCCCTCGTGGAATTTTTATAAATCAAGCTAAATACACAACCGAGATTTTGAAAATCATGGTATGGATAATTGTGATTCGGCCGAACACCAATGGTAACTTCACCAAAATTGGAGCCGATTTGTTTGGGAAACCTATTGATCCAAGAAATATCGGAGCATGATTGGTTCTCTCATGTACCTCATCGCTAGTCGACTGTGATATTCATTTCATTGTTTGCTTATTAGCACGGTTTGTGCAAAGCTCATCGAATCGCACCTCAAAGAGGTTAAACGGATCTTCGGTGCACCAAGACATCCATTCACATGGGACTTTGGTATCCGAAGGAACCGGATTTGATCTAATTGCCTTTTCGATGCGGACCACGCAGTGATCAAGTTACGACAAAAAGTACATCCCGAGGAGCACAATTTTGGGTGAAAAGTTAGTAAGTCGGTCTTCAAAGAAACAAGATTGATCGCACTTTCCGTCAAGTCGAGTATGTGTCTCTATCTGCGTGTTGTGCTCAAGTTCTATGGATGACAACACAACTCACAGATTATGGCTTTACTTCGATAAAATACCTATGTATTGTGACTCGAAAAGTGCCATAGCCATATCATGCAATCCTGCTCATCACGCAAAGACTAAGCATATCGTAGTCCGCTATCACTTCATCAAAGAGTACGTCGAAAATGGTACTGTTGAATTATTCTTCGTGAAGATCGATTACCAACTCGCCGATCTATTAACTAAAGCCCTTCCAAAAGAAAGGTTTGACTATTTAGTTCGATTTAATGGAATGCGAAGCCTAACCCCGAGGAGTTAGAACGCCTTCTCGAATCTTCTTGAAAATTATTTTCCAAAAGTCATTGTAAATATTTTGAAAAACAAAATACAAAATTTGAAAACCAAAGAAAAGCAAAATATAAAATATAAAACTTTCAAAATACAAAACAATACAAAATCAAAAATCCAAAATATTCTTCTCACGACATGTCTCTTGTATAATCAATATTCAGACGTATCTAGAAATGTCATTCAACAATGATACGGGCATGTCATGATGCTTGAGCGAGAGTTCTTTATATGTTTTCTAAAACATGTCGCTTTCTAAATTTCTTCATAAAATGGCTTTCATATACATCAAGACGAAACCCGGACCGAAATGATGATTTTGATTATTTCGCATCAAAACTCGTGTTTTTAATGAAAATCACTAGTGTACGCTTCAAAGGCACTACATTTAAAATGGTGAGAAATCATCATCATCTCGAGCACCTTTTCAAGATTGTTCAAAAGATTTTCAAAATCTTTTAAAATATTTTGTGCTCAAGATAACTCCTCTAAAACCCTTTAATTGATTATGCTTTATTAAAGGGGAGTATAAAACAAAATGTTCCAAATTCATGCTTAATTCAAATCGTTTGTCTCCCCAAAAGATTCTAAAATGTTGTTTAATCTGTTGATATCAAAAATATCATGAATATGCTATTTTTGAGGGGAGGAGACGTGATTAAAATGTGATCAAAAGTTTTAATGATCATTGTTTGAATCTCAAATGAGCTCGACTCAAAGGAACAAATGAATTGACGAGAAATCATGTACCATCTCGAGAAACTTTCTATGGACTTGACCAGACGGTAATAATTTCAAGCTAGTTCTCTAGTGATGTAAACGTGTCTCGAATCGGTCTAGTTCATTTAAAGTCTATCAATTCAAAAGTGCGAACTCTACCTCTATGTGCGATTTCACAAAACATATAAGCACATGTGAAGGGAGTGTTTCTAAAAATATAAAACTCTGAATGTTTCAAACATGTTTTCTATCATAAACACTGACAGTAGTTTCAAGAAAATGGTTTTATGGCAACAATAGGACATCATGGAGTTATAAGGTGACTAAGGATAAGAAATCGGCCCTATGGTCCGCCAGAGCCGGAGGGATCTACCCAAGGACATCACAAATAGTTAGTATTAGAAGTCCTTAGGAATGATTGAAAAAGGAGTAATGTGAGAAAGGAGAAAAAGGGTTGAAGAATTAAAAAGAAAAGTAAAAGAAAGGGTGAAAAGAAATAGCCTCCATATTCAACCTTAGGCGTAAACCGGGTTCAATTCATCTGCCATCGTTGTCACTAGATGACACCGGTATTGAAGACAAAGACGTCATGGACCCAAAGGACGCATCGCACCTAACCTTCTAGCCACTCAATTCCTCTTAAAAGGATTTGTTTCATTCTCACGGGAACCCTACATAATCTATCGACTTTCTCTTAGAGATCGCTGGTATGAAGAAGGAGACCCTCTCCCTAGTCTCCACTCGTGAAAACCAAAATGCACTATTGAGTCTAGAGCCACGAGATTCATCAAAAGATCTCATAGAACACATGAAATGACATCGCTTGTTGTTCATCAATAAGGACACAAGTGATATATTCTAGAGTCCCACGCAGTCTTAGCAATCCGCCGAACATTTATGAGAAGTTTCACATCCGTGATCTTCATGATTGAATGGAAACTCCCGCCAGGTCAACATCAAGCACCACGACAGCAGTCACTTCGTAACTCCCCGTGGATTACGCTTAGTGTGTCTCAAACGGTCACGATCGTGAGGTGATGCTTCGTGTACTTCAAATGACTCATCCGAACTGCTGATGTATTTCGACATCGCGTTATCTCACTTGTGGGACTCGGTTCAGAACGGCCCTTGTGAGAATTAGAGACGTGTTTTCACACTATGTTGTTAACACCCTCGAAATTCAAACTTGTAAGTGCCCGAATCCGCTTATTACTAACCTTTTTTATGTTTTCTTCTTATGGAAGCTCCGGAGCGGATTGATCGTGCAGATTCTCCACATGCTCATACCAACAACACATGATAGTTCTCATCAAAATCAAAGGCAACACAAAGTTAAAGATGATTCTTCGTCAATGTCAAAGAATCTACAAAGTTTAAAGACTCGAGAACTACATCATTGGTAACCAAAAGACAAATAGAAGTGTGAGCATGGTGGAGAAAGGCGTGGAGACACCTAACCAACGAAGTTGACAACGGCAGACAACCACATTATCTGATCACAAAGCATGAAGGAACAAAGAATCAAGACTATTCAATATCTACACGCAAAGTTCAAGCTCAAGGAAAGTAAAGAACCAATCAAGTGGAGCATCTTTTGAATGACCACCCCTTAGGGGGAGATTGTTAGCCTTAATATTTTTATTAGAAGTGATGGTCATTCACGATTAGGAACTTTGTAACGTGTGTTAGATATCGTGATAGAATAGTCTACGGGCTCGTGGATTGGGCTAAGCTAATTGGTTAAACGTTAAGGTATGTTAACCATTTGTATGCTCATATATCCCAAGCCCAATCCAAGTCCAACGAAGCCCATAGGAAAGCCTTTTAGGTTTTCATGTATTCCACCTATAAATACCCTTCAAATGGTCATTTGAGGGGTGTGCTTGAAAGTGTGTGTGTGTGTGTATTTTCTCTCTCAAGGAATATACAACTTTATTGTGTTTATCTTTATCTCACATATACACGAATTTATATATCATTCAAGTCACCATCTTTCTCATCTTAT
This sequence comes from Chrysanthemum lavandulifolium, assembly GCA_022545495.1. Classification (NCBI taxonomy): domain Eukaryota; kingdom Viridiplantae; phylum Streptophyta; class Magnoliopsida; order Asterales; family Asteraceae; genus Chrysanthemum; species Chrysanthemum lavandulifolium. Next base: position 77,392,252 of record CM040240.1, read on the forward strand.
TTCTAAGCTTTGTTTGTGTTTGTGTTTCACGTTTTATACTCGTAACTTGGGTTACGTGTGTTGGGTTTGCTTGGTAAAGTGATAAGGTTGATATCGTAGTGGTCCTACATCATTTCATCATGAGAAAAACCCCAAGTAGTAACTTATCCACCAAAGAACCACCCATGAAAAAGGCTCGTGTTATACACGAAATCTCCTCAACCGAATCATCTCCCGTCAAACCAACAAATGAGAGAACCCTTCATCACCCAATCAAACCAATCCATAAAAGGATAGTACCCACAAAACTACCTATGCCTAACACCACCATACCTCCTAGGCCAAACAATATCATCTCCACTAAACCATCACCATTGGTTCCTAGAAATATTTCATTTACTTCACCACTATCATCACCACACCTCTACAATTTAGAGGACTTGCCTCCTAGGCCGTCTCATCCACTTCCGCCGACAACATTCTCCTCATTAGAGGAATAATGGTTCAAAATCAAGGTGTTGAGTCAACATTGCTCCCGCTTCCTTTCGCCTTTCTCCATCATATAATCCTATATGGATTATGAGAAATCATCAAAGTCAACCACCGACCATATGGAAGTTAACACTTCCTTACCACCACCATCATTCTTGGTCGAGGCATTCTCAAATGCACCTCCACCAATCCTCCATCGCTTGAAGCTCAGAAGCCGCTTCACTTGATCCTTCGCATCGCCATTTTATTTCCTCCACCACCACTACCTAGCCATGACAAAGATTGCTATCATTGTCAACATGTTGAAAGTTTGATACATGAAGTACGAGAAGACCAACGTTTCATGTTCTATCATATCCTCGAACGCTTCGACGAGATCAAACCTAAACAAAACTTGAGCTAGAAGATTTTAGTGGTGTCCTAGCATCAAGCCGCTAGATAGTCTAGAAATTCCTAGTCATGTATTGTCTATTTTTCTTATTTTTAGAGTCATGTATATCATAACTCTTGTTTTATTAAATGGAATTACATGCTACTTGCTATTTTTCCGAGAATATGTATTCATATCTCATTTATGTGATAACATTACTTGTTATATCACCTTTGTCGATTTTAGTCATCACCAGATTTGATCCCTCAATATTGCTCAGACGGATCCCTACTAGAGGAACCGTGGGATCCGTGAAGTCGAAAGTTTTTTTTCTAACTTAAATCACATTTGCGTGAAATTGTGAATTATACTTGTTTTCTAACCATTGTTTTGCGCTTATTCAATTAACACATAAAGAATTTGACATCCTAAAGCTGGGGAGCTTGGTGTCAAAACAATACGCTGTAAAATTACTTGCAACCTTTGATTTAAATTTCATGACTTCCCATTGCAAATATTGCAATCATCTAGGGGAGCACACCGTCACATAGACGTAATCTTTTGCATAAGTTAGTTGCAAATGAACTAGATTAGAATTAGTTTTTGACGCCTTACTTAGGGATGGACTCGTCAAGGGGAGTACCGACGAGATCCTTTCCTGCTACTTGCTCTCTATTTTTTCCCTTTCACATGTTTTTCTTAAAACTATGTGTTGCTTTTTCAAACACTTTTGTTTCGACAAAAGGGGAGAAGAAAGTAAAAACTACAAATTCAAACTTTTACGAATTTTAGCTTTTCCTTAAAATAATCTTATGTTTTGTCATCAACAAAAGGGGAGATTGTTAATACAAATAAGCCGTAAAAACGTTTATTTATATTTTACGATCTTCTAATGTTTTGTCGATAACAAAAGTAAGATCATTTTAACGAAACAAATAAAATACATAAATGGTTTGAACTAATAGTTTTCTAACACACTTACGCTTTCACATAAAACACTAAAACTAGTATAAGTGATTTTATGCTTAAGATATACATATGTACAACAACTAGTGTTTACATATTGGGATAACATATACTTAACTAAGTATATACCAAAATGGGTGAAAACAAGTATATACTAAAATGGGTAAAAACAAGTATATACTAAATAGGTAAAAACTAGCAAATGGTTTTGACCCATAACCCATGGTTTTACTTATACCACTTAACCAAGTTCATTGTATCCTTAAGATACATTGTATCTAGAAAGAAAACCATGGATCAACCCATGACCCATGACCCATAACCAAAAATACCCATGGGCAAAGAGGAGCGTTCCACGGATCCTTGGCTTTGTGCTAGCCGGATCCCAAGTGGAAGGGATCCGTGGGATCCGGGGAAACAGGAGGATTTTTCCTCTATAAATAGTGAGCCATTTCTTCATTATTTCTTACCCCTTTCCAATACACTTTCTCCCCCTGAGTTAAATCTCACTAACCTTAGATCCAAGAGATCTATGTTTGTAGTTTTGTTTTTGTGTGATCTTCTAGGTTCCTCATAAAGGCAAGATCACCACCTTTGAAGTCAAGCAAGCTCAAGTTCATGAGTTGCCATGCTTCCTCATCATCAAGGCTATTGAAGTCCTCTTGTTGATGATCTCTCTCTTTCTTCAAAGAAGTGTAATGTTGAAGATATTAGTGAAAGATGTCTCAAGTGTCAAGACGAAGATATTAGTGAAGGGTATCTATCGTCTAGGATAAGCACTTGTGAAAGGTGCTTAGAAGTCAAGACTTGAAGCATTAGTGAAAGGTGCTTCGAAGAAAAGACACAAGACATTAGTAAAAGGTGTCTTGTAGATCTAGTCAAAGGCATTAATAAAAGGTGCCTTAGATGTACATTCGATATGGTGTGTTTCGATGTACTAGATAGACTAGCATTAGATCCAAGGATATTGATGTCCTTGATGATGTTGTAAAGGAGTAGATCTCCTTGGGATTAGTCGTTGGTGTAGTGTGGTAGTAGTTCCTCCATTGCAATGGAACTAGGTGCTTAGCCTAGTACCTAATAAAGGGTAGGCGACGCCATGAAGGTGTAGTTCACCTAAGGTGTGAAAGAACTCGGTGGTTAGCCTAGCACCGTATAAAGGGTAGGCGACGTTGTGTTAGGTGTGGTTCGCCTTGGTGTGAAAGAACCCTCGGTATTTAGCTTTGTACCGAAAAAGATTAAGCGACGTTGTGAAGGCTTCTCCGCCATAAGGAGATTGGTGTAGTGTTTACAAACTCGAGTAGGTGACTCGGGAGTGGAGTAGGGCAGGAAGGTGTCCTTGTAGCCGAACCACTATAAATACTGCTGTGGTTTTGTGCTTCTTACCTTATCTTTTCATTACATATCTTTATATGCTTGTTTATCAACATCCAACACACACAACCAAATAGATTGACATAAGTCGATCTAAATAGTTTAAAAGGAAGTTTTAATTGGTAAAACTATTCAACCCCCCCTTCTAGTTTTCCACAGTTTATTTCACTTATAACGCACAATGAGCCTCATAATCAGAATTGGAGCCTTTTATTGAGGTTTGAAAACATAGAAGGCTTAGAATCAGTTCAGATCTTTAGTTTGGTCTCCAGAAATACTCTAAACTTGCAGGAAATGCCAATCTGATTAATCACCGATTAATCCCGCTTTGACCGATTACTTGTCGCAGGTGGTCGATCGCCGACCACCGATTCACGATTTTTGCAACATTGATAAAAATCATAAACTTTCGACTTGATTTAGTTTAAGAAGTTGTTAGAGGAAGTAAAAAAGAATTTGAGCTTTGAATCACTTGAAATGGACTTGTAAATAAAAAGCTATGGTTAAAAGAAGATGACTAGATGAAATTGGTTTTAAGTCAAAAGTCTTCTCAAACGATTTTAAAACGCGATTTAAACCCTTTTCGCTCCGAATCAAGAAAAGTGTAAAGCACAAAAGTTGCTCGGAATGAAATTTTATTCAAAAACTTAAGGGCACATAAGAAAGTGAACGAAAAGTCTAAAAACAAAGAAAACTACACGGACTGTTGAGACTAGAAAACAACTATGGACATGGAAACTTAGTTATATTTTTCTTTAAGATAAAACAAAGCCAAGGTTAAGCCAAGGCTTGTGTCTCAAGCTATTTTATAACCACTAGATATGACCATGATTGTTGTTTCAAAATTGTTTAATTGTAACTTAGCCATACAACTAGTTTGGATATGTTAATCCGAAAATTGTTCAAAAACTTGGTAATTAGATGAAACTTTACTAGATTTTGACAAAATGACTATATGAAATATACACCAACTATATAAAAATCTTTTTCACAAAGTTTAAAACTATGAACATATTAGTCTAAAACATATTTTGAAACCTTTACCATAAGATCATTATATGACACACGAAATTATTTCATCACAACACTTACACACGATAAATGTTTCACGACACAACTTATACTATCACGTCACCACTCAAATAGTCTTTGATTTAAAGACTATATATGTTTTGTACAACATTTGTCTCATCAAATACTTACTTATAAATGATAAGTACTACAATAGGGAATTTCATTATCATAAAGAGGCCTCTTCGGTATCATATCGACGAGTGTGGATTTACGATTTAAAGTGTCCTGCTCCTCGTACGATTACTACATGACCTCTTGATTTTGTTAGCCCGAACGGTGGTACGAGGTCATTTATAAAAAGGCTATGAGCCAAGCAAACACTTAAGCGATACCTTAGCTTAATATCCATGTACAACATTATAAGCCAACAAATTACATATACTTGTACACTTATATTGAAAACTATACTAAAACATAATTATTATACTTTCGTAGGTAATCACTAAAGATCGCAGCCTCGACATACAATCGTTATTGCTATAAGCTACCACCGATAACTACGGTGAGTTCATAGCCCCAACTTTTGTTTAACTGCTTTATAAACTACTGGGGAGATACATGCTAAAATGTTTTATTATGGACAATTACTTGCAAACCTAATGCCTTGATCAGATTATTGCATACCACTAAGTTGTTTATGCCAAAAGTCCCCTACATCATGGACCACTAATCACTGGAGTGTACGAAAATATAGTGGATAGCCTATCGGATTGATTTAATCCCGCTTGTGTTAGCCGGATCTCGAACCAAACGCACTTTATTTGAATTACCTAGGTTTATGGCAAATACCTACTGGGCATGTTACTTATATCTATATATATCGTCCTATGATATATATACAACAATACCGTGAGTTCCATGAGCTTAGAGCAATAATAACTTTCAAGAATATAATTGTACACATTGCAATTATATTACAAACTATTGTCCACCATCGCTTTCAAAACTATGAATTCACTCAACCATTGTGTTGACTTTTTGGCATGTTTTATCTCGTGTCGTAAGATATGTCCGTACGCGAATGAAGGCACACGGAATAGGCATTATGAAGACTATGCATATTATCATTCAAAACTTTTAAGCTTATTATGTACATTATGGGACCTCTACTCCGATATTATGAATGAATTCGAATGATAATGTATTTTAAAACGCCTCATTTAGAGTCGTCAGAATGTGTACTTTGTGTTAATAAGTAATATCCTCGATTAGCTTCACGCTATTTAAAGTCGAGGTGTTACATTATTCCCCATACACAATAATATTGTAGTTGTTTCATGTACAACAATCCATATGATTGATGTTTTTCCGTTAGTCAACAATGGCACACTTACGTAAGTAATTATCCTCTTTTCGATGAGCTTCGCTCACAACAAGCAGTGTTGGCTACCACCTAGTAACTCGACAATTTAGGTTCGGCATGATGTACTGAAAATTCTATCATACTACCACTTCACAACTATTTTATTCTTTGGTTGAAACCGCAGTGATGTTATGACTTAATATCCCCTCATCCTTCATCTCCTTTAACCATCTTAAACCTCTGAGTGTGATTGGTTAGTATTTTAATCCTCAAAATACATAGTGTGTCGGGAGTGGTTGTACCCTTGTAAAAGAACTCGACATCTAGCTTTGTATCGTAAATATTGTGTAAGCGACGCAAAGGTTTTCTCCACTGCTAAAGGAGCTTGTTGATTAGTGAAGATAACTCGAGTTGGAGACTCGGGAAGTGGAGTAGGCAAAGAAAAAGAGTCCTTGTAGACCTAACCACTATAAACAACCTTGTCGTGGTTTGATTGTTTCTTTCCTTACTTACATATTATTTATTTCTTGCATATTATTCATTCTTTACTTGCATATCATTTATCTATATTGATTGATCTCACAATAAGTTTTTAAAAGAATTAAAATTTTAATGGTAAAACTATTCAATCACCCTTCTAGTTTTCCACAAACACTATGGATGAAACAAGCGTTAGTTGACTACGATATTCATCTAAGTGACATTGCTATTCTATGCGACCACAAGGGCGCTATAGATCTTAGCAAAAATCCGGTGTTGCATTCTCGTACCAAACATATAGAAATTCGTCATCACTTCTTAAGAGATAATGTTCAAAAAAGGAATATTTCTATTGAGAAAGTGTCATCCGAAGACAACATAGCAGACATCCTCACAAAACCATTGAAGTGCAAGCAATTCAACTTACTCCATCTAGGTCTTGGTCTTATGGAACAATCGTCTTGAAATTTTTCTTTCTCTACAAGGTACGTAAACTTGTGTTTTTCTTCTTATTCTTCTAAGTCTAGGAATTCTATTTCGCATGATTCACAAACAATATAGGATTTACTTATAATACTAAAAGTATTTTTCTTCAAGAAACTCTTCAAATATTTTTCCCGTATCTTTCCCCATATCATTTTGTCTTAAAAGAACTCTCACGCCTAGGACAAACAAACTTTTTCTCATCGTTAATATAAAGTAAAACCTTTTCATTGCATCTCATATGTCTATTAAATGCTAAAGGAGTACATAATCAATATGTATTTTGGGTACATTCAACCAAAGCAATAATGAATTAAGGAGTCTGGGTTATCTAACGATACATATACATACGATTTTTCACTTCTATGTCTATCTTTTCTTTTAAAGAGTCGAGATAACCGCAACTCCACATGGTTTTCATGTAGGCACCATCGCTTCTAAACGATTTTTTTTCTTCTCGCTTAAAATTCAGCCCCTGATCCCCGCATTAACGCAAGACTAATCCTTAATGGTTGGATATGGGAACCGACAAACATAAGGCTTTTTATAACTTATTTTAATCTTTTGCTTGAAATTTTCAAATTTCAACATTTTATTTTTATCACCTAATGAGTATTTAACTTAATTCTTGTGCTCTTATGATCACCTACTTTAAATTCATATATAATTATTGGATTATGGCTCATTTTTGTGGTTTTAGCATTCACTGCAATGCATTCTTTCTCCTATAAATAAGGTTCCAAAATGCTTGCATATCCATCACCTTCAACATCATAAACACATCTCATCATGACTTCCAAAAGAGCTCAAAACAATGATGACCTCTCTAGTGAAAACAGCCCTTTTCAAGATATCCCCAACTTTATCCTACCACCTTCCATAATACCACCACCACCTAAAGCTAGGAAAACCGCTCAGATTAGTATCCGACCATGTTGCGTTGTGAAACCTCTGTCTGACAACTCCTCACCAACTACCCTCTCATCACCAACCGACTACAATGTAGCACCTCCACCATCTCCTCAAAACTCACCACCGCATTCTCCAACTGAGTCTCAAATTGACTCACACATAACTCTAGCGAAACTACTTAAGACTCCCAAAACCTCTCTGCTACCTTTGTCTAGTCCATCACCCGCTCCAAATCAACCATCAAAGTATACACCACCTCTAGTCTCAAATGTGAACCTAAAAGAGCTAATTTTCTACACACCCCCTACATCTTCAAATGCTTTTTTCAATGAGCTTGAAAATGCACCACCTCTACCACCCATCACATTACAAGAACATCTAGATTCTCTACCACCACCATTCACCAATATCATGGACATAGATCCATAGTTACCAACATTCCCACTACCTAAACCGCAATCCAATAAACAAACTTGGCCGGATGACATCCAACCACATCTCCCTCACCATATCTTTTGCGAACATTGCCAATGTACTAGGGATCTGGCACTAGAAATTAGGGACGAAATGCGATTTATTCTTAACCACATTCTTGATCGCATTAACATTATCGCTCACCAAAACTTCCACCATTAGACCCTATGTAAGCATGGAAGGACCAATAATAATATTTTTCTTCTATTTTTTCTTTTTGGGTCTTTATAAAGAACAAACCCTTGTTCTTATTTTTACACTTGTATGTGGCATATATACCACTACATGTTGATATTTTATTACAAGGATTTGTTTACGTACCTTGGTCTTCTCTCTTGTCTCTCGCCTCGCCTTCACATGGTTCTATTATATGTTATCACTAACATTTTTTTGTAGGTATCTTTTATGTTCACTTGACGCCTATTCTAGGCTTAGCCACCACAAGGAGGAGTTAGTGCTTGTGGAACATTTTTTTCCACCATTTTTATTCTTTCTCAACTCACTTTTGTTTCGACAAAAAGGGGAGAAGAGGGTAAACTTACATACATTTTCAAAACCTACATCTAATCTTAAGTTTTACCCACTATAACTTTATGTTTTGTCATTAACAAAAGTGGGGAGATTGTTAATACAAATAAACCGTGAAAGACGCTTTGTTTATATTTAGCGATCTCGTTAAGTTTTGTTGATAACAAGTATAAAGTTATCATTAGTATAATTCTAAGAATACATGTTGTTTTGTAAAATATATACATTTGGTTATTTACATATATCGTAATAAAACAGTAATAGGTTGGGTAATAACCATGACCCGTGACCCATATTGTTGGGAATTCGCTAAGTATGAATTATGTCAAGTTATCAAGGATTCTGCCAAGTGCAAGGATTCTCGTCAAGACTTAATTCCATCAAGTAATGAAACCGTAGATGGTTTCGCAGATATAGTTATTCCGCTGTATTCTATAGTTAGTTAGATATGCATGAGCTTTATTAGGAAGTTATAATGTATATCTTATTTAGTTTTATGTTTATACGCTTTGGGAACGGGTTGGGTTCCTTGTGTATAAAAGGAACAGAGGACTTTGTATTAGATAACTCGAGAAAAACATTCCGTGAAAACATCTTCGTAGAGAGTGATAGAGATCCATAGAGGATCATTGTTTTATGAGAAAACCTTGTTGGTAACTTTGATTGTGTCAACTATTATTCCACCGCATTCAATCAATCAATTTTACTCATACCCTAGTCGAGTCGTGATCTTGATTCAACATTGGTATCGAGCCTCGTGGCTCTCGATCTAGGGTTTATAAGGTTTTATGTAATTAGGGTTTATACCCTAATTCTTCTATACAATGACGTGAAAATAATAAGAGGTCAATTAATTTCACAAAGGATCCGCATCCTAGTAGTTGGCGGCAGATCGTGACATAAATTCGCTTGACAAGGTAATTTTATTTAGTAATCGGTCGGTTGAATCAACTATTATATTCACTTTGGGGCTTCTTTTGTTTGTGATCCGTGGGGCCTTTATTGGTCTTATGATTTATATTAAATAATCGATTGATCATTCGAATAAGAAGACATCACACGCGGGCAATTTTTGACCCACGCTTGATTAGTGATATAATTCATTTAACTCAAAGACATGGTCATGTGATAGTATATCAAGCGATTAATGTAATTGGTCATGCGACACCTTGGTATCAAGTATATGTCGCTGGACAATTTTGGTTTCAATTTTGATTGATCATGATCACGCGCCTATGGATCCGATTAAATGACTTTGTATGATTGTGTTTCTATAATTTTGTTTCACCAAGTAATATTTTATTCCTCACGATCCTTCATGTGTGGGGCTCATTTGTCTTTGGACCGAGCATGGGATAATTGGTTGTCATTGATTCGCATGTATGATATCACACATTCATATTTGTTGAATTACGCTAAGTATGAATTATGCCGAGTTATCGTGAAGGATTCGCCGAAGTGCAGGATTGAAGACTTAATTCATCGGCATGAAACCGTGCAGAGGAGTTTCATGACAGATATTTGCGTATTCTATAGTTAGTTAGGAGCATGAGCTTTATTAGGAAGTTATAATGTATATCTTATTTAGTTTTATGTTTACACGCTTGAAATAGTTAGTTCTGTGTATAAAGGAACAGAGACTTTATATTAGATACTCTAGAGAAAATATTCAGAAAACATCTTCAGAGAGTGATAGAGATCAGAGATCATTGTTTTATGAGAAAACCTTGCTGGTAACTTTGATCGTGTCAATTATTATTCCACCGCATTCAATCAATCAATTTTACTCATACCCTAGTTGAGTCGATCTTGGATTCAACAATCAAAGTTACCAACAAGGTTTTTCTCATAAAACAATGATCCTCTATGGATCTCTATCACTCTCTCAAGATGTTTTCCGAATGTTTTTCCGCAGTTATCTAATACAAAGTCCTCTGCTCCTTTTATACACAAGGAACCCCAACCCGCTTCCCAAGAAACGATAAACATAAAACTAAATAAGATATACATTATAACTTCCTAATAAAGCTCATGCATATCCTAATTAACTATAGAATACGCGAATATCTATATCCGCAGTAAACCATCTACACGGTTTCATTACTTCAAGAGAATTAAGTCTTCAAGAATCCTTGCACTTCGGCAGTAATCCTTCAAAGAAGAACTTCAAAGATAATTCATACTTAGCGTAATTCCCAACAATATTCAATATACTCGATTAATTCTTTTCGTCAAACGAGTTTGAATTTTCGAGGGTCAAGTCATGCATTTTGTTGATATATGTTATACATGTGGTCAAGTGATTCTAGCTAATCACGTGGTATGAGGCTACATTAATACGGGTCAAGAGAAAGACGCAACAATTTATGTTTGAAAGTAAAATATTCGCTGACTAATATTTCATTCGAGGTTTTTGTCGAACTTTACCGTGATTCACCACTACAAACTTCTCAACCAATCTTCTCTCCACACCTTTAAAATGATGTAATTTGATAAAAAGGGATGATGTTATGTTTCCTTATTTGATGGATGATGAGTACGAGGTCGGGCTAAGAAGATGAAACACCGGATCATGAATAATGATATGAATATCTCGAAGGTGATCCAAAATGGCAACAGCTTGAAAAGGATCGAAGCGATCACGATGGAAAAATCGCTATTCTTCCTCCAACGATCGCAGATGAACAAATTGTTGTACAAAGAGAGTCAAAGGCCAGAACTACCTTGCTTAAATCTATTCCTGCTGATCATGTAGCAGATTTTCATTATATGGATGATGCAAGTCATATATGGAATGCACTCAAAGTAAGGTATGGTGGAACGGCTGAGTTCAAGGAGATGAGCAAGGAAGCTTATACTAAAGGTGATGTTGAAGAATTTGCCAGTCCACAATTTGCCTTAATGGGCATCTCTCAGGTACATAATTGTGTGTTTGGTTGTAGTGAAAGATATAATGAACTTAAGGTAGCCTATGATGAATTGAAACCTAAATATAATGAATGTTATGTAGAAGTTGAGGCTTATAAACAGGCTTTAAAAACATTAGAAAGACAAAAAGTTTGGTTTCAAAAGAATGAGAAAGAAAAGGTTTTTCTCATAAACCGATTTAAAACGACCGAGAAAGAAAGAGTCGATATAGTTTCAAAACAAAGTGCTAAAAGAGAAACTAGACGAGGAAATAGCTAGGCATAAAGAATGGTTATTGAATGGAAACAAGTTAGCTAGTCACATCTATGCTAGTCAAAACCTAATATCGCAATAGGTTTAGGCTTTAAGAAGTATGTAGGATAGAAGCTAGGATGACACACGAAATCTACACCAAAGCAGGATTAGCTAATTTTGTAAAAGAGGTTAAATTACATGTTGTACATGGACCTATTAGAGGTAACACATGCCCGCTGACCGTCCATTACAGCTTGACTTTGATGGATCACACCATTTATATGGCAAAAATTCAAGTGACTTGCTAGACCTTAATAGCAAAACTAATGACTGCTCTTGTTCTAAAAGTGACAAGTTGTCGACCTAGAGTCCACCGACTATGTCTCATGCGATTCCAAGTGAAAAGTCCGACTCACCTAGGAACACACCCATGACCACACCCAAGCCTAAAGTAACTGATGATGAGCCCAAAACAAAGCCGTTATTTATTCTCGTTAAACATAATTTTGCTTCTAGTTCTATTTCGATAAGTTTATGTAATAAACAAAGTGTGTTAAGGATAAGTCTTTTAAGAAGAAATCTTGTTTTTGTGTGGTAGTAAACTCCATCTTATTAAACACCGTGATTATCATGAGAAAAGGATGGTGTTTCCTATGGCCAAAAGACCTTTAGACCCACATGGACTAATGTTGCTAGTATTCTCCATTTGTTCCCAAAGTCGCACATGAGAGCAGTAAACCAGCCCTACCGTAAGCTAAAGGTGTATGCATCTGCTTTCATGATGTGCTTAATAGGCCTTTTCCGCTTGTTCCTCCGTGGAGGATATTCTTCACCGCTACTACCGGTTGGTGGACCGTAAATGCTAGACTTATGCCCTATAGACCTACAAGTTCTTATTTTCATCATATACACCTTATGTATCTCATATGAATATGGCACATGGTGGAGTTAGAGTGGCAACTCATGTTAAGCCCTCAACAAAGTTATTCTTGGAAAACTCAAAGGAAAGGTTCATTCGGGTACCCAAGAACAATGGTCTTTGTCGTGCATTGATTGAGGGAGGCATAAGCCCAAGGGAGGCTTATTGTTGTATGTTTATATATTAACCATTTTTGTAGCTGTTGGATCTTCATAAGCCTTATGGGAGGCTTAGTGTTTTTGCTGACACTACATATTTCTTTGGTTTCTGCTGCTGCTTGATGGTATTTTACATGTTTTGTATATTTTTAATCTTTCTTTCTTTTATATTTAAAAAAAAATAAAAAAAAAATAATAATAATCTATCTTGTCTTTGTTCGCTTCTACTCTTTCTTGTCTCGCAGTTTTGGTGTTGGTTCATTACCACACAACTAATGGTAATCAACTCACCATGATGATGACGGATTCCATCAAAGAGTTGGCTAGTCCAAAGGGCACACTTTGGTAAAGACACATCAAACTGTTGATAGTCAGTAATGATTTGCTCAAAATCATAGGTATGCAACTCACCCATGCTTAATTGTCGAGGGTTGTATGGTCATCAATTCACCATGGTTTATTCCTTTGGAATCCAAGAATTGGCTAGCCCACCAAGATATGGCTTGTGGTAAAGGCGTGGAATACCATATTTGGTTCTTGATTCACCAAAGGTGATTCTTTCACCTAAGAATTGACTAGTCCCGAGCAAACGCTATGTAAAGACATTTCAAACTGCTTATGGTTGCCGATTTGCTAATAAATCGATGGTTATCGATGTACCATAGTTTTCTAACTAAAACATATGGCTACTCCAAGAGTAATGGCTATTGGTAAAGAGACATCAAATCCATTATTTTCAATGATTCACCTCTCACAGAGTTAACACACCGGATGTGATGAGAATAGTATGAAACTAATATGTTTTGATGTACATTATGTCATTTGTTGCGCAAAGATATGGCGCTTCAAAGTTTTATCATCATAGAGATGTACTTGTTTTGGTTCTTTGTTGTTGATGTTCGACTACAATCCTCTTATGTTGTTGTGTTAAAGATCTATCAAGAAACCGGAACTTAACCTAGTCAAATTCCGCTTAGGGGAGGATTGTTGGGAATTCGCTAAGTATGAATTATGTCGGGTTATCGCTAAAGGATTCTCGCCAAGTGCAAGGATTCTCATCAAGACTTAATTTACTAAAGTAATGAAACCGTAGATGGTTTCGCAGATATAGATGTTAGGTCACTAGTTTTACAACATAAGCTTAATAGAAAGAGATAAAGGCGATTGAACAATGAATCAAACACACACACACGTTATGCTTATACCCATATGCGAGAGATGTATGTGAAAGAAATGCATTGAACAACCAACCCTCAAGTGAGGGTTATACAAGAGTATTTATAGGAAGGGAAGCTAGGGCAACACTTCCTAGTCCCTTCCTTTCTCCTATGGGCTTGGGCCTAAGCTCATGGGCCTTCTACATAAGCTTAAGGCTAATAACAAACATAAAGGCCATAATTAAGCTAACAATTACATATGAATTACTAACACTTGATTTAGGTTTAGGAGTGATTCCAACAATCTCCCCCTAAGTGTTAGTGATGAAAACGGTGAAGGCGTTGATGTAATGGTAGCTTTGATGTCTTCTCGACATTCTTCTTCTTGTGAGAAGAATTGCCTTGATTCGAACAATCTCCCGCAGTAGAAATTGTTTTCTTTAAACTGCTCGCTGACGCCATCTTTAACTTTGTTCTTTGATTATTGTTCTTTGTGATGGAAGTGATAGTATGTTGTTGTTCGCACCAAGTCCGCCTCAGTCTCGCTTCGTTGCTCCGGTGTCTCGTCATTCTTCAACATGCTCACACGCCTTTGACGTTGGATTTCAAAGATCGATGAAGTTCTTTAAGTCTTTAACTTTGTAGATTCTTTGATTTGGCGAAGAATCATTCGACTTTGTGTTGCATTAAGATAGAACTTCCATTAGTGATGATGTTGGCGTGAGCATGAGAAGAATCAGCACGATCATTCCGCCCGTAGCTTCCATAAGAAGAAAACATTCAAACGGTTAGTAATAAATGTATTCCGCACTTACAAGTTTGAACTTCGAGAGTGTTAACAAAGATAGTGTGAAACACAACTCTAATTTTACAAAGGCCGCTCCTCGAACCGGAGTCCCACAAGTGAGATAACACGATGTACCAAGTACATCTACAGCTTCGATGAGTCGAGGTACACCAAGCATCACCACGATCGAGACCGCTTGAGACACACTAAGCGTAATCCACGGGAGTTACCGGTGACCGCCGTGGCCGCTTTGATGTTGACCCGGCAGGAGTTTCCATTCAATCACCGAGGATCACAGCAGAACCTCTCATAAATGTTCTCGATGATTGCTAAGATCCGTGAAGGACTCGATAACGTACAATCGATGTTCTTGTTGTTGAACACCAAGTGATGAAATGTCAAGTGTACCTAAGAGATCTTTGATGAATCTCGTGGCTCTAGACTCAATAGTGCTTTGGTTTTCCCGAGCGAGAGACTAGGAGAGGGTCTCCTTCTTCAATACCAAACGATCTCAAGAGAAAGCCAATAGTTTACGAGGGTTCCCCGAGAATGAAACAAGCTCGCTGAGAGAAACTTGAGTGGTTAAAAGGTTTAGTGCATGCGCCATCGGGTCCATGACGACTTTAATCTTCAATACCAAGGCCACTAAGGACAACCAAGAGTATATGAATTGAACCCTTGTCCGCCCTAAGTTGAATAATTTGAGGCTATTTCTTTTCACCCTTTCTTTGCATTTCCTTTTAATTCTTCAACTCCTTCTTTCTCCGATTCTCATTTTCTCCTTTTATAATCATACCTAAGGACTTCTATGCTAACTATTTGTGATGTCCTCGGTAGATCCCTCCCACTCTGGCGGATCATAGGACGGTTATTCCTAACCTTAGTCACCTTATAACCCATGACTAACCTATGTTGCCTTAAACCAATTTTCAAGAAAATCTCTCAAAGTGTTTGTGAATGAAAAACATGTTTGAACACTTCAAGATTTTTAGATTTTCAGAATACTCCCTCCACATGTGCTTAAGAGTTTTACGAAATCAGACAAATGAGGAAAGAGCAAGACTTTATGAATTGTTCAACTCAAGATAGACAATCCCCCGCAAGACACGGTTCATGCTACATAGTTAAAGAGTTACATTGTCGCTTTTAGGTGACAACTAGCTCTATTAACTACCTTAAAGGTGTAGACAAACCCTAAAGGTTGTCAAACCCACGATTTCATGTCTACCAAGAGTTTCTCAAATGGTACTTTCTACCTGACAAGTCCTTTCATGAGACACGCTTACATTACTAGCTTAACTAGCTTGAAATTATTACCCGCCCGGACAAGTCTTTTCGAGTTACTAACAGCTAATACCGTTAATTCGCTGGTTAAGTCTATAGCACAAAGATTCATTTGCATTAACACAACATATTTTTATCACAAAATTTTCTTCCCTCAAAATGGCATATAAAATGTTATTTTGAAAAGTTGAGAATAAATATGACCATTACGAGTGTTATGGAAGATGACCATTATGAACAATTTGTGAACAAAGTTTTAATTTCAAATACTCCTCCTCAACAAGTGATATAAACGGTTGAGGTTTTGAAAATCATATGGGAAGTACTTGTTCTTTTGAGCAAAACCTTGAAAGATGAAAGGTTTGATAGGTTTTACTCAAAAGTAAGAAGCTTTCGCTCCTTTTATAAGGATTGTGGCAATCAAGCCGCACTACAAGGTCCTTTCTTGACAAATTACGGTCAGACATCGTTATGTGTGCACAAGCCATTGACATATATAATCACACATCCAAAGTAATAATGAAAGAAGCGGTTCAAGGGGTACCAGAAGTCCGATGATGTTGCTAGAGTCCGAACCAGCGCTGATAGCCGTGATGTTAACTCGGTCGACCACCAACAAAGCTTTCCAAGGTTCCGAATCGATCCCGCCGATACAACCTTTCATCAATCATTCGATGATCCTCTCGCACATCCCTTCGCCCCGAGAGTTCCATCGCTGAGACCCTATGCCTTCATATATCGCCTTCAACCGATAAGCCAATCCGTCCCTAACCTTCTTCAAAGTGCGATCCCCAAACTTGTGAAGATCTTTACACGCCATCAAGCAATTTCGCTGAAGTTCACCGCGATAAACGACGCCGAATGGTTTGCCGACGAGTGTGTATTGTGGAAGTCGGTTAATGCCGGAAGATCTAGCCGAGGTGGAGTGAAGTTGATACGGGTCCGATATGATTCATCATGAGCTAGAGATCTTCTACACGCCCTCGTATGACTATGCTTCGATGAATATTAGCAAGGACTTGATGTATTCACGCTTGTTCACGAGAATTGTCTCATGCGCCCCTCGCACTTTGGCAAGATACGCATCTTCAATGTCGCTGAGAGACAAATTCAAAGTCCGCTTCATCGAATGCATAATCTCTTCGCCTTGTCTTTTCGACCACGATATTCTTGAGAAAAGTGTAGTCCTATTTATTTAAAGATCAACATGTTTAACAAAGAACGATTCCTTTAGTATCGAACACTTCATTTTGAGACTTCGAACTTGGCGCCTCGTAGTAGATTCGTCTTGCTCCTACCAATGGTGAATCCCATACATTGCATCACGGTCATACAATTCCACATTGTTAGAAAACATGCGTGTTGCCTTTTCCTCGATGGTTATGCGCTGAGTATATGGTCACGGAATGGAAGTGTCGAGATGTAGCATATTTCCTTGAATCATCACCGCTGTAGAAGAAATTCCAAGTCTTTGTTGAAGAAATAGCTAAATGGAATCTTAGGTTGATCCGTCACAATTGTCGGTGAGGTTTAGACCACGGTGTAATATGGAGGATTGTCCCATTTGGTGAAATCGATGTTTGCTTCGGGTCGAGCTAATCCATATTGTTAGACATGGCTCGCTATGTTATCAAGGTGATACTCAACCTCAATAGCACTTTCCAAGTCGTCCTCGAGCAGCTTGAAATGCTTCATTCTTGATTCGCCAACTCGATTTCGCCATCTTTTTCACACGGAATTTCTCTTGCAAGAACTTAGCATGCTCCAATGTACCACCGCCTTCCATTTTGACCTTCAGCAGGATAGGTGGAATTAACAAGTGTAGAAAACCATTCAAATTCCTTCAGGTCATCTTCATCTAGCCATGATACGACGCCACCTCGGCGCCTTCTTCTTTTTCTTATGCCTAGATGAGGATTCCGTTTCGACTTTGTCGGAGAGGGGTTGTTGTTGGGGCTCATGGAATTCCTCATCGTCACCACCAGATACTTAAAATGATCACCGTTTTCCGAGTCCTGGGTAGTAATTCAAGAACCCGAGGTTTATCGAAAAGAACCAGGAGGAGACCTTTGTCAGCCGGAGTCCGTTTGGGCGGAGGTTGCATGAAGATGATTCACTGCACTTCTTCGAGCCGCTTATGCTCGCCATTCTTATCCCGATCCTTATCTTCATCGTCGCGCGGACGCTTTGGTCTTCAAACTTCTTCCGGCATGTCGATTTGAGTTGATATTCCAAAGAATGCTTCAAGCAATTTACCTTCGTGAGAGGCAAGTCGCAGATCGCTGGACATTCGAGCTACTAGCCGGCCAACTAACTCAAGATCCGAGAATATTATGGGATCAACTCGATTGATGTTCACGCATCGGTGTTGATTTCATAGTCCCTTGGCACAGTGAAGTAGATTCGATAGAGTTGTTTGGTGAACAACTCCTTTGTAACTTTCTTTAACAATGTCAAGGAGGTAATCGTGAGTGTAACCTTTGATCATTTCGTCCATTTTCCTTGAAGATCATCTTTCATGAGCTTCGACATACCCTTTCAAATTTCATCTTGTCATTCTCATCATGAAGATATTGTATCCGATCAGATAAATTCATCTTCCCGTAAAGCATGTCTTTCTTTTCGACTTGTTCGACAAAGATTCATAATTCTTTTATGAGTATGAGAAACCAAGATCGAGTTGGCTTCTTCACCGATTTCGATGTTGATTTGGTTGATCTTTTGAAGGTGGTGGTGAAGAATGAGATGATGAATCGATGATGAGGAGACATGAGGAGGCTCGTGGTCCTTCGAGGTGCGTATATCCTCCTTGGAACGAATTGAACTGCTGAGAAGATAATCATCATAATTTCTTCGTTATCTTGTCCATTTAGCTTTTACTCCTTCCGAGCTCTGCCTCTTCATCGCTTTTTCTCGACTTATCCTTTTCTCGTTCCTCAATGTTATAATCGCAGAGTCCTCCACAAGCTTTTGTCGTTGCACAAGAGTGGTGGCACCAGCTCCTTTATCGGGTCGATTAACCGCCAGATCCGGTGAAGAGTGGACACCACCACCGACCTCCGGCCACGATTTGATCTTGTTCAAATTCTTTAGCTTCGCAGTGTCTAACGATTTTAAACTTCTTCCCGTATGATAAATCCAGTTGCTCTTCATCACTTTCAGAGCTTTCTTCATATGGCACGAGTACAGAGTCTTCCCTTGCCATGTTCACTATTGACCAGGAGGTTTTGCTACCGAGGGAGGTGGTTTGGCTGCAGATTCGTAGTAGTGGACCTCCTCATCCGATTGTGTATCTTCGTAGCTTTCGCCAAAGAGCTTTTTGGTGGTTCAGTGTAGGAATAGGAACAGCTCGAGAGGGAACTTTCTTCTTGGAGTAGGTTTCTTTGGGACCTTCCTTTGACTCTCCGGCTTATCGCACTTCAAAGACTTCCTCTTCTCGTTCTCCGAGTAGGTGTTCCGTAAGGCTTTTCATCGAGATGACCAACTTTGCCTTCTTCATCGCTACCCGATACCTTTTGTACGCTTCAAGCTTCTTGATTTCGTCAACAAGAGTGATCAGTAACACAAAGACCGTTTTTTGTTGACGATTCCTTGATTCCGATGGATAGGATAGGCTCACCAACATGTCGTGATTGTCGGGTCATTGAGCCTCTTGGGGATATTAGGATGAAATCCAAGTGCTCGATCACCGTTTTTGTGATCCGACATAGGAATCTTTGAGCTAAGCTTTTGAGAAACGCCATCATGTCATCCCATATCGTAGCTTCAATTTCGATGTCCTTCTTGTTGATTAATGACCGAAGATTTGCGCTCCATGAGCTTGGATGCTCATAGCCACCGCCACGCACTGAGACCGATTTGGTGATGATGATGTAGGTTCTCCACGGTTGAGGAATGTTCTTAAGCTCCACATGAGAATGCTTAGAGATAATTCTCAAGCTTCATCATAGCCAATATCAATCAAGAATTGTAGAACTGCCTCCTCAAGAGTGTGGCATAGAAGTCGGTTGGCACGATTTCGGAATGAGAAGAACAGCCCAGTAAGTCCGCATGAGCGATGGTGACTCGCTTGGATCGAGAGTCACAACAACGCACTTTGACCCTTGATCCTTTGCATTGAATTCCGAATTGTTGAATGTAGATCTCTGCATCGAAAGCAGAGTGCGAGAGCATGTTTCGTAGGGATGATTCTTTAGAATATCCACAAAGAATGAGACAAGAAGATTCTCGAGCATGCGAGGGTTTCAAAGTCAACCCTAAGGTTGTTCTTTCCAATCTTTCTTGATAGCCATTAGGAAGATGTCGCAATTGTGAGAACTTCCGTGCATCCACATTCATTCGAGCGTACCATGTCGTGATCCGAAATAACATTAGCCGTAAGAACCAACATATCGAAAGACATAATGTTAGTCAATGTAAGGTTTTATTGTCTAATTATCGAATGTACAAGATTCAATGATTGTTACGAGTCCAAAGTCACTTGTTTGTCCAATAGTTCAATGACGCCGTGAGAAATTTCGTGAGTTAGTTAACTTTAGATTTTAAAGTTTATTTAATCACATATTTTCACAACACATTATACTTTTAAGCTTATTGGCGACGGTATTGATTCGTGACGCTATGATTCATTTATTTACAAGTTTGCACGCGTAACAATTCATAACAAAGGTTTGATCAAGGCTTATGCGAGGAATAGTAGCTTATGCGTAAATGTGAGAAGTATACGCCAGACGCAAGCTTATGCGTATGATCCTTACTACGCGTAAGAAATATTACGCCAGAAAAAGGGACCTTATGCGTAGAGCTTACGCCAGCAGCGTGATAAAACCTTACGCTGTAAGGCTTACTCGTAAGAGTAGACCTTATGCGCAGAGTCATCACACGCATATCCTTCTGTGATACGCTGTAGTCCCATTGTAAAACCTCACGCAGATAGTTACGCCGAAGATTTCTCTCACGATAACTTTCACGCCGTAAGGTGATCATTATGCGTAGAGTTACAAAGACCTTGATTCTCGAGTTTTATGCGTAGCAAGCCCGAAATAAAATCATCATATCATCAATCTTAACACATATATTCATTTTAAGACGATAATGGCATGAAACTCATTTTACAGCACACAGAGAAGTCATGCTGTAAGTCAAAACCCTAAAGTTTATGAATTACGATATGATTTCTAGCCATAGGAATTGCACAAAACATTTTCTCGTAAGTCTTAGATGTTTGTGAGAGTGTAATAACCAAGTTTTAACATCCAAATCTCATGAATCAAAATACCCAAAAGCTAAGAACATTAAACCCTAATTTCCAATTTTCAATCAATTAGTGTTTCGGGTTGTTATAAGGCCCGGATATCATCAATTCAACATGATATTAACATCACACAACAATATTTTGACCAAAACATTCACATTTGAAAACACCCAAAACTACGATAAACCCTAATTTTGAAAAACCAATCAATTCGTGTTTCGGGTGGATTTTGAGGATAAAACTAGTATCATTGATGTTATAGACATGTTTTGACACAATCTTTTAATCACAAACACACACCAATGATTGTGTGTTCATACGCTATGCGTAGAACACATAATCACGCATATCTAACGCTTTTAGCCGCTGGATTTGCATAAAATTCAAAACCTTTGCTTGTAATAACGTTAAGATTATGAAAACACTTACACTTTGATGATCAAAACATGTATTTTTGAACGATTTTTTTATGAGGATTATTTAGGTTATGAGTAATAAATGTGGGGTGAAATGTTAGGTGGAAGAGTTTTTATTAAAATGACTTTAATCTTTTGATGCTTTTGGTCCCTCCACCTTTTCCTTTTTCATCCAAAGCCATTTAACTTCCATTTTGGTTACCAAACAAAAGAATTTAAGAAAGAAACTTGACGACACTCCCCCTTGACTTAAGAAAATAATGGAAGGTTTTAAGTTTTAGTCCGAGGAGTGTCATTGAACCGTAAAATGTGACCACCATTTTAAAGAAGCAACGGATATTATAACATGCAAGTACATGTATGTTTTGAAACAAGTTAAGAATTTATTTTCTCCCTCAACACTTGATCGTAAAATTAATGAATTTTGAAAGATTATAGTGTTGACTAAGAAATGTACTTGCCATGATAAAAGAAAAATAGATAGAAGAATATTTTTGTTATTTTATCGTTTTATGTTTTTGTATTTTGTTTTTGAAAAATATTTACAAAAGAGATTGTGGTGTTTGATGTGTTTTAAGACTGCTTTAAAAGGTCATCTAGTTCTCTTGAGTCAAACACCGCATACCAATCCGTGGACCAACTCATTAAACTCAAGTGAGGCAAGGCTTTGTGAGAAGATCTCGCCAATTGGTATTCGTACTCACGAAGTATAATTCAACTGCACTTATTCCACATGATCCTTGATGAAATGATAGCGAAGATCGATGTGCTTTGATTTCGAAAGTGCCGAACGAGTCAGACGAGATCGCAATGGCACTCGATTGTCGCAAAGACATCGGATTCTCACAAACACGTAACCATAGTCTTTGAGTTGTGTTCTCATCCGATGACTTGAGCACAACACGCGGACATGGCTACATATTCGCCTCGTTGATGACAATGATGTACAATCCTCGCTTCTTCGATTGCTGTGACACCAGCTTTATCACCAAGAAATTGTAGTGCTCTCAAGTACTTTTCCGTGAATCTAAGCATCCGCGTGGTCGTCATTCTAAAAAGCGATTAGTTCAAAACCGTAATCCTTCTGATACCACATCCCCAAGTTAATGGTTCCTTGATGTATCGGAGGATTCTTTTAGCCTCGTGAGAGCGGGTTTCAGCTTGGTCGCGATCGATAACGGAGCATAGATAAACCAAGAAAGACAATATCAGTCCGCTAGTAATGTTAGATACATGAGAGACCCAATGATACTTCAGTATTTGGTAGGGTCCACTAATTTCCCATGTAAATCCGCGTCTAGCTTCTTGGTATGAGTCATTGGTGTGGCATAAATGTCACTGTGTTTTCATTCCAAATTTGTTTAACAATTCAAGGGCATATTTGGATCGACTCAAGAAAATACTAGCGTGATTGATGAACTTGCGCCCCTAGAAAGAACGTAAGTTCACCCATCATGGACATTTCAAAATTTTTCTTCATTAGTTTTGCAAAAGTGATTGAGTACTTTTATGTGTAGACCCAAAATGATGTCATCCACGAATTTGAACAATTAAGATATGTGCCCGTGATATTATATAAAAGAGTAGGGTCGATCAACCTTTGGTGAAATTATTAGCAATGAGGAAAGATGATAGCTTATCGTACCATGCCCGAGGAGCTTGTTTGAGACCATAAAGAGCTTTGTTCGCTGTAGACATGGTTCGGGAACTCGGGATCAACGAATCCTTCCGTTGGTCGACATAAACCGCTTTTCAGCTTGTCCGCTGAGAAACGCAGTTTGACATCCATCCGAAAGACCGCCATATTCATATGAGCCGCGAACGCGAGAAATATCCGAACAACCTCAAGACGAGCAACCGGAGCAAAGATTCTTCAAAGTCTATTCCTCTTCCCGACGATAACCCTTAGCAACTAGACGCGACTTGTTTCGGATTACGTTCCTTCAAAGATCCAATTTGTTTTTCCAAATCCATTTGAGACCAATGACGAGACCTCGCTGGTCTTTCAACCAGCTCCCATACTTCAAGACGCTTGAATTGGTTGAGTTCTTCTTGCATGGATTCAATCTAGTTGTCTTTTGTCATCATGCCTTTAATGTTTTTAGGCTCGATTGGCATGCGGTGAGTGCATAAATGCAATGTTCACCATCTCGTGCGAAGACGCTGTCTCGTGAACGATCGGTTGATTCGGTTGCCAATAATATTTGCCGAGGATGGTCTTTTGTCCATCGATGTGTAGGGTTGATGTTGGTATACATTGTGCGATTTCGAGGATTCAAATGGTTTGTTGATGATTCCGCGACATCGTGCAAAGCAGTTGTCATTAGCAAACGGGTTAAAGAACGATTCGGATCAAAATATGCAGCGGGGGTACTTCATTAAGAATATCATCACCGGTTCATCATTGTTGGAAGCGCTTGTTCAATCTGTGGTGGAGTCAATCGGTGGTGCTTCTTCAACAAAGAGTTGTTGTAGCAGTGTATCGTATAAGAGTATTATCGTGTTGTGCAATGGAAACACCGATACACCGAGCACGCTCATCAATATCATCACCGAATGTAGGAGCAAATAACCTTTCCATTTGTTCGACGAGTGAGTCGGGGCTTTGTTCACCGATGATGGGGGTTGAGGAAGCTTAAGCGGTTGTGACCGGTTCCAAGTCATATACTTAGAAGCCATTTCGTAAGTTCATAAAATGAGCATGAATCGCTTCCATAACCCGCTTTGTAATGACGCTTCCGATCCGTAACCTTTAGAATTCTCACAATATCCAATGAAGACCTAATGTCACCTTTGGCTTTGAGCTTTCCAAAATCATCACGATCATTATTCGATAGCAAAGGGATCCAAATACATGAAAGTGTTTGAGATTCGTTTATGGTTGTGACAAGCTCAAAGGTGTTTTGTTGCGGGTTTTGTAATCATAGAACGGTTTTGAGTATAGCATGCGAGATACGCTCGCCCATAAGTAATCCGGAAGTTTAGCATTGATTAACATTGTTCTGCAGCCCACTAACGCTCGGTTTCGCCTTTCAACAACTCCGCTTTGTTCGGTGTGTACGCATCGATGTCCGATGTCGAATTCCCACTTTCTCATAAAATTCACGAAGGGTTTGGTTAACAAATTGGGCCTTTGTCTGCTCGACCGCGACGTGTTCCGGAGTGAACTTTAATTTTCATGAGAAAGGTGATGATCATTTCATGGAGCTTGGTCTTTGCTTCAAGAAAGTAGACCCAAGTCCATCGTGAATAGTCATCAACAATTACTAAGATGTAGTGTTTGCCATTGATCGCTTGCACGCAGATCGGGCCACACAACCATGTGAAGAAGATGAAGCACATGTCGAGAGTCTGTTCCACCTTGAAGGAAAATGAGCACGAGTGCTTTTCCTTGTTCACAAGTCGAGCAAAGATGATCTTTAGAATACCGGAATCGCGGAGACCTTCAACTAGTTTGTGTCGAGCAAGATTGGTTATAGTCCGAAAGTTTAAATGTGAGAGACGACGGTGCCATAGCCAGATTTTGTTGATGTTGCTTTGAAAGTAAGGATGGGAGATGAAGCAACCATGTCTTGTATAGAGATAGTGTAAAGACTTGAGTTACGCGAGCGGACATAAGGTCGTTTCTTTGTAGATCACGAATGAAACAAGATTTCTCCCTAAAGCAACCTCCAAATCTCCATCACGTAATCGACTCATCGAAATGATTGTGCACCGAGGCCTTCCACATAATAAACCCTCGCTAATTTCGATGTTCCCATTGATATAGTCTCCGTAGCCCATGATAGTCGCTAAGTGATCATTCCCGAACCGACAAAGGCTAATGAACTTTGCAATAAAGTTTGATAACAGCTTAAGATTGCTCGTCATGTGTCGGAACATCTCGCTATCAACAATCCATAGAATGATTCAGACACCGCATTACACATGCATTTGGCTACGTATGGAATAGAAGTAGATGTGGAACCCGAAATGTTAAAGGGTTCCTGAGGAGCAATGATAGTAGACATACACACATCAATAACTTTAGGCATCCATTTAAACTAGTGTGTTATATATCCATTTCGCCATCTATAACTACCATTTGCTTTGGTCTAGTGAATGCACTAGGTGGTACTACATTCTTTTTGAGGTAAAACTTGAGCTACAGGACAGAATGCTTGCTTTAGAATCTAAAGAAGGCGGTCTACCAAGCCACGTACTTAGAATGATTAGTGGGCCTAGAGGTATTCCGATTCTTAGGATTCCGTAAACTAGAGATTATAGCTTTAGCAACACATTTGTCATGACAATCGAATTCATACTTTTACGACAAATAACACAAGGTGCATGAGACCGAATATCAAAAGTACTTAAAGGTTTAGATTCGTTACATCACTATTTCTATTACATTTGCTAGACTTAATATTTGTAGTTGAAGCAACGTGAGTCTTATTCATAGTCCTAGGGTGTTCTTCTACTTTAGCATTCCTTATTGATCTTTTCTTAGGTCGCAACTTCCTATTCTTCGATTGAGTGTGATAACGCCACACGCGTCGCTCGGGGTCAAGGAAACTTCATTTTCTTCGAGCAAGTTTTATAACACCCTAGGCGTGAACCTAATCGTTGTAGTGTAGTAATTAGGGTAAGCCACGGTATTGATATCGCTCTCTGGGAATAGGAATGCTAGTAAGGAGTTACTACGCTAAGGTTAAGGTTGAGGAAGATTATTTTTGTATTTTTATATTTTATGAAATGGAAAGGTACGAATCTCGGTATTGGATTTGGGGGTTGGTATTTCACCGATTACTCTACTATTATCTAATTATCTAAACTAAGGTTGTGGGAGTCTATGTCTAATTAATGTGTGCTCGTATGATAGTTTAAAGATGTGTTTACTTAGGTTGTACTACTCCTTAATTATCTCCTATTGATGGTTGAGTTGTCACGCCCTTATTCTTAGTTGCGTTGTGTGTCTAAAGTTGTAGGGTATGCTTCTCCCTAACTCTTTGAACTTACCAAAGGGTCTCGCCTACAAAACCCACTAGGATAATAAACTCTTACTCTAAGGCACTCTTTGGATGGTTTAGCCTACAACTACTCGTGTAATTATATTCTAAGGTTCACAAAGATGAATCAAGCATTATACACAACGAATGACCTATCGCATTACTAGATCATTAATCAACTAAGATAAGAAACAACCAATCAATATTCAATAATTAAGTTTCATACTTCCTAAGCAAACACACAAATAAATTAGCCGGACATGGAGAACATGCAAGCATACACACAAATAATCAAAGACATAATTGAATTAATGAAGTAAATACTTATCTTGATGTAAGATAGGGTTTAAAACCCTAAAATACTCGTACAAGACACCTTAGGTTCGGTTTTAGGTTTTCACCCAAAAGACTCTCCCTAAAACCGAAAAATTCGGATTCTATATATAAGATTACATATGCGACGCGCCACCTTATGTTTCGTGACGCCGCCGTGTCGCCGCCATTAGGGTTTCGCCTTGGCCACGTTAACCTTGCGACGGCGCCACCTTATGTCCGTGACGCCGCCCTCTTCACTTCGACGCCGTTCGATTGCATCTAGGCCGCCCGAGTAGCGACGGCCACTTTTACAACCGGACGCCGCCACTTGAAAATACGAGTTTTGGGTTCCGAACCGTCACAAAATCCTCGGACGGCGCCGCATTAGCACCCGACGCCGCCTTCTATTTTCAAAGAATGTGAGTGTCTCGATTTTGACTTTGGCCATTTTCTTCATATATTCGCCTTTTCGTCCAAATAAGTGCCATTCCAAAGATTTTGCCTTCAAGAGACCTAAAAGTGAAAAGGAACGATATTAAGCAATAACGGATACAAAAGTGATCAAATAAGGACTTAAACGACCCTCAAAATGGTACCTTTAAAACCTTATCAAATATCCCTACACTTGTTATTTGCTTGTCCTCAAGCAAATGTGCTTTTAACCAATTAATTTATAAGTTTGGGGTCATGAAGCATTAATTCAAAACGGTCCACAACACATATAAGCCCAAGAAAGTCATAACAAGCACGGAATTACATACTAGCACCTCACATGGGGTGTTTGGATACTCACATCTCTCTCGGTGTATATATGAAATATAACAAATAGAAATGGAAGATAAACACTCATTAACCGGTCCTAGTACATAGATTACCATAGGCTTGAGAATAGATCAAACCTCCATCGCTTACGAAGCACCTAGGAAAGACTATCAAAGAGGTCTTTAAAGGGTTGTAATGTTAGGCTTACGGTAGGAAACAAGGGTTTGGTGGGATAGGCTATTTAGTGGTGGTAAGTCAAAATCTCTATGTTAAATGCATATGAAGAATGGCGCTGCTAAGCCAAGACTCGACACTCTAAACTCTAGATAACGGAAATAAACAAACATAAATTCAAAGGATAGATGTAGGATGGTAGCCCGTATGTTTTTTTTTTTTTTTTTTTTTTTTTTTTTTTTTTTTTTTTTTTTTTTTTTTTTTCATACACTTTACTCTACCATCCTCTACGATAACATCAAAATACTAGGATTTATAGGCATATCCCTACACTTGAGTTTTTATTACTCTAACACTAATTTGACCCGAATTGAAAAGATCAAAACACTTGGGGTACATTATTACGCAAACAAAGGGAATTTGAATTTTAACGCCCTTCCCGTCATTTCATAAACTTTAACTTTTCCCATGAATCCCAATCGTCCCAAAACTCAGATACAAAGGATATGACTCGACTTAGCAACTTATGCAAGCAACTAGATAATTGAACTAAGGGTTTGGGGTGATAATAAACATTTGCACTAAAAGTGAGTGCATAAGGGGTAGGCTAAGGCGATTTGGGTGTATATTGGGGGGGGTGTAAACAATGTTTTCATTGATATTCGAAAACCAAACATCACGAGAACCGCGAAAAGGATAGGCTCGAGGGGTTAACTAGGGTATCGTGTACTAAAGATGAGTACAACGCAAAAGGTGTGGGGAATTACTCAACCGATATGGAAGAAGTAATTATATTACGGTATCAAACAAGGGTTATCCTAATGCCTCTTATCATTTAGTTATTCCTAACTACACAAGTGTAGCCTCACTTGCGATCTCGAATGCATCACAAAACAAGTTCTAGAATCTAATATACTACCGGTTCACACTCTAAGCATTGAAGATGAATGCTTTAATTCCTACTAATCTAAGGGCGATCCTCACATTTTGGTGGAATTTGGGTGGTAAAGGGTTTTGTGCTAGTCATGCAACTTCCTATCCATGAGACGCTTTTGTTAAGACTAATGGCCCACTCCTATATGTCATAAAAATTTTAAATTTGGTGCCAAAATTACCCTAACCGACATTTTCTCATGGTTTATTACACAATCACAATTGACAAAGCAAATAGTCAAGGATAAGCATAGTTTCAAAGTTCCCGCTTTATTTTCCTCCCTACACTTAAACCGAACATTGTCCCCAATGTTCCCGAAAGTATCAAAGTTATGATAATGGAAGGTAATTAAAACGAAAGAAACTAATACTCCCCGATTAGCTCGGTAGATCCGTAAAGTGGTGGTTAAACTTTTCAAGAAGAATTATTGCGTGAAAAGCTCCTTCCAATCTTATGTAACTTCTTCTTGACAAACTAAACCTCGCACACTTGAAGAAAACAAACGAAACCTTCGCGTAAAATCGGCGGTAATAATATATATAAGACTCGATTTAAACTAGGATATAATGCTTGTGGAATGGATGTTTACGTAATTTCTAAGAAAATTAAGACCGAAAATTCCAAAATTTATAAGTAGCTCGTAAAACGAGAAAAAGTAACTGATGTTTTACTCCTTCCCGACGCCGTCAGTTGCAATCTCGACGCCAAAGTTATCCCGACAAAACCGGTCTCATGATTTTCTCGAAAAATTCGAAAATTTACATCTTTAGAACTGGAAAAATTTCGCAAAACATCCATTATGACTCGATACAAGCATTTGACTCGAACAAACAAACATAAATATCTTTTAGTTAATTGTTATTCTCATGTTTACGCTTTTGAAAACGTGTGTAATCCTCCCTACACTTATCCCTTATGTAAAATACCTTTATATGCAATTAAGACGAGGTTAAAACAAAATAAAGCATTTTACAAATTTAAACATGAGGATAAACAATTAATAAAAGATATATGACACTAACAAGCAAACAATTAAGCATGGGTTGCCTCCCACTAAGCGCTTTTCTTTATTTAAGAGTCTTGTAGCTAGACTCATAGTCGTGCTCCCACGCTTCCTCACGCATCCTCAATGAGAATTCTATCATGTTGACAAAATCTTCATCGACTCTATACCTAGGCCCTAGAGTCAAGCAATCCTTATAATAATGCCTCCTTCTTTCCCACATGAATTTATAACCTTTTCAACATCTTCCTTGCTTTTGTCCTCAAAAGCTTTGATGTTGTCTCGATCATAAATGGACAAGTGGCCATACTCATTTGTTTTCCAAGGCATCCTATAGGTGATCTCATTGGTTCCTTCCTTGAACCTAACTGCTCCATCATGCTTGTTATGGCTCATTCTAGATGTTTCAACAAACGGTTTCCCTAGCACTACTTGGGATAAGCTATAGTCAATGACGATCCTACATCTTCTAGGACCATAAAATCAACTAGGTAGGTGAAATTTCCTATAAAGACATGCACGCCCTGACTCTTCCCACAAAGTTGCAAACTCCTCCTGATACTTAGGGTCTCTCCTAATATTGAGTCGCTCATTCATAATGTCATTGTAGATGCAGATGACATTACATTGATGGGGATTCCGATCTATGTAAGCGTGGTCGACACTCCTATATCCGATCATACAAGGGATTTTAGGTTCCGTGGATTTCCTCCTAATCTTTGGGCATATCCTAATGATAGGTGATCGTGGATTATCGATTATGTATTGATGGTACGCAATCTCTTCCTTAGTGGGGTAAAGATTGAAGTAAGCACTATTTTCCACATCCACGTTGTTGTTTATCATGCCATTTTCCGATTATCGCTAATCATAGAGCCAACTATAGCAATACCGACTACTTTCTCAACAAACTTCCCTAATTGTACTATCGAATATTTTCTCGCAAACTCAAGGTCGGTGTTTCTACTCACATAGCGGCTTCGACGGTTGTGTTGGTTATTGGGTTGGGTTTTGAGTGACATTGAATTTTTTGTGTTGGGTTATCAAGTGGTGGTTGGTTATCACCTTCCATGATGAAAAGTGATAAGATTACGAACAAAGGTCACGAAGAAGGGGATAGACCAAGAGAAAGCTAAAATGAGAAAAATTTACTTGATAGGAATCAAGCAAAGAACCTAAACGAGGTGGACTACTAACTAGCTATTCTATTCCCGCAATGGCGCCAAAACTTGATAACGCCACACGCCGCTCGGGGTCAAGGAAACTTCCTTTCTTCGAGCAAGTTTTATAACACCCCAGGCAAAGGAACCTAATCGTTGTAGTGTAGTAATTAGGGTAAGCCACGGTATTGATATCGCTCTCTGGGGAATAGGAATGCTAGTAAGGAGTTACTACGCTAAGGTTAAGGTTGAGGAAGATTATTTTTGTATTTTTATATTTTATGAAATGGAAAGGTACGAATCTCGGTATTGGATTTGGGGGTTGGTATTTCACCGATTACTCTACTATTATCTAATTATCTAAACTAAGGTTGTGGGAGTCTATGTCTAATTAATGTGTGCTCGTATGATAGTTTAAAGATGTGTTTACTTAGGTTGTACTACTCCTTAATTATCTCCTATTGATGGTTGAGTTGTCACGCCCTTATTCTTAGTTGCGTTGTGTGTCTAAAGTTGTAGGTATGCGTTTCTCCCTAACTCTTTGAACTTACCAAAGGGTCTCGCCTACAAAACCCACTAGGATAATAAACTCTTACTCTAAGGCACTCTTTGGATGGTTTAGCCTACAACTACTCGTAATTATATTCTAAGGTTCACAAAGATGAATCAAGCATTATACACAACGAATGACCTATCGCATTACTAGATCATTAATCAACTAAGATAAGAAACAACCAATCAATATTCAATAATTAAGTTTCATACTTCCTAAGCAAACACACAAATAAATTAGCCGGACATGGAGAACATGCAAGCATACACACAAATAATCAAAGACATAATTGAATTAATGAAGTAAATACTTATCTTGATGTAAGATAGGTTTAAAACCCTAAAATATCGTACAAGACACCTTAGGTTCGGTTTTAGGTTTTCACCCAAAAGACTCTCCTAAAACCGAAAAATTCGGATTCTATATATAAGATTACATATGCGACGGCGCCACCTTATGTTTCGCGGACGCCGCCGTGTCGCCGCCATTAGGGTTTCGCTTGGCCACGTTAACCTTGCGACGGCGCCACCTTATGTCCGTGACGCCGCCCTCTTCGCCTTCGACGCCGTCTGGATTGCATCTAGGCCGCCCGAGTAGCGACGGCCTACTCTTTTACAACCGGACGCCGCCACTTGAAAATACGAGTTTGGGTTCCGAACCGTCACAAAATCCTCGGACGGCGCCGCATTAGCACCGACGCCGCCTTCTATTTTCAAAGAATTGTGAGTGTCTCGATTTTGACTTTGGCCATTTTCTTCATATATTCGCGCCTTTTCGTCCAAATAAGTGCCATTCCAAAGATTTTGCCTTCAAGAGACCTAAAAGTGAAAAGGAACGATATTAAGCAATAACGGATACAAAAGTGATCAAATAAGGACTTAAACGACCCTCAAAATGGTACCTTTAAAACCTTATCAATGATTGCCGGTCTTTAAACAGAGCAAGATCCGATGAGGCAAAGTTCGGCTTGTTCAACGGAGTCACAACATGATCATTATTTAGATCCTCAAGTATAACCACGGAGTCAATTTGATTATCAATGGAAACCATAAGGTCATCTTGATCGTCAAATGTAACTACGGGTCTAATTGAAAATCGTCGAATGTAATGTAAATGACTCATTTGAACATTCCGAGCCTCACGGATTCGGATGTTGGCGAGATATTAGATCGTAGATAAATATGGTTTGTTCGGGGCACTGAGACAAGCCATCGGTGTCATACATGGGCCTGTGTCACTCATGTGTAACTCATGCATATTAGCCATCAACATAATCACGCATTGGCACTCGCAAGTCCTCCATATCATCATCTTAGTCTCAGATCGCCATAAAACTTTGTTCTTTGTCCGTGAGAGATCCACCACTTCATCCTAAAGAGCCAAAAGAAGAGCCTCTTTGAAATAAGCATCGCCCCTAGTCCTCGGCTTTGGGCATGCATTAGCCAGTGTCCCTTCTCATTGCAATTGTAGCATCGAAGACCATTCAACCCATTTTGAGCATTTCCTGCTCCACCACTGAGCTCGTTGTTATTCCTACCCACAAGATTAAACCATTGACCACCGCCCATCCGACGACCATAACCATGATTTCGAACTTCAACTCGTCCATTGTTCACAACAACTGATTTCGTGTATTAGATGAGGAACGAATACGATTATTGGATTTGTTGGTATAACGGCTAAAAGCATTAGCAATCATAACAAATCCTTGTTGCAATGCTTCGAACGGATCGGATTCCTCATTAGCTTCACCGACAAATGCTTGAGCATTGTTGTTGTATGGAACCAATTGATTATGTTGAGATTGTTGTGATTGATCATTTGGTGTGTTATTGGCGTTGGTTGAGTTCTGGTTGAGGAGGATAACTGTTTGAGCATACAAGGCAAGTTGTTGATTTTCCGGATGTGAAGGTGAAGCAATTTGAGCACGGAGAATCCTTTCCCTATCAACTTCCTTTTCATGAGGCTTCAGTAATCGTACAACAATCCGTATGTAGAATGATGCATGTTCTTCGCTTGACGGAGAAAATGACATACTTCTCCCATTCAGACCAAGACTACTCAGAACTTAGTATTAATCGCAATTCTTGGCATGATGATGTTGTGTTTATCCAAATCATTGATGATGTCTCGAGAATCGATGATGATAAGACTCTAGTGTCTCTCCGTGTTCAATCAAGAAGTGTTCATAAGCCAAGTAAATTTTGGATTCCATATCCTCCGATTGAGCGCAGATCCTTCCATAAGTAGATGAATGTGTTCCCACATTGCCTTTGCGATCTTTTGAGCATCCACACTTCAAGAATTAGGTTTGGTAATCCTAAAAGGATATATTGCATTGCAAGCTCATCAACTTCATAGTGTAGAAGTTCTTACGGATTCAGGTCTACAATAAAGAGCAATGTTTGATTGTTCATCCTTGGTGGATTAGCATTTGGATCTCCTGCACAATGACAAGAGGTATCCAAATGGACCTTCCAAGATAACCTTCTTTAAGAACTTTCCATGTGGCTTCTTCGCATCACAAAACCTCAAGAACCTAATTACCCATTGATCGTAGTTTCGGAGTGAGCATTGAGGTCTATCAAGTGATCCACCTCATGAATTGATTGTTGGTCGCTTAAAGCTTCACACATCTTTTCAAACCAAGTGGGTTCCTTCATAGTGTTCCTTGATGGATGTTGATTGAATTCATTAGTGTAGGGTTGAACTTGAAGACTGGGTGGTGTTTGAACCATTTGTGGTGGAGGAATTGCTCCAAGTTGTGGAGTATGTTGTTGATTAAATTGTTGTTGATAAATTGCTTGTTTGTTGATTCCATTGTTGATGTTGTGGACTTAGTTGTTGTTGTCGTTGAGAATAAGTGTAAGGGAAATAGTTAGAGTATGGTGGTTGTGACATGTTGATAAACTTGTGTTATAAAATGAATCTTTGTAGTCGAATGAACCGTTGTTGATGAAGTATCCTTAGGCGTAGAAATCACAATAGCCAAGTAGCACTTATGCGTAAAAACACCAAAGTTACGCGTAACAATCAAGAGTTACGCGTAGGTTTAGCTTACGCGTAAGTAGGGAAAAGAAACTAAAGTTATGCGTAGACACAAAGTTAGCGTAGAAACTTAGGTGTAGGATTACCTTATGCGTAAGATCGGGCTTAGGGCGTAAGATGAATCTTATGCGTGGGATTTTCACGCGTAAGCTTTATGCTTATGCGTAATTTTAGGTTTTATCTCAGTGATCTTTACACTATCACAAAGGCAAAAGATATCCAAAGTCGACGATTTTCGTGCTTATCCAAGCAAGAAAACACGAGTAAACCTAAACCGAAGATCAAACCACGGATAATGTTACGTAGAACTAGGGTTTTGATACGCCGTAGTTCTACTGTAAGATGACTTTTGCCCAATAATGTTTCTAAACCGATTTTGTGATGAAATAGCTTCAATATCACCAAAATAGCACAAAAGTATGAAACTTGATGATCCAAAGCGTCAAAAAGCAGGTTATGCGTAGAATGAAACCCTCGCTCAAAACCAAGCTTAAAACTATGTTCCACGCGTAAAGGTTGAAACTTTTTTCAAAACCGTTATTTTAACACTTTAAAACATTGAAAGTACAAGAATCTTGGATTCAAACGTAAAAATACGCTTTTAATCAAACCAAAGTTTTGACCACGCTACGCTGCGTAGAACGAAAACAAAACTTCAAAACAAAAGTGTTCACCCAACTATTTGGCGATTGATACCAATGTTAGGTCACTAGTTTTACAACATAAGCTTAATAGAAAGAGATAAAGGCGATTGAATAATGAATCAAACACACACACACGTTATGCTTATACCGGTTATGCGTAGAGATGTATGTGAAAGAAATGCATTGAACAACCAACCCTCAAGTGAGGGTTATACAAGAGTATTTATAGGATGGAAGCTAGGGCAACACTTCCTAGTCCTTTCCTTTCTCCTATGGGCTTGGGCCTAAGCTCATGGGCCTTCTACATAAGCTTAAGGCTAATAACAAACATAAAGGCCATAATTAAGCTAACAATTACATATGAATTACTAACACTTGATTTAGGTTTAGGAGTGATTCCAACAATAGATATTCCGCGTATTCTATAGTTAGTTAGGATATGCATGAGCTTTATTAGGAAGCTATAATGTATATCTTATTTAGTTTTATGTTTATACGTTTCTTGGGAACGGGTTAGGGTTCCTTGTGTATAAAAGGAACATAGGACTTTTGTATTAGATAACTCTGGAGAAAAACATTCCAGGAAAACATCTTCAGAGAGAGTGATAGAGATCCATAGAGGATCATTGTTTTATGAGAAAAACCTTGTTGGTAACTTTGATTGTGTCAATTATTATTCCACTATGCATTCAATCAATCAATTTTACTCATACCCTAGTTGAGTCAGGATCTTGGATTCAACACATACCCATGGAACTGAATCCATAACCCATGACCCATTACATGACATCATGCATGAAATCATGTTGGGTATTATTCATGATCCATGACCCAAGACCCATGACCCATTGACTAGGTATAATGTATCTTGTTGGGTATCCATGATCCAAAGTCACCCAGAGGCCGGATCCCTCAATTTACACTGGCCGGATCCCTTGGGTGAGGGATACGCCGGAAATGGTCTACCTGTAGACAGAATGTCTATAAATAGTGAGCCATTTTTCTATTGTTTCTTACTCTTCTTCTTACAACTCTCTCATATATTATCCCTCTCCTAACATCTAATCACTTGATCATTCTTGTAGTTCTTCTCTCTTTTGTTGTAATTCTCTTTTAGTCCTTCACGAAGGTGAGATCACGTCACTCTATAAGTCATCCAAGCAAATGGTCATTGATTGATTTGTCTATCCACAAGATTTTAGTAGCATATTTTGTATTTCATATTTCACATATTTGTTATGTAATAGTTGTGTAAAGGTTTGGTTATACCTCGCGGAAGAACTCGATATTTAGCTTTGTACCGGAAAAAGTGTAAGCGATGTTGTGAGGCTTCTCCACCGATTTGAAAGAGCTTGTTGACATAGTGCTTGAACTCTCGAGTGGGGTACTCGAGGAGAGGAGTAGGGCAAGGAAGCTTATAAGGTCTAAAGATCAAGAAGGGATAGAAAAAGTCATTTCAATTGGAGGATTTTTAGTTTGCCATTTTTTCTTTTTTTTTGCCATTTAGAAAGAGAGAATTATAGATATAAGTGTTATAGATTGTAAGAGTTTGTATTTTATCAAGATATATGATATATTTATTTTGATTTAATGATAATATTGTTAGTTAATAAGGCCTATAGGCCCGACCCACTTGTTTAAAAGCGTTTAATAGTTAGGGTTAGGTACGTTTCTTTTCTATTTAATGTCTTGTAATGTCAATTGTTTAGTTGAATTTGATAATATACAGTTTTCAGTATTCCTTTGATTTCTACATCGTATCAGAGCTAGGTCTAAGATGAAGATGAAGAAGAAGGAAAAAAAAAGTTTGCTTGATCGTTTGGTCATGTTGCCGATTGTTAGGAAGTTTTAAATCGATTCAGATCCGTTTTCTAATTTAGTGGAACGTATGGTTAAACTTTGAATTTTGGGAATTGATTAATACGATATTGAATGGTGAATCAATTTGGAGTCTTTGTCCTTTGTTAGCATCTATCTACACAGCAAACGAGGCTCCCTAAATTCATTTATATGGAATCTTGAATTGATTACTCTATTGGGATTGGGATACGTGTAGATGGAATTTGTTACGTCAAGAATAGGTAGGATGTTGAATTGATTTTATATTTGGTATCTATTGATGCATACTAGATGATTACTTTGTTTGCTATTATTGTTTGCATATTATTCAGTATCGAAAAATGAAAACGTAGTTTGATTGTTTAGCTTGGTTCGATTGTTGGTTAGATTTGGTTGACCTCCGGTTTGTATTTGGTTTTTGGCATTGGTATCGGTATTTGTATGAATATTTATTCAGGTTATAGTTGATTTGTTTTGGTATTGGTAATGAATCGAAAATTGGTTTGGAGTTGGTGATGGTGATGTTATAGTATTAACGCATCTCGACATCAACAACAGTTTGGTTTTGAATATGTCTGAATTATACACGTGGTTCTCAATCGGTTCGCCTGGTTTTGTCGAATCAATATGAATCGTCTCGATTACACACGTGGTTCCGCATCCGTTCCTTTGGTTTTGTCTCGAATCTATCTCGAATCAATTTGAATCTGTCGAATCAATATTAACTGTATGTCTCGAATCGCATGCGTGAATCGCCTGTATGAATTTGTTTGCTGCTTGAATCTGCTCTTCATGTACCTCTGTTCAGATTTATCTGTCGCTAAATCTGTATATGTCCGCCGCTCGCTTCTTCGCTCATTGGATCGGATCTATCTACCGGATTTGTCTGTCTCGCACTTTCGTCTGCGATTGAGTTTTCTTGTCAAACTCTCAATGTAGCATTGTTAGTTTGAGGGGAGATGTTAGTTAATAAGGCCTATAGGCTCGACCCACTTGTTTAAAAGTATTTAATAGTTAGGGTTAGGTTCGTTTCTTTTCTATTTAATGTCAATTGTTTAGTTGAATCTGATAATATACAGTTTTCAGTATTTCTTTGATTTCTATAAAT
This sequence comes from Chrysanthemum lavandulifolium, assembly GCA_022545495.1. Taxonomy (NCBI): domain Eukaryota; kingdom Viridiplantae; phylum Streptophyta; class Magnoliopsida; order Asterales; family Asteraceae; genus Chrysanthemum; species Chrysanthemum lavandulifolium. The sequence goes on from CM040240.1 coordinate 77,430,352, forward strand.
ATTACACTAAAAATCATCATCCCCATAAAATCTCTTTTTTCATAACCAGGTTAGACCTATATAAGAAACCTAGCTCCACTTTCAACTTTCACTCGAGCTTTTCCTTTAACAAACAAACCAACAAAACCCACATTACTCTTTTCTGTGATTTATCTATTATTTATTCCCCATATACTATAAGTGGCTATCAACATATTGTAGTCGTTTCCTGTACAACAATCCCCATTATTGATGTTCTTCTGTTGCTCAACAATGGCACACTTGCCTAAGTGATTATCCTCTTTCCCATGAGCTTCTGTCCACAACAGTGCGTTGGCTACCACCTAGTAACATGACAATTTAGGTTCAGCCCGGTGTACTCGAAAATTCTATCATACTACCACTTCACAACTATTTTATTCTTTGGTTGAAACCGCAGTGATGATATGACTTTTTATCCCCTCATCCGTCATCTCCTTTAACCTTACTTATATAACAAAAAGCTGCTGTTGAATCTCCTTCATGTCTTTGTCGGCATGTTGAGTCCTAATTCTAGGCTCAACCGCTAGATCTTCCACTTAGTTTCGGAATTTTTTTGACCTTATTGCTTAAATCTTCTTTAAACACCATTTTGTTTTCCATTGATTCAAGAAATCAAATGATAACTTTTTTCTCATTGGATGAACAATACCACCTTTGTGAACAATGGTTTCCGTATGAACGGTTACTTCAAATTTTTTTTCTCAAAACCTTAGAATCAAATGGCTCTGATACCAATTAATACAAACTTATCACATAATAGGTCACATCAAGCTACAAACAAACTTTAGACCAAACGTTTTAAGACACCAACCAATCTCACATTTGCACAATTTGGCATCTTAACATTTACCCTCTCTCAAGAAAATAGCCCTAAATCAAAAAGTAAAAACGGTTATTTTTTTCTTTTCTATGTGTTTAATTCGGAGTAATAAACAAGAAATGGATAACTTTCCCAAACACACTAATCATACATGCTCCTTCACACACTAACCCACTCCCCTAAATCAATCGCCACCACCACCCACCGTCAACCACCACCCTAACGGTAACAACAACCTTTTTTATATCACTTCTAGTTAATTCAACTCACTCACTAATCATGTTGAACAAATTCATGAAAAGATCCCAACGTAAACACTCTAAATCTTCATCAGAAAACACTAATAATAACAACACTGACAATTTAGGGTTAGGGTTTCGAAACCCTGAACCGGTTTTATCCGGTCCGGGTTCGGGACCGAGTATCGAACCGCTTCCGATGTTTCGAGATGTCCCGGTATCCGAAAGACAAATCTTGTTTCATAAAAAATGTCAAGTTTGTTCCTTTTTATTCGATTTTACGGATACGTTGGATAAGGTTAAGGAAAAGGAGGTTAAGAGGTTGAATTTAGTTGAGTTAGTGGATTACGTGCAGTCGGGTTCGGGGAAAATAAGCGAGGCGAATCAGGAGGAAATGGTGGCGATGATTAGTTGTAATGTGTTTAGGTGTTTGCCTCCGTGTAGTCACGAGCATACGGGTGGTGAGAATGTAGAGAATGACGAGGACGAGCCGTTTTTGGAACCGTCTTGGAGTCATTTGCAGTTGGTGTACGAGTTGTTGTTGAGATATGTTTTGTCGTCTGATACTGATGCTAAGGTAGCGAAAAAGTTTATTAATCATTCGTTTGTGTTGAAGTTGTTGGATTTGTTTGATAGTGAGGATCCGCGTGAGCGTGAGTATTTGAAAACGATATTGCATAGGATTTATGGTAAGTTTATGGTGCATAGGCCGTTTATTAGGAAAGCGATAAATAATATCTTTTATAGGTTTATTTACGAGACGCAAAGGCATAATGGGATTGGGGAGTTGTTGGAGATATTAGGGAGTATAATTAATGGATTTGCGTTACCGATGAAGGAAGAGCATAAGCTGTTTTTAATGCGGGCGCTTATACCGTTGCATAAGCCGAAAACGATAGGAATGTATCATCAGCAGTTGGCGTATTGTATTATTCAGTTTGTTGAGAAAGATAATAAGCTGGCGGATACGGTTATAAGGGGGCTGTTGAAGTATTGGCCAGTTACTAATTGTCACAAGGAGACTCTTTTTCTTGGGGAACTTGAAGAAGTGTTGGAGGCGACACAAGCTGCGGAATTTCAGCGATGTATGGTTCCTCTTTTTAGACAGATAGCTCGGTGTCTTAATAGCCCTCATTTTCAGGTTTGTGAATTCTACTCTCCCTTTTATTAAATAGTTGATTGTATTGTATATAGTTCTGCTACTCGGGTTTTGACTTTTTGTATGTCTAACTTATACAACATCTATAGCATACTGGGCTTGTTAGAGTAGCGAGGGATATTTGTTTTTTGGCGCCACGTGCATCCTGTTAAAATTTAAGGCTTGCCCTTAAGGCACAAAGTTATTTACCCTGTTGTTTGGTCATGGGTGCTAATATTTAGCATCCTTCGTAAACTATTCATTGTCATTTGCCTGGATTGTGTAATCTAGTTTTGTGGTAGTTAAGCTATCGTGATTGGTGCACATTAGGTGTGATGCTATTAAAGCGTAAGTTTGGTCCCCGTCTTTGCTAAGGGACTTTGTATTTGATGAAAGAGTATAAGCTTTAGCTATAATCTGTAACAGATGTGAGACAAGATCTATAGATGCCTGTAAGTCAATTTTGATCCATTTTTCTAGAGTCAGAAGTATGGTATTGGATTTAGTTGGTTTTTGGCAAAGTTAATTGATTATGCATCATTTTAAGCAACACTAAGATTTAAAGATTTATTAGTCAGTATCAGGGCCCTTGCTTTAACTCATATGGGTGAATAGGCCTCGCATCTTTTCATTGCTGCTCTTTTCCGTCTAGTTTTTAATCTCTTTGATGATCTTGCGTATAGGCCATGGTTGAATTAAATGATGTTTGATATGTTACGTTGATCTTATTAATTGTCCAGTTGATATCACATGGCAGTTAATGGTTAGCAATTAGTGTTAGTTTAGTGATCATGCCAAGCTCATGTGGTCACTCATTGATGTTCATATATGTTAAATAGCTAACTGGTGGTTAATGTACATTAAACATGTTGTTGAAACATTGCTTAATTGGTTAAAGTTTTCACAAAAACCAAAAGGCCCCAAGACACAACTTTTATTCTAAATATAAACCGAAAATTGCTTATACGTCTCTGCCAAATTACGTGGTTTGTTTCTTTAACAGTAGAGGCTGAGCTATACTCATCAATAAGGACAAAGTGTTTTATTTTACATGATGTGACTCACTGCAATGAGGTGTGGGCCTTGCCTTGTTTGTTATGTAGAGCCAAACAACTTGTGCACGCCATTTTGTATATCTTGCTTTGGTTGTTGGTAAACCACTGGCAGAAACCACAAGTTCTATATCCGAATTTGTTAGCAAATTTCTCATTTAGTATAAGATAATGAAAGTAGTTTGTGGTTGCAAAAACATAGTAGTCTTTTCATCCATGTAAATTGCAACTTTTTCCTCGTTCCATAGTTCAGTGAAAAGGTTTGACTATTAGTTAAACACTTAAACGTCTAAGTTACCTTCAATGATGACTACATATGGCGATTCTATGGAAAAAAAGTAACATTTATATTTGTGATGATAAGAATGGACAAAGGAAATACTGTAATGTTCACATGAGTGGTACATGAGTTCATATTTTGGCATGTCTCGTTTAGCTGAAGTCAAAGATGTTTAGCGTCACATGCTGCTAATATTTGTGGAGAAAGAGGGATGTGATATATACATAATACCCTTGGAACATGATATTTTGATGAAATCATAGATAATGAAAGCTTATATAATATCCAATTCCTCTTTATCCCACACACATTAGCAACAAATGGTGCTTAAAATATGTGGCTTCAAAGTAAATGAGGTACTCCAGAATATGAACTCGCACCTAATGAAGTTGCATCACTAAGACCATCTGGTCTTGCACAAAAGTTTTTAGCTAAAAGCCCATTAAAATAGGATGAATTGCATACATATCCTTCCAAAGGTCAATAATTACATATATATCCAACTCAAGCTTGAAATTGCATATATATCCTTACTAAACCTAAATATGTCATATGTATCCAAATAGTTTTTATAGATATTTGAAACTCCAAAATTCATGATAACTAAAATTAAAATACAAAATGTCCATTATACCCTTATTCTGCCAGTGTTGTAAAAATCAGCCATGGCGGCGCCATGGCGGTGGTCCACCGCCACGATATTTACCATATCGGTCTAATTTATCGTTTTGGTCAAAATCGGAGCTTGGCAGTCAAAATCGACCTAGGCGGCGGTCCGGTCAACTTCAGATCTAGGGTTTTTTTTTTTTTTTTTTTTTCAAATTCACGGTGGTATACTTCAATTTTATTGATTTTGTTTTAATTTGAGCTAGTTTTTATAATTAATATTGCTAATATTTTTTTTTTAGATAAATTCCTTTATAATTTATGGCCTCGGCTATGGCGCTTGGCGGGGGTCAACCGCCACGGTACCGCCGAGCGATTTTTACAACCTTGTATTCTGCTATCTAAACAATCATTATCTGTATCAGTATCACACATATATGCACACTTCCCTAGTTCCCTCTCATCATGAATTCATTCCTACGGCAATATACTGTAACATTGACTTAGGTAAATGATAGTTCTTTTGATTGTATTAATTTGCCGTAATAATGTTTTCATTTATTGTTCTTATATCTTTTACTGAATGGATGAAACTCGTTCGGGTAACAAAAGGTTCGGAGTAATACGGATCAAACTCAAGTGTAAGATGATCACATTTATATATAATTAATTGGATCGGGCCAAAAGAAGCGCATAAATGAAAACGGGCATCCCAGATTAAATCATAAGAATCAGTTTAAAGAATCCAATTTGGGTCATACAGATCTTAGGTCTTGATTTAATTTGTGAGGCGTCCTTTGATGTTGGTTGGCTACTATATAAAAGTCTCGCCAAGTGATATTTGGTTCACATGACTTCGCATTTAGAAGTCTTGAGTGGGGCTGGTGTTGTGTTCAAGTGGTATGAGTTGGCCAACACAGTTCATGTGGTATTGAGTTATCCTAAACAGTTTAGCAAACTTACCGACTCATGAACATTCAACTTGGATCGGAAAAAATGTTAAATATGTGTAGCTGTTGTAGAATTGCCTTTCTTGACAGTTTTTTTTTGTTTACCAACACTTTTCTAAGTGAGAAATGATAAGTATAAGGTTATAATGGCGCACTTGTTGCCCGCTTGCCATCCACCTCTTTGTAAATGTCATAAATGATTAATCCATATATATATATATATATATATATATATATATATATATATATATATATATATATATATATATATATATATATATATATATATATATATAGAGGAATATGCATAAAATAATTATTTGGATGTATATGACATATTTAATGTTTAGAACGGATATATATTCATTTATAAGTTTGGGCTGGATATATATGTGATTATGAGTCTTTGGAGGGATATATATGCAATCAAGGTTGCAAAAAGCGCTAGGTTCTAGTCGGGCGTCGGCCACCGCCTAGCTAGTAATCAGCTGAGGCGGCACCTAGGCGGATTGAATTTTTCTATATATAAATTTATAAATTTAAAAATTTTATGTATATTAATTAATTTAAATATATGTTGATAAATTTAATCATAAGTAATTAAGTGTGTCTCTAAAAAATTGGATATTGAGCCTTAAATGTAAATTAGGGATTTCATTTAATTAAATTAGAGTATTTTTACAAAATTACATCGCGAAGTTTATTTTTTCATGCTATTTAAAAACAAGATTCGATCAATTGAATAAAATACCTTAATTTAAAGTTAAAAATCAATGTTGACCGCCGCTGACCGGCTTTGACCACTGTGGACCGTTGTGTTGACCGGCCTTGACCGCCTTTTTAACCGATTTTGTAAAATAGTTAAAACACTGATGCAATTCACTCATTAAAATATGCCCTTTATTCTTGGAAAGTCGCAACATTTATTATGTTCGCATTTGAAAAGATACCGTTTTATTCATTTTTATCGTCACAGAATATTGATGTTTTCAGAATAACTTGGTTATCATTGAAGGGGATTTTTAAGACATTAGACTAACATTCAAACATTTTTATTGAACCATATCTCTCGTAAAATGTTGCTGTGTTTATGAGATTAAGGGCTATAATCTTTTTCGAACCACAACTAGTATCAGATTATGATATGTAGTGAGACATTGGCTTTCAAATTCAAAAAGGGAAACCGAGGTTGGTATCTTGTGGTTTGTCAACTACCAAAGCATTATATAAAACTTGAGATACACTATTTGCCTCCGCATAAACACAACGCATCTCTTTGAAGTGAGCCATATCAGTTAAAATTGAGCTATGTCAGTTAAAACTTAAAAGCGCCTTTGTTGAATTCACAGCAATGGTGTTTACTAGGGAGAAATGACCAACTGATATGAACTTATAGACTTCAATTAAGAAATGATATAAGAACTTGAGAATAAGATGAAATCACAATGACTAGAATATGATTTGAACCTTATTACTCCATTGATGATTGATCAAGCTTGAAGGCTATGATTTCAGTTACAGAGAAAATTACAATTGAGAGGAAAGGATAACAAAAACAGACTAAACTATAATTAATGGGTAACTAAGTGGGTATTTAAAGGGAAATAGTATGGGTTGGAAGGCCGGAGAAGTGGTTAGGGAGGTGACACGTGCAACTCACATGCTCATCTATTTTGTTTCATATCAAATACATAGCAATCTAAATGTATGTAGATCTATGTTTTCCAAAATGGGTATGAATTACCATAGCAAGTTTTTCGTGAATGCACTTCAATTGCAAAAAGTTTTAACAGCACAGAAATTTACATATAATTTAAAAGATATAAATAAAAATTCTTTTTGGTATACAAGAGGCCGTAAATAGGTCTGCATGTGTAATTGACGACAAAGATGACAAAAGACAGCATAACTTTGATATATGATCAAGGTTCGAAAATAGTTTTAATTCATAACTTAATTGGTAATGATTCTTTAAAAGATTTCTGTTACCATTAATTTGAATTGTTTTAGTTAGGATAAAGTACAAGTGGTTTAGGTTTATCATGTTGCTATTACTTAGGGGTTTGTTAGGTTTTCTTCCCTTTAAATGTAACCTGCTTTTCATTCAATAAAAAGTCAATTGAGTTGATCTCAGAGATCGTTTGGGTTCTCTCTATCGAGCCTGTAACCGCATAACTTGATCACAGACTGTAACAAAAAAGTCAGAAAATAAAAGTCAATTGAGTTTATCTCAGAGATCGTTAGGTTCTCTCTATCGAGCCCTTAACCCCATAACTTGATCACAGACCCGGGACCGTAACAGTTTCTCTCTTGCTACCTACAACAGAATGTCATGGGCTTTAATTATTCAGGAACGATGTGATCATATGCTTTGTTTGCAGGAGCAATAATAAAACAGTAGGATAACCAAAAGACGTGACAACCTATCTTCGTCTTATTGGTTGTTAAAGAAATCCTGAAACTGGTTAGATGTTAGCTTACTCTTAAGAAATGATAGTAATACTGTATATGGCTCTAATCCGCTAAAATCCCTGCCCACAGCGGGCTGATCCATATAGGACACTTGTTAGACAATCAACGTTACCTGGCAATAGTTTAATGCCAAGACTTTGGATCATGCAAAATTCTTAGGTGGTGTTTGGTTTGAGGGTTTGGTTTGATAGTGTTTGAATATGTTGTTTTAGGGATTTGGATTTAAAGGAATGCGTTTGATACCCATGTGGCCATAAAAATAGACATATTCTCCATACCCACTTAAATGGTTAGGCTTAGAAATTTACACCCATTCCCATTCCCTTCTGCTCTTTTTTTCATACTCATACCTGTGTACCTTAGTTCTAACCAAACGTCCCTAAGTCATGCAACATATATATACTCAGACTTTTCTGTGGAAGTTTGCATTGATGGTATTACTTCATGAAAATTCATATTACTGTAGTTTTTTCGCAAGTTTGTGTCTTATGTAAACATATACATATTTATCGAAATTACATTTTCAGACAGCAGAACGAGCTCTATTCCTATGGAACAACGAACACATTGTTAGCTTAATTGCTCAAAATCGCAACGTAATTTTACCTTTAGTCTATGAATCCCTGGAGACAAACATTCAGTCTCACTGGAACCAAGCTGTCCACGGGCTAACAGTTAACGTGCGTAAAATGTTTCAAGAAATGGACGCAAAGTTGTATGAGGAATGTCAGAAGCAGCATGTTGATAAACAGGCCCGTGCCTTAGAGGCAAAAAAGCAGCGTGAAATAACGTGGCAAAAGCTAACCGATTATGCTGGGGCCCACTAAATAAGGTAAAAGATTTTTACACCGATGTGTGGGTTCTTCATTTCGGTGGTTTAACATTAAAGATTATTAGGCAGGCAAACTGTTTATGTAATTTTAGATAGCATATTAATATAACCTTTTTTTTTGTTACACGACACTACATTTTGAGAAAGCCTTTGAGAAATGGGCTCTCTCAAGTATTTGTTTTTGCTTTTTACTAGAAACAGAAGTGTTTCGTGTTTTATGGATTAATTCCTGGTAACTGTACATTTTTATTGACGAATTGAAGTACAATGAGCATGTGTTATTTGAGGTTAGCATTAGGACATGTCTTTTTGTATTCTTCATAATCTTGTTTCCTGTATAGTAGATTGCAACTCTCGGGCAAAACGTAAAAGCAATATGTAACGTAACAAAGTGGTACCGTTGATTTTCTTTTTTTTTTATCTCAATTTAACAACTTCGTTTTGATGAGGTAGCTCGAAGACTAACAATACAGAGAAGTTAATATAGATGGAAAATCAAACTCATGCAAATTAAAAACCTTTGAAGTTTGGGTGTTTGACATTTGATTTGCATTTTGAATTTTTGTAGTAAATTTATTATGAGATAAATTATTGCAGATTAAATTAAATATATCTGACTTTCTTCGTGAAGAACGTTGACGTTCCCACTATTGATGAATTATTGTAACTTTTTGTAGATTCAACAAATTCATGTATAGATTCAATAAATTATTAATTCTTTTCTTTGTATATTCAAGAACGTTGACGCTCCCACTATTAATGAAAATTTGAATTAGTTGATCACTGTGCATATATCTTTAATACTACGTGACAAAATTGAAGCTTTTTATCGGTCAATTGAAGTTAAGTTGGATTTTGGTTGTTAGAGGCACGGTGAGGTGTGTTTTAACACGCCATCGCATACCACTTCAAAACCAATAACACGTTATTCCTTACCGTTGCTTTTAGCCATCCGCAGTTCAATGGTCACTTAAATGGTTTTCACCATTGAATGGCTACGCCATTTGCTCTTTTTTTTTTTTTGTGTGTGTTGTGGTGGTGAGATATTTTGTGGGACTAAAGAGACCCAATAACACGTTATCGTGTGTATGCAGGAGGGTGTTTTAGTTATTTGTGTTATTAGGAGGATGATATACTGGTGCCAAGATACCAATAACGTGTTATCGGCCTCACCTCACCTAAAGACTCTTAAATTTGTTCAGGAAAAGTAACACTATTATAACACATTTGTCAAAATTTTAAAAAAAGAAGTTTATTTTTGAAATGTTTATTGACTTAAATAAGCAAAAACATATTATAATATCTTAAATAAATATATTTTAATAATATAGTTTTTTTTAAGAACGACAACTAACTATCTCACAATATAGAACGTCAAACTATCTCACATGTCTTAAGCAGGACTTGAACTCACAACCTTTTTTGGTTGAGAAACTTCTCACACAATAAGGGGTACCATTGGAACACAAGCCATTTGGTTTTTTTTTTAATATAGTGACTCAAAAGTATAAAAACTTTGGTATAAAAACTTTAATATAATGGTCTTAACAAACAAAAAAGTTGCACAATGACTTAAGTGAACATTTTTCAAAAGTACAATAACCCTTAAGTGCAATACCCATAAGTTTAATTGCATGAGTTTAAATGTAAAATTCTTATTTTCTATAATGGATTTAAGTGTAAAACTATTACTCATTTCATCTCAAAATTATTGTCAGGAGACAAGAATCAATTAATTTAATAGAAGAGGGGTCATTTTAATTTTTAACCACTCAAATATAATATTCTCCCACTAAATTCTCTAGTTTTTACTTAAAAAAAATGAATAATTATTTTGAGACATCCCAAAAAGAAAATATGGACTATTATTTTAAGACGGTGAGAGTAATTTCCAAAATTTTAGTAAATTTAAATATAGGTACCCTTTAAATTTTATATTTGTTTTTAAATTCAACAATCACACCGTCATTTTGAGTGGATACTCATTTATTATATATAAACAGCTTTTACACATTGCATAAATCAGAACACCTATAGAACTAGAATTGGGGTTTTCTTTACTATTGTGGCGATTTAGTGGTTGGTTATGAGCATTGGCTATTGTATGGTAAAAATTCTAAGAAAGTGAAGATTATACGTTGCTTGCTTTCTTCTTGTTTTGTTTTGGTTTGAATTGCAATGATGAAAGATTTTTTGGATTCGGGTGAGGAGGTGAAAAAAAGAAAAAAGAAAAAAGAGAATGAATCGAGTGGAGCTAATCATGGTTCGTTGTCCATGTTTTCTGATTTCCCGTCTCATTCAGAGTCAGGTGTGCGTGGTAATCTGCTTTGTCTAATGATGGTAACGAGAGTGTCACTGTTGTTGAGGGTGATGTCAGTTCAATGAATACCCAAACCACTTTAGTCTAAGATTTGAATAGAAAATACCCCAAGTGTTTAGTCCCTTAAACACTAACAAGTCATCGAGCGCATAGTCACCAAATGAAGCATGTCTTCGGATACCAAGAAGAGACAAAGAAGTCTCTCCACCCGCAGGCGGAACTTAGGGGTGAAGATCGAGTCAAGAAGAAGATGGTGGATTCAAGTGAGTGATGACAATAACTCACTGAATCCCGAAACTCCCCACCAACTACTACCACTAAAGACAAACTAAAGACGAAGACTGAAGGCTATAAAGACTGAAGAATAAGCGGGTTAGTTAGTGTTAGTTAACCTCCAAGATCAAGTCTTTGATCCTTGTTATAGTTTAGATAACACGTTATTAATATAATTGGAGGTGATGGTGAATGAAAACCTTGTGTCAATAACATAATTGTTCTTTGTTATTCCGCTGCATATGTATATGTTATTGTTAAACCCTAAGGCTCTGATACCAATTGCGGAGTTTGATAGAACTCCTTGAGATCGTGCTATTGAGGTTGAAGAAAGATTATGAACCTCAAGTTGCACAACTTATGAAGTTGAACACCAAGTTTAGAAGATTGAAAATATTTGTCTGGCCATTAGTTCAACATCACAGATTGTGGGTCAAATCTCAGAAGAAGAAAGGAAAGAAATTTAAGAAGGTTTCTAAAGGCAAGAAGCTTCACAAGCATCCTTCATTCCAATTGGGGAGGAATTTGGAGCAAGAGAATTTGAATGAAGATGCTCAACCTTATGAAGATGCTGACACTTTTGATGATTCACATAAAGAAGCTGAGAAAATTGAGCAAACCGAGCCTCAGTACTGAGCCTCAAGGTACCGTGTACAAAGCATCTTGGTGATCAAGTCTGCCGATGCTCAAGGTGCTGGTGATCAAGGTACTTCTTTTCAAGGAACGCTTAGGCAAGAGCTTATAACACCAAGGACCTTAAATTTTGAAGAAGAAGTCGGTCCTTCAACAGCCTTACATGAAGAAGAAGAAGTGGTACATCTAAAGTAGAACATACCTGCAAGTGATGATGAGACCATTGCTCGGATTACGCCAACATGTCAAGACCAAGAGGTATTAGTATCCCGGAGTGAAGAACAACCTCAAGTCTTGCAATCGCCTCAACCTACTCAAGAGTTAGATCCAAAAGATAAAGGAAAAGGTAAAATGGTAGAGACAAAGAAGAAGAAGAAGCTTACTTTATGTAATTAAGAGCTATTGAGGTAGCTAAAATGAAGAAGTCGCTAGAAAGTTACAAACCGAATTAGATGTCAAATCGAAAAACCAAAGAAGCAACTGTTATACCAAAAGACCACAAAGTATTGCTAAAGAAAGGAATGCTATGATGGCTTATCCGAAGGGTCAAGGATATCTGGTGTTTAAAGAAGTTAAAATATCTAGAGATGAAAGACTTATATGATGCTGTTAGAGAGGCTTATCAAAAGAAAGTTGATAGCATTATTCCTTTTGATGATGAAAAGCAGAATGAGGATGCAAGAAAAAGATGTGGTTATGTGAAAGACGAATCAATACTGCGTTTTCTATTTATTTGCTTGGTTATGCGCTTGAGAAGATTATTGTATTATTCTATACATTAATCTTGCATGGTATATTAATGGGAGTAAGAGCAGTACATTAGTTGGGTTTTTATGATTGAATGGTGCACATGAATTTTAATTCCTTCTCGTAAAGTAAGACAAGATATCATTGTCTGATTGGTAAGTTTATTAACCTCGTAATTAATAGGTCGGTTATGTTGGAAGATACAATTTGTTGATTGATTATAATAATTCAACATGTCCGGTCACTCTTATATAGCAAAGGAAGGCACATGGTTAATATAATTCATTGGTGATATGAGTTATAAATCTTATCTAACTTGTTTTATGCATTTGACTAATGGAAAGTCGATCGTGGAGTACTTTGATTGGTCAACATGGCAAGTGGTTCTCATTTTTGTATATAACCTAGTACATATTAATTGTGAATTGGCTTGGACGGCATGATATATTATTTGGTGAAGGGATTCTTGAGTGATTTGGAATATTGCTTTCACAATTAGTATTGCTTGTCGCTCAAAGTCAGATTTTTGGTACTGCTTATATCATTCGATATCGGACAACGAAGGATTTTTGGTTTTCGAATGAGATTGGAAGATGTTGGACGACACACACATGGGATTTTGGTTCACACACACAAGGAGATTGATTTATTTGTTCTTCAATGTTTTAAAAAGGCTCGTTTTGGAGATTTATTGAATAGGTGATTACGAAGATGATTGATCATAACCTATTTGATATTGTAGTTGAGTTACAGATTGCGTTTTATCATATCTCAAAGCCGGTGTTACACTTTGGAGATAACTTGTTCGTGCTTTAATGATTATGACAATGAATTGACGAATAGTAGATGAAGTGTTTCGTCAAGAGATTGCGGTCTCCCTATACATGGGTATACGTTCGATGTCATCTTTAGTACAAGACATAAGACACAAGTTAGGGTTATTCTACTTCTTCATCAAGTTAGTTATATTTGGTTTTCTTCACATGTGATCATTACATAGAGCCTACAGATTTAATGTTCATGCACCACTCAAGGGGAAGTTTTTGATTCTTACTACTATTGATTAGTATTACTACTGATGGTTTAGATTTCTATTGTTTTAAGTTCATTTTTAGTTGCGGAAAACTTCATGGAGGGTAATTTGAGACATTGGAAGGATGAATTGGATGTGTGGTATTGGTTCGTGGTGGTCAAGATCAAGTTTGCATATGTTCTCTATTTGTTGATAACAAAAAGGGGAAGAGATGTTTGAGTGGCATGGCATGGATTAAGGGGAAGACAAAGGAAGACAAGAATGTTTCATTCATGGTGAGATTTAATTATTTCAACTTCTGCTACTTCGTCTAGGAAGTTCGTACAAGAACCGTGTTTGTTTTGTCATCATCAAATAGGGGAAGATTGTTGGGTTTATTGATTTGATGATACAAAACAATAAATAATGAAATATCAAGGACTTAAAGTGACAAGAAGGAAACCTACAAAAAGATGGAGGGACTTGCTTGCAAAAGAAGATTTGTTATTTAGTCCTTAGTAGAGATTTGTAAACCCTAATCCTCTAGTATATAAAGAGGACATGGGGTGTAGGTTTTATATACATGTCTTCCATAATGTAGTCGATTAAAGGTGTGTGTGTGTAACCTAGGGCGTGTAGTTTATTGTAAACGCCTAGGTTATTAGTTTAGTTATCTAGACGTGTTCCTATAAACGTCTAGGGTTAGTTAGTGTTAGTTAACCTCCAAGATCAAGTCTTTGATCCTTGTTATAGTTTAGATAACACATTATTAATATAATTGGAGGTGATGGTGAATGAAAACCTTGTGTCAATAACACAATTGTTCTTTGTTATTCCGCTGCGTATGTATATGTTATTGTTTAACCCTAAGGCTCAAAACGATCTCATGGAGTCTTAATAAACTCCACAAGACCTGACATACAATTCTCAGTATGTCTAATAGCAAGATATCAGTCTAATCCTAAAGAATCCCATCTCACCGCAGCCCAAAAGAATTCTCGGATACTTGAAGGAACCCAAGCCTTGGACTTTACTATTCAAAATGTTCGTGGTTTGACCTCAAAGGATATTCGACTACGATTATCACGAGCTACAACATGGACGTAAAGAGCACCTCGTGGTCCCACAATTTCTTGGAGGAAAACCGGTTTGTTGGAGTGCTAAAAGCAACAATCGGTGGCTATGTCTTCATTGAAGTCGGATATGTAGCATTGTGGTGTTGTACAAATGTGTTATGGATGAAAAGTCAACTCGTTGACTATAACATCCACTATAAAATGGTGCCCATCTTTTGTGATAACACCGGTGCTATTGCAATCTCCAACAACCCCGTCCTTCACCAAAGAACCAAACACATTGATATCAGATATCATTTCATCAGGGACCACATCATGAAAGGATATATTGAACTCAACTTCATCCCTACTGAGTATCAACTTGCTGATATCTTCACCAAACCCTTGGATGAACCTACCTTCAGGAGACTGAAAGCTGAATTAGGAATGCTTGACATTGAAAGTCAACAACCTTATAATTAGTCCTAATCTCAGCAATGTTCTCTGAAATGGTTCCTGGTCCCTGAACAAAGCCCAATTCATCTTCTCACTCAATGAGTAAGACTCATTCAGGGACCCTGAAAGTGGATATTGAGCATTGAATGAGTAACTAAATGCACCAAGTATTTCAGTTACTTAAATGTCTTAGGTTAGTAAACATACCAATTTAATATAGAAATATATGTCTTTATGTCCTTCTGTCACTCATGTCAAGGGTCCCTCAAACATTACCTCATCCCACTTGGCATTAAATGCCTTCTCTCACAACAAATATCCATAGGATATTTTAACCCTGCAAAATGCACTTTTACTATGCACTGCAACTGTTCCCTTGAAAACCGTGAGAAAAAATGCGGGTAGTGGAGTGGTCGCATTAAATGAGGTAAATAAACGCTTTCAAACCGACTTTACAAATCCTCAAATATGCAAAATCTACCCTTCTCACCACTCTGTAAATACCCCTCTCAAAAACATTAAAACACACACAAATTGTTTTCTACATCAAAACTCTGTCAAAATTCTTTCTCAACCCAGAAAACATTGTGTGTTCTTTAATCATCAACCAGTTTTAAGCAAAATATTCTCTGTAAACAATTTACAAAAGGTTTTTCATCATCAAACCCAAAAGATTTTCATCTCTTTGATTGTTCTTGTCAAAAAATTATTTTTCCAAAACCCTAAAACTTTCTGAATGGAAATGGCAAGAACACAAAGTCTTCAGTTTGCACCTCAGTTGGTAAGCGGTCTTGATAACGTTGAATTCAAAACAAATAATGTTATAGGCAACTTTGAATACCCACATGATGTCCCAGCCTATAAGGGAATCATGAAATTTTTACTAAACTGCCCACTAAAATAGGCCTTTGTTCAGTCCCCATCTATACTGTACCACAACTTCCTTAAGGAGTTCTGGGCAACTGCAGTGGCCTATGACCCGACAACCTCAACTGATGAGAACATACCAAGACCCCTCAGGGAGTTTCTCATCAGGTTCTCTATTTTAAATGGGAAACAAATTGTCACCGTACTTCAAAACCTTTTCCACATCAATGTGGCTTGACTACAACAAGAGAAATTATGTTGTTCTCCACCCACCGGCCATTGTAAAGGGTGAGTTAGAAAAATTGCTCTTGATCCAAAACTTTTGGACAAAACCCTACCACCAAGAACTCCTTTCCGTGGCTTGGAGGATCCTGCTCACATTTGTGATTCGGGTTCTCGTGGAATCACTCATCCACCGAACGGATCAATTCTATTCAGTTGATGATGGCCTACTGCTTGATGACTGGTACTAATTTCGACATGGGGGAGATCATTTACAGTGATCACGTAACCAAGATGCAGAACAAAACTAGGGTGAAATACGTTTCTTACCCTAGATTTGTCTCGTGTACTTTGCAAGTGTTACTGGGTTGTAACTACACTCAGGATTTTGAACATGGTGCTTTACCAACCACCCTGAGTGCATCAAATTTTCAAAAGAACCCATCCCTGGTCATCGATATCGAATTGACGGCCCATATGGTTGCAGTAAACAACCGACGGATTCCGTGTCTCCAAACCCCGCTCCCAAAAGAGGAAGGGAAGTGTCGATGGGACTAAGACTAAACCCAAGTCTCGGGGCCCGAGACTTGGAGCATGACCTAAAAGGCATAAAAGCCCTGATCGATAAGACACCAAAGGGCGACCAAGCAACATCCACCCCGGTGACAACGAAGGAGACTGATACATCAAAGTCAGTGCCCTTGGTCCCAAAAACTACTCCCCAAGATCCAGAGGAAAACAAACAACCCGCTGGTAGGGGAGCGCCTTCCACTCAGCTCGAGGAGGACATTCGCAAAACCACGCTTTTGTCTGAGGGCAAAAAGAATGATCCCAAAGACTCAGGGGGAAACAAACAACCCACTGATAAGGATATCACCGCCAATCGCTTCTAAGGATGACACTGAACACCCACCAAGGCTTGAAGGAGCTGAGAGGACAAAGACTCGTAGGAAAGAAACAACCCACCGATACGGAACTCATAACCAATCCCGACTCGTGAAGGCATCGATAAAAACCCATCGATTGTCTGTGGGGTCACATGGGACAAAGACTCGGGGGACAAAACCACCACGATATAGAACCCATCACCCCAATCGTTTATCGACTATAGCCGAGGTTAATGATATATTGTTCTCTCGATGAGGAGCTTGTCGACGGTGAAGAAGAAATACTTTCATTGGAGAAGAGATGGACGATGTTCAATCACAAGAACAAGAGCATCACCGATCCCCAAGAAATCAAGAGTCGCACATTCACCGATGATAATGATTCGACTCCTCTTCCTCCTCCCGCCCGAGGAACCGAAAAGTATGACATCATTATTTCACCACCGAAAGGCGACTTGTTATGTGGATACAAAGGGCTACAAGGAGACTATATTCTAGGGTTCTTGACACTCTGGGATCAAGATATCGAGGCAATTTGCAAGTTATGCCGACCCAAAGTCAAGTACTTGCTACCAATGCCAACACCAAGAACACAGAGACTTCATGTATGATCACCTACACAGTTGGATGACAATCTACGAAGTTTCTCAAATTCTTTCAAGACACTCACAAAGAAGCTAGATGAAATCAAGGACTCACAAAGAAGACCCCCATTAACTCCAAAGTGCTAGAAGCCACCGAGGTCTACATGAAGAATTCATCCGCCTCACCTGAATCGATCAACATGCTCAACTCGAAAATGTTCGTGGTCTTCACTTTTAGTACGTCTCTTCAATCAACCATGGGTTCACCTGGATGCTAAAGTTACCGATCCGCTAAATCGTCTTCTTCTATGGTGATAAGGTTTTAAAATGTACCTTTTGAGGGTCGTTTAAGCCCTTAATTGATCACTTTTGTATCTGTTATTACTTAATATCGCTCCTTTTCACTTTTTAGGTCTCTTGAAGGCAAATTGTGGAATGACACTTATTCGGACGAAAAAAGGCGAATATCTGAAGAAAATGGCCAAAGTCAATAATCGAGACACTCAAGTCAGCTGAATTGAAAGGGACGGCCAGTTATACTTGTGACACCGTCGGAACAAGTTTTGTGATGATACAATAGCCAAATTGCTTATTTTCGCCGACAGCATCGGGTTTTAAAAGAGTAGGCGTCGCGACTCACACGGCCTAGATTTGATCCGAGACGGCGCCGAGACTCAAGGCGACGGCGTCACGGACATAAGGTGATGTCACACAATGATAACATGGCCAAGACGAAACCCTAATAACGGCGACTCGACGCGTCACAAATTAAAGTGGCGCCGTCATAGCTTGTAACCTTATATATATAATCCGAATTTTTAGTTTTCGGTGTGTAGTTTTGTGGAGTAAAACCTAAACCAAACCAAGGTCAGTCTTGTACAAGATTTTAGGGTTCCATACCCTATCTTACATCAAGATAAGTGTTTTACTTCATTAAGTCAATTATGTCTTCAATTGATTGTGTGTATGCTTGCATGTTCCCCATGTACGGCTAATTTACTTGTGTGATTGCTTAGGTAATATGAAACTTAGTTATTGAATATTGATTGGTTGTCTCTTATCTTAGTTGTGATTGACCTAGTATTGCGATAGGTCATTCGTTGTGTTGTTCTTGGTTTAAAAATGCGCGCATCATTGCGCAAATTGCACGCATCATTGCATTGCTTTTGAAATTTCGCATCATGGTAGCTAATGCGAGGCCATCCCAGATTGCGCTCGCAATTGAACGCAATTTATCGCAATTGTGTAATGCTAGCAATAGTCGCAATTAGCGCAATTTAGAATTTGGCCTATTTAGATCATGTTAATAAAACTTCATTGATAAATAAAAGGCTCTAGTCATGAAATATATAACAAAAACATATGCATGTTTAGATTTACAAAATTCATGATTACCAGTACATGATCTTGGATCATGTCCATGCTATTTTAGTGCTTATGATTGCATTACCCAATAGTCCAGTACTAGTTAAGACATTGTGCACTTTCATCTGCTTGATATTGCATTTGAAAACTTAAATTCTTTTCAATAATTGATTTTTTTAGTGTAAGAAAGCAAATCAATTGCACATTTAGTTGTGAAGTTTCCATTTAGTTGTGATATGGCTATTACGTTTTCATTTACTTGAAGTTGAAAGGAAATATGAGTCCGTGACATAAACGAATTTCAGAACCACGGGTCTATGATATAATTTCGTAACCACGAGTCACATAATTATGACTAGGGGATTTATTAAATAGATTATTGGCCAATATGTTAGTGATTTATTTACAAGTTTATTGCATTTACTTGGTACTTGGTAAAATATATTATGTATAATATTTATTTTTGTTTTTTAATACTAAACGCATTGCGTCTAAATTGCGCTCGCAATCGCATCATGCATCACGCATCGACCTCTGGGTCCTTGAGCGCATTGGATCGCAAAACGCAATTTTAAACCAAGGTGTTGTTAATGCTTGATTAATCTTTGTTGAACCTTAGTTTATAATCACCTAAAGTAATTGTAGGCTAAACATCCAAAGAATACCTTAGTGTTAAGTTTATAAATCCTAGAGATTTTGTAGTCATTAACCTTTGGTAGCTTCAAAGAGTTACGGATAAACGGATACCCTACGACCTTAGAGACACAACGCGATTAAGAATAAGGACGTGACAATTCAACCATCAATAGGAGATAACTAGGGAGTAATAAAGCCTAAGCAAATACATTTTTAATCATCATACGAGCACACAACAATAGACATAGACTACATTCACCTTAGCTTAGATAATTAGATAAGTAGAAGTAATCGGTAGAAATACCAACCCCCGAGATTTGTACCTTTCCATTTCCTAAAAAATATAAAAAGATAAAAAATAATATTCCTCAACCCCAACCTTAGCGTAGTAACTTCTCACTAGCATTCCTATTCCCCTAGAGAACGATATCAATTCCGTGGCTTAACCTAATACTACACTACAACGATTCGGTTCATCGCCTAGGTGTTGAAAAACTTGCTCGATTTAAAAGGAAGTTCCTTTGACCGAACGCGGCTGTGTAAGCGTATCAAGTTTTAGGCGCTACTGGGAATAGAATAGCTAGTTAGAGTCCACCTAGTTTAGGTTTCCTTGCTTGATTCCTATCAAGTAAGCTTTTTTTTCCCATTTTTAGCTTCCCCATAGTCTATCCCCCTTCTTCGTGATCTTTGTTCGTAATCCCATCACTTTTCATCATGAAAGGTGATAACCAACCACCACTCATCAACCCACCACCAAATGACCCGCCAAGAGGCCGTACTCTTGGTGAATACTCGAGACCAAGCCACCTAGGCTATAGGAACACCATTGAGCTTCCTGACCATGCCCAAACTACGGCCCTGCGATCCGACACCATCCGGTTGGTGCAAAACGGATGTGCATTCCATGGACTTTGTTCAAGATCCTAATCAAAGATCTTAAGGATTTCCTTAAAATTTTCGATTCCATCGACTCGATGCTACTACTCGGGAGACCACGCGTCGCATCTCTTCCAATTCTCTACGGACCAAGCTAGTAATTGGCTTGAGCGACTTCCGACGGCTCCATCTCAAGTTGGGATGATCTCACCTCTCGTTTCGATAACGCCACACGCGCCGTTTCGGGGTCAAAGGAATTTCCTTTTCTTCGAGCAAGTTTTATAACACCCCAGGCGGTGAACCTAATCGTTGTAGTGTAGTATTAGGGTAAGCCACGGTATTGATATCGTTCTCAGGGGAATAGGAATGCTAGTGAGAAGTTACTACGCTAAGGTTGGGGTTGAGGAAGATTATTTTTATCTTTTTATGTTTTTTAGAAAATGGAAAGGTACTAATCTCGGGTTTGATTGGGGTTGATATTTCACCGATTACTCTACTTATCTAATTATCTAATCTAGGTGTATGTAGTCTATGTCTAATTATTGTGTGCTCGTATGATAGTTTAAAGATGTGTTCACTTAGGTTTTATTACTTCTTAATTATCTCCTATTGATGGTTGAATTGTCACGCCCTTATTCTTAATCGCGTTGTGTGTCTAAAGTCGTAGGGTATCGCTTATCCCTAACTCTTTGAACTTACCAAAGGGTCTCGCCTACAAAACCCTCTAGGGATTATAAACTCTAACTCTAAGGCCCTCTTTGGATGGTTTAGCCTACAACCGCTCTAAGTGCTATAGCCTAAGGTTCACAAAGATTAATCAAGCATTAATTACACAACGAATGACCTATCGCATTACTAGATCATTAACAATTAAGATAAGAGACAACCAATCAATATTAAATAATTAAGTTTCATATTCCCTAAGCAAACACACAAGTAAATTAGCCGGACATGGAGAACATGCAAGCATACTGATAAGGTTTTAAAAGGTACCATTTTGAGGGGCCGTTTAAGTCCTTATTTGATCACTTTTGTATCCGTTATTGCTTAATATCGTTCCTTTTCACTTTTTAGGTCTCGTGAAGGCAAAATGCTGGAATGGCACTTATTTGGACGAAATGGCGCGAATATATGAAGAAAATGGCCAAAGTCGAAATCGAGACACTCACGAGCTGTTGAAAGTAGAAGCGCGACGGTGTCGGTGCTATACGCCCGTCCCAAAATTATTGTGACGGGACGTAACTCAAACTCGCTTTTTCAAGAGACGGCGTCTAGTGGAGAAAGAGTAGGTCGTCGCTACTCGGCACGGCCTAGATGCAATCCAGACGACGTCGAAGGCAAGAGGACGGCGCCACGGACATAAGGTGACGCCGCCGCAAGGTTAACGTGGCCAAGACGAAACCCTAACGCGGCGACACGACGCGCCACTAAACATATGGTGACGTCGCCGCAATTGTAATCTTATATAGAATCCGAATTTTTAGGTCTTGTGGAGAGTCTTTGGAGTAAAACCTAAACCGAACCTAAGGTGTCTTGTACAAGTATTTTAGGGTTTTTAACCCTATCTTACACCAAGATAAGTCTTTACTTCATTAATTCAATTATGTCTTTGATTATTTGTGTGTATGCTTGCATGTTCTCCATGTCCCGCTAATTTATTTGTGTAACGCCCGACCCCACAAGGGTAAAGGAATCACAAGTAATGGTGTCATATCAAAGCAAACATATAAACCAAAAGAAATCTTTAACATAAATATGGAAATAATCCAAGTCAAAAGACTTCAATACATAGGTCCCAAAAATGAAAATAAACTCCAAAAGAAATGTCTAAAACATAAAGTCTAAATGGCATCATAATATCAAAGCTAAATCTCTAAGGTAAGTCCACTCAAGACTCATCCCAAAGCAATACTCACCCAATGCTTAGATACCGCCATGAAGAAAAGAAAAGTGCGGTTGAGCTTCAAAAGCCCAAAGGAATGATATACAAGCAAAACGAATACGAAACGAAAATCGAATACTAAAACAAAGTAAAAGAAAGATAGTGAAATCATAGTCTTTTCAAAAGATAATTCGTAATATCGTAATAAGTTTTATAGCTAACTACCTCGAAGCCCGTAACATATGCCATATCGAAACATATCATAATCACATAAGGCAACATATTTGTAGGGAGACCTACCAGAGTTATGAAGGACGCATGCACGCAAAGATCAATCATCGATAACATATAGCATATAATGATAATATATGGCATATAATGATCTAGGATGCATCCATACGCCCACGCACAAATATTCATAATATAATTCAAATTGAGCTCATACAGATAATGATAAGGGACGTGGCGTAACATCACTCTATCGCCCTAGAGTCATGTCAAGTGCATTTGTCGACACGGACATGGAACCCCATGACTAGTTAAAATTGGCTCGGTGTCAAACTATCGAGAGTTCAAATAAGAATGTCATAACCGATATAGATCATATTTTATCAAATGTTTAATCATGTTTTCAAAATCAAAGTCTTCATATCATATAGTTCAAAATCAAATGTTTTATGATTCAAAATCAAAGTTCGATAAGCAATACTCAAATAGACACATTAGGGTTCATAGCAAAGGTTTAGGAAATCCTAATATGAAAACGAAAAGAAACTTCATATTTAAACCTTTATCGAAAAGGTCGAATATCCGCACCTTATTCAAAAGCAAAAGATCAAAAGTCGAAACAGGAAGCAAAGAATTACTCCTTCTTCACGTAACCTATATACATTAATGTCGATATATTATTAATGATTCCAAATCGTCACAATGATCCTTTAATATTTTAGGGTTTCCATAATTAAATGAGACTTAAATGTTTTAATATTAATATCGTAAATTAGGGTTTCATACGCTTTTATTAAAGTTTAGGGTTTCTCATTCTTTAATGTCTCATTAATATGCATTAACTTACATGTTACGCCTTTTAATGACTAGTTACTTAACCTAACACGTCACAAAATAATCTTTCCTTTTATGTTTCAACGCACATGTTTATGATTTTATGTGACATATAATTTACTTATTACTCGTATTAATTATGCATTTACTCTATTAGGGTTTAGCATAACTTATTAAATTAACATATCAAAACTAGGGTTTATGTTAACATAACCTTTACTTAAGTAATGCATCTTCAAATCTCATATACATGTTTCGTTATTAGGTTTTTCGATATTAGGGTTCAACACTAGTCTTAGCTCATCTTCTTACTTCACATATTCAAGTTATTAAGTTATATTCATTATTCAAAACTAAACATGGTTCGGTCCTAATTACTATGTTTCGCCCTCATTAAATAAACACAAACATGACCCGATTCAATATTACATCTTACGTTACATGTCTCTTATTAGTTACTAGGTTAAATTAATTAGGTTTGTCTTGGTTTTGGTTCACACCTCTCGCCACAAAAGAAAACAAGAAAACGCGATTAAACAAAATATAACTTGACATAAACATGTAAGGTACGTTAAAGGAAGACAAATAAACGATATACCTTAACTTGATTAAGCAAAAATCAACACCAAGGGTGTGTTTGTGAGTCTCGCCGAGCAAAGGAAGAAAAGAAAAGAGAGCAAATAAAACTAGGGTTCCAAACTTATGATTATGTATGGTATATATAGTTGTAGTATTTGAGTTAAACTAGGAAAGTAATTGGGTTTGGGTTTGGTCCAACCGTCACACATCATCACACGCACCACCATGGGCTTCGCCCTAGGCTCACGAATTAAACAAACGCGACCCAAATCATTTACTTAAACATTAACTCTTCGTCGTACTCAAAATCAATTACGTAATATATTTTAGTTAGGTTTTTAAATATTCGCAAGTTAATCTTTTAATCTCTTTAAGTGTCATAAATATATTTTACGTATTTTATAAATTCCAGTTCCAAGGGTATTTTAGTCTTTATTCGGATTTTAAATTTTCAGGTTTTACAATTCTTCCCCTCTAAAGAAAAATTTTCGTCCTCGAAAATTGAATGAAACGAAATGAAAAGGAAACGAAAACGAAAACGAAACGAAATGAGAACATACCAAACTATTCAAAGAAATGAGGATAACTTGCACGCATCGACTCCTCGGTTTCCCAAGTAGCCTCACGTTCAGGATGATTCTTCCAAAGGATCTTAACGAATGGAATAACTTTATTCCTCATAACTCTTTCTTGTCTTTCCGAATAGCTTCCGGTTCTTCGATAAAGACATATCGGATTGAATTTGATCAAACGGATAAGAAGCAACGTAACGGATGATAGTTGTATCCCCTTAGGAGTGATACATGAAAACGCCATGAACATGCGATAACCGAGGCGGAAGTGCTAAACGATACGAAACTTCTCCTATTCGCTCTAGAATCTCAAATGGTCCAATAAATCGAGGACTAAGCTTGCCCTTGATTCCAAAACGCTTCACACCTCTAAACGGCGAAACTTTCAAAACACACGATCTCCAACCCGAAATTCTAAATCACGACGATGCTTATCAAGATAACTTTTCCGACGAGACCTAGCTTCCTTCAATTTCTCTAGCCATAGCTACTTTCTCATTAGTGATCTCGATCATTTCCGGTCCTTCAATCAAACGCCACCTACTTCATCCCAACAAATAGGTGCTCTACATTTCCTTCCATAAAGAAGTTCAAACGGTGCCGCCTTTAATGCTAGCATGCCAACTGTTGTTATAAGCAAACTCTACTAAACACAAATATTCGTCCCAACCGCCATCCATTCTAAAGCACAAGCCCTTAGCATATCCTCTAAGGTCTCAGATAGTCCCTCTCGATCGACCATCCGTTTGAGGATGAAATGCCGTACTAAAGTTAAGTCGAGTACCCCAAGCTTTCTCGCAAACCCTTCCGTAAACGAGAAGTAAAACGCGGATCTCTATCGGACACAATAGATGTCTGAGTACCATGAAGTCTAACGATCTCTTGTCGAAAAATCTCCGCCAATTTACCAATACCATAATCCTTCTCGACATAAGAAATGAGCGATTTGGTTAGTCGATCAACAACCACCCAAATCGCATCATGCTTCTTCCTAGTAAGAGGTAGTCCACCACAAAATCCATAGATATCTTATCCCACTTCCATGTTGGAATCTCCAATGGTCAGAATAAACCACTAGCCCTCCGATGTTCAATCTTAACTCACGACAAATCATACACTTCGACACAAACGTCGCCACATCTTGCTTCATACCGCTCCACCAAAAGTATCGCTTCAAATCCCTATACATCTTGGTAGAACCAGATGAATAGTGAAAGGAGAACTATGAGCTTCACCATAACTTTCTCAATGGCACCGATCATTGGGAACACAAAGCCTATCTCCATACCATACAATACCGTCATTATCAACCTTAAACTCCGTCCGCTACCTTCTTCAACATTTTGCGCCACGCCCACAACACGTCATCTTTCTCGAGCTTTAATTTGCAGATAAGGTTCGACTCCACCTTCATACTAGCCCAAGATCCATCAAAACCTCGACACTCAACTCAACATCCAAACTCTAAATCACGCAAAATCCTAGGCTCAATCTTGATACTGCAAGAATGCCCGATTTCGCTAAGGCCAAGAACTCACGTTAGCCTTACCGGATGGTACCGAATGTTGGTGTCATAATCCTTAAGAAGTTCTAACCATCTTCTTTGTCTCATGTTAAGTTCCTTTCGAGTGAAAATATACTGAGACTCTTATGATCATGAATATATCACACGCCTCCATACAAGTAATGTCTCCAAATCTTCAACGCAAACACCACCGCAGCCTAACTCAAGATCATGAGTTGGGTAATTCTCCTCATAAGGTTTTAGCCTCAAGCATAAGCTATTACCTTCCCATGTTGCATCAAAACACACCTAATCCTTTCTTAGATGCATCAGAGATTTGATATCCTCCGAACCAGCTTGGAAGAGTCAAAATAGGAGCCGACACCAATCTCCGCTTCAATTCTTCAAAACTCTTCTCTCGCTCATCCGTCCATACAAACTTTTCACCTTTTCTCATCGGTTGGGTTAGGGGTAGAGCTAAGCGAGAGAAACCTTCAACAAAACGTCTATAGTAACCAAAGAAGTCCAAGAAAACTCCCGACCTCGCCATCGTCGAGGTCTTGGCCATTTAGTGATAGCCTCAACTTTAGACGGATCCATGGTTATACCATCACCGACACGATATGACCAAGGAAAGCAACTTGTCTCAACCAAAATTCGCACTTCAAAATTTGGCGACAACTTCTTCTTCCTCAAAATCTCCAAAACTATCCGAAGATGTTCTTCATGCTCTTCTTCGATTTAGAGTAAACCAAAATGTCGTCGATGAAAACAATAACGAACTTGTCGAGAAACTCATGGAAAACACGATTCATCGTGTCCATAAACACAAGAAAGCGATTGGTCAAACCAAAAGGCATAACGAGAAATTGTAATGACCATATCCGTACGAAACGCGGTCTTAGGAACATCTTGCCCTTCACACGAATCGATGGTAGCGCACTCGTGTCAATCTTCGAAAAGAACTTAGCTCCTTGTAGTTGATCAAACAAATCATCTATACGCTGCAAAGGATAACGTTACGAATAGTAATACGATTGAGTTCACGGTAGTCGATACATAGGCGCATGCTTCCATCCTTCTTCTTCACAAACAAGACAGTGCACCCCATGGAGAAACACTAGGCTAATAAATCCACTTTCTATCATCTCTTGCACTGCTCCTTCAACTCCTTCGCTCTACACAGTGCCATACGATACGGAGCCTTCAAATCGGTTCAAGACTGTGAATTAACTCAATGCTAAACTCAACTTCTCGAGCCGGGGAAGTCCAGGAGTTCATCCGAAAACGCCAAGAAATTCGCAAACAACCGAAGACTTTCAATGTTAGGACTCTCCAAAGATGTGTCCTTAACAGATGTTAGAAAACCTTGGCACCCATGAGCAATCATGATCCGTGCCTTCATAGCGGAAATGAGCTTAACAGATTTAAGGGTTGAGAACCATGATAAACGAATTCAGATGTTTTACGCTCCAAAGATCACCGTTCTAGCATGGCAATCGATTGAAGCTCTATGGTAAGCCAACCAATCCATGCCTAGAATGATATCAAAGTCGACCATATTGAGAGGATACAGATTTGCAAAGCTTAATACGATCATCAAAACGAAGAGGACACTTAACATATTTACGATCAATGATCACATGATTTTTCATAGGCCGAAATCGATAAGTGATTTGTTAACGGTTTGGGCTTCATATTAAGTTTCTTAGCGATGTGATAGATATAATGGAGTGTGTGGCGCCAAGATCAAATAAAACGAAGACAAAGAAATCATCAATGAAAAGAGTGCCCGTAATGGTACTCAAGTTCGCTCCACCGTTACGAGTAGTAGCATAGACACGCCCAAGAGTAGTTGGCGGCTTGATGTAGTTTCCGTGAACCGCCGGATTCTTCTTAGGACAATCTTTAATCTTGTGAGTAGTGGAACCACAACCAAAACATCCACCAGTGGCCTTGAAACACCGCCTCGGATGAGCCTTTCCACAAGTAGTACAAATAGGTGGGGTGGCAAACCTCACCGTCCTCTCACGATTATAAGATCCTCAAGCACGACCGATTCGATCCTCGAGTGGTCGATCCTCGTTATAACGCCGGTTATTGTTACCTTGGTTTCGACGATCACTTCCATTCCTACCAAAGATTTCTATTATCTTGACCCTCGCCTCGTAACGC
Organism: Chrysanthemum lavandulifolium; assembly: GCA_022545495.1. Lineage (NCBI taxonomy): Eukaryota > Viridiplantae > Streptophyta > Magnoliopsida > Asterales > Asteraceae > Chrysanthemum > Chrysanthemum lavandulifolium. Next base: position 77,458,469 of record CM040240.1, read on the forward strand.
CCAAAGGTCAACATTCCTTCCCGATCGACCTCACCGATCATAACTCCTATCCACATGACCTCTCGAATCATAACTCCTACCGAGTTTCCTTATAGTCATTACCTTGAGTCCTACCTTGAATCCGATCACCATCGCGACACGCTTGTTAGAACCCGAAACCTCATGAAAGATCTCAATGTTACGAGTTGGCCATTGCAGCCGACACATTCTCATACTCAATATTAAGCAATCGGTCCAACACCCACTTCTTCGCCCCCACTTGAAGTGCTTAGCTTGACGCCTACCATCTCCAAAGAATCACTCCAACAAAACTCACCAACCTCATAAACCTACTCATGTACTCGTTAGAGTTCTCATGATCAAACCGGTAGATCGCTCGATAATCCTCTCATACCTTGTCGTCAAAGATCGTGGAAGTAACGGTTATAGAAGATAGTCCAAACTCACCCAAGTACAAGTCACAAAGAAAAGCGCCACCTCCTCTTGCTTGTTTCAATGCTTTCCACCAACTCAAAGCATCACCTTCCAATTTGAATGAAGCCAAACGAGTCTTAAATCCATCTCCACAACCCAAGATTTCAAACAACTTCTCAATATGAGTGATCCACCGGCCTCAAGAGGAGTAGCAAAGAAGTTAAACGAAAGAGGCTTCACCACCAAACGCCGAGCCAAGTATGAATGCCGACGGGTTGATTTCCTCCACCACTACCCAAGGTTCACCATTCCGACACGAATGTTGTTGATCACCTGCTCCATCATCTCGTGTAGTCAAACCAGGAAAAGAGAGTTGAGAGCATTCGCAATCGCAGATCCATGTTAACAAAGATCATCGCTCCATCCGCGCCACCAAGAGTACGAGTTCGAACCATCTAAACGATTAGCAAAATGAACAAAGGTGAGATACGAAATGGAAGTACGAAGGAATCCTAAAGTCTACCCAAATCCTCACGTGTCAAATCCTAAACTCTAAAGTCTCAAAACCTAGGCTCCATATGTCACATGTGTCCCGACTACAAGTCGAAACCTGGCTCGATGCCATAAATTGTAACGCCCGACCCCACAAGGGTAAAGGAATCACAAGTAATGGTGTCATATCAAAGCAAACATATAAACCAAAAGAAATCTTTAACATAAATATGGAAATAATCCAAGTCAAAAGACTTCAATACATAGGTCCCAATGAAAATAAACTCCAAAAGAAATGTCTAAAACATAAAGTCTAAATGGCATCATAATATCAAAGCTAAATCTCTAAGGTAAGTCCACTCAAGACTCATCCCAAAGCAATACTCAGCCCAATGCTTAGATACCGCCATGAAGAAAAGAAAGTGCGGCCGAGCTTCAAAAGCCCAAAGGAATGATATACAAGCAAAAAGAATACGAAACGAAAATCGAATACTAAACAAAGTAAAAGAAAGATAGTGAAATCATAGTCTTTTCAAAAGATAATTCGTAATATCGAATAAGTTTTATAGCTAACTACCTCGAAGCCCGTAACATATGCCATATCGTAAACATATCATAATCACATAAGGCAACATATTTGTAGGGAGACCTACCAGAGTTATGAAGGACGCAGATGCACGCAAAGATCAATCATCGATAACATATAGCATATAATGATAATATATGGCATATAATGATCTAGGATGCATCCATACGCCTACGCATAAATATTCATAATATAATTCAAATTGAGCTCATACAGATAATGATAAGGGACGTGGCGTAACATCACTCATCGCCCTAGAGTCATGTCAAGTGCATTTGTCGACACGGACATGGAACCCCATGACTAGTTAAAATTGGCTCGGTGTCAAACTATCGAGTTCAAATAAGAATGTCATAACCGATATAGATCATATTTTATCAAATGTTTAATCATGTTTTCAAAATCAAAGTCTTCATATCATATAGTTCAAAATCAAATGTTTTATGATTCAAAATCAAAGTTCGATAAGCAACCACTCAAATAGACACATTAGGGTTCATAGCAAAGGTTTAGGAAATCCTAATATGAAAACGAAAAGAAACTTCATACGAAACCTTTATCGAAAAGGTCGAATATCCGCACCTTATTCAAAAGCAAAAGATCAAAAGTCGAAACAGGAAGCAAAGAATTACTCCTTCTTCACGTAACCTATATACATTAATGTCGATATATTATTAATGATTCAAATCGTCACAATGATCCTTTAATATTTTAGGGTTTCCATAATTAAATGAGACTTAAATGTTTTAATATTAATATCGTAAATTAGGGTTTCATACGCTTTTATTAAAGTTTAGGGTTTCTCATTCTTTAATGTCTCATTAATATGCATTAACTTACATGTTACGCCTTTTAATGACTAGTTACTTAACCTAACACGTCACAAAATAATCTTTCCTTTTATGTTTCAACGTACATGTTTATGATTTTATGTGACATATAATTTACTTATTACTCATTAATTACGCATTTACTCTATTAGGTTTAGCATAACTTATTAAATTAACATATCAAAACTAGGGTTTATGTTTAACATAACCTTTACTTAAGTAATGCATCTTCAAATCTCATATACATGTTTTGTTATTAGGGTTTTCGATATTAGGTTCAACACTAGTCTTAGCTCATCTTCTTACTTCACATATTCAAGTTATTAAGTTATATTCATTATTCAAAACTAAACATGGTTCGGTCCTAATTACTATGTTTCGCCCTCATTAAATAAACACAAACATGACCCGATTCAATATTACATCTTACGTTACATGTCTCTTATTAGTTACTAGTTAAATTAATTAGGGTTTCTTGGTTTTGCTTTACACCTCTCGCCACAAAAGAAAAACAACAAAACGCGATTTAAACAAAATATAACTTGACATAAACATGTAAGGTACGTTAAAGGAAGACAAATAAACATTATACCTTAACTTCGTTGAAGCAAAATCAACACCAAGGGTGTTTGTGAGTCTCGCCGAGCAAAGGAAGAAAAGAAAAGAAGAGCAAATAAAACTAGGGTTCCAAACTTATGATTATGTATGGTATATATAGTTGTAGTATTTGAGTTAAACTAGGAAAGTAATTGGGTTTGGTTTTTGGTCCAACCGTCACACATCATCACACGCACCACCATGGGCTTCGCCCTAGGCTCACGAATTAAACAAACGCGACCCAAATCATTTACTTAAACATTAACTCTTCGTCGCACTCAAAATCAATTACGTAATATATTTTAGTTAGGTTTTAAATATTCGCAAGTTAATCTTTTAATCTCTTTAAGTGTCATAAATATATTTTACGTATTTTATAATTTTTAGTTCCAAGGGTATTTTAGTCTTTATTCGGATTTTAAATTTTCGTGTTTTACTTCTTCCTACTTTCTCAATTGAAGAACTATCCTTCGATTATCGAATCGAGAAAGCACAAAAGAAACTAGCTTACCTCATAAAATCACCGTAACCAAAAAGGCTGACTAACCCATATCTCATATGCAACATATGTGGAGGACCACACGAGAGCGATGAGTGCGATGACTCACACCAAGAAAGCGCCTTCCTCTCTAGTCATGATATTTATGATGACCCTTCACTCCTCACATTCTATCAAAGCGATAAATGTGATCCTTGGGGCAATCTTGAATGGAGAACGGAAGGAAAGGACGGACCTGAGTACACCATCCGTGATCCTTTTGAAGAAAAACTCGGGCAGTTCACCATGGAAGGGGTTGCACTCTTGAAAGGTCTTGAGGAGTTTATCCGAGAGCAAAGAAGTCAATTAGAAAGTCGGCTCACTAATCTTCACAAAAGAATGAGTGGACCCGCCCGCCTCCTTCACGATCCAACTTGCAATCACTACTCGATCGTGAGCTACTACCAAGGATCCCCACATCCCAACCAGAACCCCATCACAAGGGAACCCGAGTTAGGAAATGAGGCTATTTCCATACCTCTTCCAACTCCTCACGATCCTCTTCCACAAACACCAGCCCAGCGACCAACTTTTTCACGGATTCCCTATCCCTCTCGTTTAAGGAATCAAAAGGCTGAAGAAGACAATGAAAGAATATTGTCTTACTTGAAACAAACATCCGTTAACATACCACTCCTTGATGTATTCTATCATATCCCTAAATATAGTAGATACTTCAAGAGGTTGATATCTAATCGAAAAAAGCTTGAAGGATTGATATCATTAGGGAAGAGTGTTCACTATCATCCAAAAGAGCATGCCCAAGAAGAAGGAAGATCCGCGCTTTTACCATTCCTTGCTCTATAGGGCGCTTTCTATGAAAAAACGCCGCGCATCTTGGGCAAGCATTAACTTGATGCCTCACCCATGTTTCTTAAGCTCGGATATTGTGGCTTAAACCAACTAGATGAGTATCCAATTAGTCGATCGATCAATCAAATATCCCATCGAGTTTGTGAGAACGTTTTGTAAGGGTGGGGAATTCAAATTTCCAATGATTGTAATTTTAGAGATGGAGGAAGATAATTCCGTCCCAATAATCCTTGAAGACCCTTCTTGGCTACAACGTGCCATCATTGATGTTCATGATGGTAAGCTCACTTTACGAGTAGGATCCGAGAGCTTGACCTTCGACATTAAGGATTCTATGAGACATTCTTCTTCCGCGTCGCCTGTGATATTTAGTTGAAGAAGTTGATGAATTTGTTGACATAGATGGTCGCATTGACGAGTATCTATTAAACGAATTCATGAATAATGATAACAACGTAATATACGATTTACAAAGAAATTGAGATGGTGGAGTCTGTGTCCTTTTTCCTCGTCAGATGAAATTGAACCTATTGAGCTTTAGAGGCCGTGAAACCACCTAAAACCATCAATCAAAGAGCCTCCTACCTTAGAACCGAAAGATCTCCCGAGTCATTTGAATACGCCTTCCTTCAAGGGGAGAACCAACTCCTCATCATAAGCTCCTCACTAACCGCTATACGTAGAGAAGCTCTAGAAGTTTTAAAAGAATATAAAGGGTGATTATGCGTGAGTGTTGCCGACATTGCGGAATCGATTCTACATTCTCAGACTCACAAAATCCTCATGGAGGAAGATTACAAACCAACCGCTCAACCGCAAAGGCGGTTAACCCTAACATCAAAGAGGTAGTAAAAAGGAGGTCATTAAGCTTCGGATGCAGCCTCATCTACCCCATATCGATAGCCCATGGGTCACCCCGTCCAAGTGGTTCCAAAAAAGGAGGATGACGGTTGTAAAAATGAGAAGGGTGAGTTGGTGCCACAAAGAACGGTTACCGGGTGGCGGTATGTATTGACTACGTAAAGTTGAATGATGCCACCCGAAAGATCATTTTCCTCTACCATTTATTGATCAAATGCTTGAAAGATTAGCGGTACTAATACTAATGCTTCCTTGATGGCTTTTCGTGTTATTTCCAATTCCAATTGCTCTCAAGATCAGAGAAAACTACATTTACATGTCCCACGGAACGCTCGCCACAAGTTTAATGCCCTTCGGTTATGTAACGCACCCAACCTTTCAACGATGTATGATGGCCATATTCCACGAGTTAATTGAGGACAAGATGGAAGTCTTCATGGATGATTTCTCGTTTGGAAATTCTTTCGACCTTTGTCTTTCCAACCTTAGAAGATGTTGAAGCGATGCGAGGAAACTAATTTGGTTTTAAATTGGGAAAATGCCATTTCATGGTAAAAGAAGGAATTGTCTTAGGGCATAAAGTCTCGAGGAATGGAATTGAGGTCGATAGAGCAAAAATCAAGCAATTTCAAACTCCCTATCCTACTACCGTTAAAGCCATTCGCAGCTTTCTTGGTCATGCCGGTTTTATCGAAGGTTTATTAAAGATTTTTCAAAATTGCCCGCCTATGACATGCCTTCTTGTTAAGGATGCCCTTTGATTTTTCCGAGAATGCAAGGAAGCATTTAACCGACTAAAGAAAGATCTCACTCAAGCACCTATAATGGTCACCCCCGATTGGTCTCACCATTCAAATCATGTGATGCTAGTGATTATGCCGTAGGCGCAGACTCGCCAAAGAAAGGAAAAGCATTTTCAACCAATCTACTATGCTAGCAAAACCATGAATGTAGCACAAGAGAACTATACAACCACCGAGAAAGAACTTTTAGCCGTTGTTTTTGCCTTCGACAAATTCGTGCAATATCTTGTTCTCTAAAACGCTGCCTTCACCGATCACTCCGCCTTACGCTATTTGTTTTCAAAACAAGATGCTAAACCTCACCGATTAGATGGATCCTATTACTTCAAGAATTTGACATTGAAATTCGAGATAAAAGGGTCTAAAATCTCACGATCATCTATCACGCTGAGAACCCCGATCTTGAGAAGTCGATCACACCGATATTCGCGACTCTTTTCCCGAGGAACGCTAATGGTGATTAAAGAAAGTGAGCCATGGTATGTCGATTATGCTAACTATCTATCCAAGAGAGTTTTGCCAAATCACATGACCGAGACAAGATAAAAGAAGTTCTTCACTACGCTAAAACATTACTCGGGATGAACCCTTCCTTTTCGTATATGTCTCGATCAAATCATTCGACGCTATGTGGCGGTAGAGAGATCGATCGAAGTTTCGAAAGAATGTCATGCGACCATCCGGAGGTCATCGGTGTGAATATCACGGCACGAAAGGTTTTCGATGTCGGATTCTATTGGCCTCACCGCTTTTCGAGACGTTAAGAGATTAGTTCAAATGTGTGATGCATGCCAACGATCGTGAAATATTTCACGACGGATGAGTCACTCAAACTATATCCAAGTCTCGCAAATATTTGACGTTTGGGGAATAGACTTCATGGGACCATTTCCATCTTCCCGAGGAAATGAATACATTCTCGTAGCTATCGACTATGTATCCAAATGGGTGAAGCTCAAGCCCTTAGAACTAATGATGCAAGGGTAGTTATTCACTTTCTTAAAAGCTCTTCAGACGATTTGGGATTCCCAAAGCATTAATCGATGATAGAGGACTCACTTTGCAATGCTCAAATGGAAAAGGTGATGAAGAAGTATGGCGTCCCACATAGATTTTCACCGCATATCATCCTCGAGACAAATGGACAAGTAGAGAACACAAACAGGGCATTAAAGCGGATACTTGAAAAATGGTCCACCAAAATAGGAAAGATTGGGCATTCAAACCGGATGAAGCACTTTGGGCATTTAGAATCGCTATAAAACACCTATCGGACAACCCTTTTCGCATGGTATACGGAAGGCTTGCCACCTCCCTATCGAACTTGAAAGCAGAAGCATATTGGGCCCTTAAGGCCCTGTAATATGGATTATTTCAAGGTGGTCAAATCGGTTCTTACAACTTCAAGAATTAGATGAGCTAAGGTCGGAAGCATACGAATCATCAATCACTTGCAAAGAAAGGGCAAAAGATGGCATGATCAACTAATAAAGAATCCTAAAGAGTTTTTGAAAGGGATAAAGTGCTCTTGTATAATTCAAGACTAAGATTATTCCGTGAAAACTCAAATCTAGGTGGTATGGACCCTTTCAAGAAAAACCGATGAGCAATGGGCGGTGGTGTAACTAGACCATGATGGAAGAGAATTCACGCTAATGGCAACGTGTGACGATTATCAATTGGATAATACCGAGATGGTGAACGATGAGGATATTGTTTTAGAAGAAGAGGGCGGTAATGAGAGAACGTAGGAACACGACTACGAGTCTAGCTACAAGACTCTTTAATAAAGAAAAGCGCTTCGTGGGAGGCAACCCATGCTTAATTGTTTGCTTGTTAATGTCATATATCTTTTCATTGATTGTTTATTCTCATGTTTGAATTTGTGAAAATGCTTTATTTTGTTTTTAACCTCGTCTTAATTGCATATAAAGGTATTTTACATAAGGGATAAGTGTAGGGAGGATTACACACGTTTTCAAAAGAAACGTAAACATGAGAATAACAATTAACTAAAAGATATATATGTTTGTTTGTTCGAGTCAAATGCTTGTATCGAGTCATAATGGATGTTTTGCGTAAATTTTTCCGATTCTAAAGATGTGAATTTTCCGAATTTTTTCAAAATCGCACCGCTTTTTGTCAGATTGCAACCGACGCGCCAGAAGGAGTAAAACATCGATTATTTTTTCTCATTTTCTCGAGCTACTTATAAATTTTTGAATTTTCTGTGTCTTAATTTTCTTAGAAATTTTGTAAACATCCATTCCACAAGCATTATATCCTAGTTTAAATCGAGTCTTATATATTATTACCACCGATTTTACGAAGGTTTCGCTTGTTTTCTTCAAGTGTACAGTGTTTAGTTTGTCAAGAAGAAGTTACATAAGATTGGAAGGAGCTTTTCACGCAATAATTCTTCTTGAAAAGAGTTTAACCACCACTTTACACGGATCCTACCGAGCTAATCGTGGAGTATTAGTTTCTTTTGTTTTTAATTACCTTCTTTATCATATCTTTGATACTTTTGGGGAACATTGGGGACAATGTTCGCTTTAATGTAGAGGGAAAATAAACGGAACTTTGAAACTATGCTTATCCTTGATTATTTGCTTTGTCCAATTGTGATTATGTAATAAACCATGAGAAAATGTCGGTTAGGTAATTTGGCACCAAATTTAAAATTTTTCATGACATATAGGAGTGGGCCATTAGTCTTAACAAAAGCGTCTCACGGATAGGAAGTTGCATGACTAGCACAAAAACCCTTACCACCCAAATTCCACCCAAAATGTGAGGATCGCCCTTAGATTAGTAGGAATTAAAGCATTCATCTTCAATGCTTAGAGTGTGAACCGGTAGTACATTTGATTCTAGAACTTGTTTTGTGATGCATTCCGAGATCGCAAGTGAGACTACACTTGTGTAGTTAGGAATAACTAAATGATAAGAGGCATTAGGATAACCCCCGCTTGATAACTGTAATATAATTACTTCTTCCACATTGGTTGAGTAATTCCCCACACCCTTTGCATTGTACTCATTTTAGTACACGATACCCTAGTTAACCCTCGTAGCCTATCCTTTTCATGGTTCTCGTGATATTTTGGTTTTTCCGAATATCAATGAAGAGCATTGTTTACACCCCACCCCCAAATATACACCCAAATCGCTTTAGCTACCCCTTATGCACTCACTTTTAGTGCAAATGTTTGTTATCTCCCAACCCCTTAGTTCAATTATCTAGTTGCTTGCATAAGTTGCTAAGTCGAGTCATATCCTTTGTATACGCTTTGATCTTTTCAATTCGGGTCAAATTAGTGTTAGAGTAATAAAACTCAAGTGTAGGGATATGCTTATAAACCCTAGTATTTTGATGTTATCGAGAGGATGGTAGAGTAAAAGTGTATGAAAAAAAAAAAAAAAAAAAAAAAAAAATAGAAAAGAGAAAAGAAAAAAAATAGAGTGTGATTAAAAAAAAAAAAATACGGGCTACCATCCTACATCTATCCTTTAAATTTATGTTTATTTCAATTATCTAGAGTTTAGAGTGTCGAGTCTTGGCTTAGCAACCATTCTTCATATGCATTTAACATAAAGATTTTGACTTACCACCACTAAATAGCCTATCCCACCAAACCCTTTGTTTCCCTACCGTAAGCCTAACACTACAACCCTTTAAAAGACCTCTTTGATAGTCTTTCCTAGGTGCTTACGCCAAAGCGATGGAGGTTTGATCTATTCTCAAGCCTATGGTAATCTATGTACTAGGACCGTTAATGAGTGTTTATCTTCCATTTCCTATATTGTTATATTTCATTTATACACCCGAGAGATGCGAGTATCCAAACACCCCATGCGAGGTGCTAGTATGTACTCCGTGCTTGTTATGACTTTTATGGGCTTATATGTGTTGTGGACCGCTTTGAATTAATGCTTCATGACCCCTAACTTATAAATTAATGGCTAAAGCACATTTGCTTGAGGACAAGCAAATAACAAGTGTAGGGATATTTGATAAGGTTTTAAAAGGTACCATTTTGAGGGTCGCTTAAGTCCTTATTTGATCACTTTGTATCCGTTATTGCTTAATATCGTTCCTTTTCACTTTTAGGTCTCGTGAAGGCAAAATGTCGGAATGGCACTTATTTGGACGAAATGGCGAATATATGAAGAAAATGGCCAAAGTCGAAATCGAGACACTCACGCTGTCGAAAGTAGAAGCGCGACGGCCAAAAGACATTAGCGCCCGTCCCAAAATTATTGTGACGGACATAACTCAAAACTCAGATTTTCAAGAGACGCGCCTAGTGGAGAAAGAGTAGGCCGTCGCTACTCGCACGCCTAGATGCAATCCGCACGACGCCGGTCAAGAGGACGGCGTCACGGACATAAGGTGACGCCGCAAGGTTAACGCGCCAAGACGAAACCCCAACGAGTGGCGACACGACGGCGTCACTAAACATAAGGTGACGCCGTCGAATTGTAATCATATATAGAATCCGAATTTTTCACTCTTGTGTGAGAGTCTTTGAGTAAAACCTAAAACCGAACCTAAGGTGTCTTGTACAAGATTTTAGGTTTTAACCCTATCTTACACCAAGATAAGTCTTTACTTCATTAATTCAATTATGTCTTTGATTATTTGTGTGTATGCTTGCATGTTCTCCATGTCCCGCTAATTTATTTGTGTGTTTGCTTAGAAGTATGAAACTTAATTATTGAATATTGATTGGTTGTTTCTTATCTTAGTTGTTTTATGATCTAGTAATGCGATAGGTCATTCGTTGTGTACTTAATGCTTGATTCATCTTTGTGAACCTTAGAGTATAATTACCGAGTGATTGTAGGCTAAACCATCCCAAGAGCGCCTTAGAGTAGAGTCTATAATCTCTAGTGGGTTTGTAGACAAGACCCTTTGGTAAGTTCAAAGAGTTAGGAGAAACGATACCCCACAACTTTAGAAACACAACGCAACTAGAATAAGACGTGACACTCAACCATCAATAGGAGATAATTAAGGAGTAATACAAACTAAGTAAACACATCTTTAAACTATCATACGAGCACACATTAATTAGACATAGACTCCACAACCTTAGTTTAGATAATTAGATAATAGTAGAGTAATCGGAGAAATACCAACCCCCCAAATCCAATACCCGAGATTCGCACCTTCCATTTTCATAAAATATAAAAGATAAAAATAATCTTCCTCAACCTTAACCTTAGCGTAGTAACTCCTACTAGCATTCCTATTCCCCAGAGAACGATATCAATACCCGTGGCTTACCCTAATTACTACACTACAACGATTAGGTTCATCGCCTCGGGTGTTATAAAACTTGCTCAAGAAAAGGAAGTTCCTTTGACCGAACGACGCGTGTAGCGTTATCACATACACACAAATAATTGAAGACATAATTGAATTAATGAAGTAAAACACTTATCTTGATGTAAGATAGGGTTTGGAACCCTAAAATATCTAGACAAGATGTGCCTTGGTTCGCTTTAGGTTTTACCCAAAAGACTACGCACCAACATCAAAAATTCGGATTCTATATATAAGATTACATATGCGATTTATCGCCACCTTATGACTTTGACGCCGCCGGGTCGCCGTTATTAGGGTTTCGCCTTGGCCACGTTAGTCTTGCGACGGTGTCACCTTGTGCTTGCGACGCCGCCTTCTTTTTCTCGACGCTCGGATCAAATCTAGGCCGCCCGAGTCATGACGGCCTACTATTTTAAAGCTCGACACCGCCACTTGAAAATAAGAAATTTGGCTTCGTGTCACAAAATGCTCCGACGGCGTCATATTACGCAGTTGACGCCTGGCCACCTTGTATTTCAAAGAATTGAGTGTCTCGATTCTTGACTTTGGCCATTTTCTTCAGATATCCGCCTTTTCGTCCAAATAAGTGCCATTACAGCAATTTGCCTTCAAGAGACATAAAAGTAAAAGGAACGATATTAAGTAATAACGGATACAAAAGTGATCAAATAAGGGCTTAAACGACCCTCAAAAGGTACATTTTAAAACCTTATCGCTTCCTCGCTCAATTTTTCCCACCGGAAGAACCACTAAGCTTAGAATGATATCTTGATGTTCCAACAACATCAAGGTGAATCTCTACGAAGCATGGACTCAATTCAAGGACTTACTCCATAGAGTCCTCATCACGCATTGATCTTTGGCTTCAAGTCCAAATCTTCTACGATCATGTCAATTTCCCCACTAAGCGATCCATTGACCAAGCGTCAGCGGAAAACTTAGTGATCTCACCGGAAGAATCGTGGGGTATAATAGAGGACCTTGCTCTCTATGACAACGAAAGTTGGAATGATCCCCGTGAGTTGCCCAAAACCGTAAAGGCAATCTCCTTGCCTTCCATTGACTCACAATCACAACCTTCCAACCGTAGGATGCTCGAGCTTGAAGATCAAGTTAAATTCCTAATGAGCTCCTACAAAAATCCTAAGTCGTCACGCCAAGTGAACAAAATCACTCTACTTTGTGAATTGTGTAGTGGTCCCCACGACACTCGAGATTACACAAGACTCCCCGAACAAGCTTTTGCGGACTACGCCTCCACGCGTACCGACGGAGCGGGAGAGAAGTGGTACACTTTCAAGCCCGAACAAAACAACTTAGGAAATTCTTACAACCCCTCATGGAGGAATCACCCTAACCTTAAGTGGAACCAAAATTCAAGCACACCCCAAAGCTCATCTAGTCCACCCAATAGGTTCAACCTCCAACCACCGGAACCCCACTAGTCTTCGAGGCAATTGTATCTAGATTCATGTCATCTCAAGAAACTCGATTGACTAAGCTTGAAGCCGACTTTAAGCAACGATACAAGGCGAGATGACAAACAAGCTTGATGCCCTCTTAAAAGCCTTTAATGATGTGGAAATTAGAGCACCCCAAGTGATACTATAAAGAACCCAAAAGTGAGTTCGATTTCATCGACTTCATGTTCTTGTTCACCATGGGAGAGTGTGCATCCATGCCCTCACACACAACGGTTCACTCGGTAAACGCTATCAACAAGGGTTTCAAGCAATCCAAAATGAGTACCAAGGCCACGCACCATTGGTAGAACCTACTCGAGAAACCCACAATCAAGAACCCAAACCTAATCTAGAGGAGGAGTACAAGGAACTCCATCAAGAAAACCGGTTCTTGAAGTTTTAACTCATGCACCTTATTATAATGCTTTAAAAGAAAAATATGAGCTAGAACTTAAACTTGGAAAACATGGGTCCGCTTTTGTGTAAATAATTTACCTAAGAAGTTAGACGATCCCGGCTATTTACTCTTCCGTAGGCTTGAACTTCCAAACCTCTCGATGCTCTAACCGACTTAGGATCATGCATCAATCTTGTTCCGTTGTCCCTCCATAGAAGCCTTAAATTAGGTAAGATAGAACCAACAGAAACCATCTTAGGTCTAGTGGATGGTAGTATTGCATATCCGGTAGGGATAATAAAAGACATGGTAGTACACATAGGAGAATTGACTCTTTTGGCGAATTTCCATGTGCTAGACATGAATAAGGACACGACATGCCCATTGCTAGTAGGAAGAGGATTCTTAGCTACCGCTAGTGCCATCATTGATTGTAAGATGTCCAAAATAGTGGTAGGAGAAGGGAGTGCTAGGTCAATTTACGATGTCAAAAGCATAATTACTACAAAGAAGAGGAAATCCCACATGAGATTAGGTTGATAGAGCGCCATCTAGATACGCATCTTGGATTGATAAGAACTTCATAGGTACTCAACGACCTTTTACCTAGATGAAGCCTTTGCTAGTAAAGCAACTTTCCATGAAAAGAAATGGCTAGTGGACATGGAAGTGAACCCGCTCGAGGACGCCTTAGTATTTAGGAAGATGACCGAGTTCCTAGGAAGCTTGCTCACAACCTTGTCATGAATAAGTGGAAAGTTGAGAGCGATAAGCCCAAACATAAGTGGGATTGGGATAGACCGCCTAGTGATGGTAATGGAGAGTGGCACATTAGGATAACGATCTATGACCTCGATGGAGAGAAATTTGAAAAGGTATATTGAACCAAACGTACTACTAGGAACTTAAATGATAAGTTTGATCCTTATGACATTCTAGAGGATAGTCTTACTTATATCGGTACGTAGGGGCACGACTTCGAGTCTAGCTACAAGACTTATAAATAAAGAAAAACGCTTCGTGGGAGGCAACCCATGCTTAATTGTTTGCTTGTTTGTGTGTCATGTATCTTTTATTTATTGTTTATTCTCATGTTTAAATTTGTAAAATGCTTTATTTTGTCTTTAACCTCGCCTTAATTACATATAAAGGTATTTTACATAAGGGATAAGTGTAGGAGGATTACACACTTTCAAAAGAAACGTGAATACGAGAATTACAATTAATTAAAAGATACACATGTGTGTTTGTTCGAGTCAAATGCTTGTATCGAGTCATAATGGATGTTTTGCAGAAATGTTTTCCGATTTTAAAGATAAAATGTTCCGCAATTTTTCCGTAAAATCGCATCATCTGTCAGATAACTGACGGCGTCAGATCGCAACTCGACAGCACGAGGAGAGTAAACAATTTTATGATTTTTTTTCTCGCTCGAGCTACTTATAAATTTTGGAATTTTCTGTGTCTTAATTTTCCGTAAAATCAGAAACATCCATTCCACAAGCATTATATCCTAGTTTAGTAGAGTATATATATATATATTGTTACCACGATTTTACGCGAAGGTTTCATTGGTTTTCTTCAAGTGTGCAGTTTAATTTACCAAGAAGAAGATACATAAGATGAGAAGGAGCTTTTAATGCAAACGCTCCTTGAAGAAAGATGTAACCACTACTTTACACGGATCCTACCGAGCTAATCGTGGAGTATTAGTTTTTTCGCCTTTAATTACCTTCCATTATCATAACTTTGATATTTCGGAAACATTGGGGACAATGTTCAGCTTTAAGTGTAGGAGGGAAAATAAATGGGAACTTTGAAACTAAGCTTATCCTTGACTATTTGCTTTGTCCAATTTCATATATGAAATAAACTATGAGAAATATCGGTTAGTGGTAATTTTGGCACCAAATTTAAATTTTTTATGACATGTAGGAGTGGGCCATTAGTTTTAATAAAGCTGCCTCATGGATAGGAAATTATATGACTAGCACAAAACTCTTTACCACTTAAATTCCACCCAAATGTGAGGATCGCCTTAGATTTGTAGGAATTAAAGCATTCATCTTTGATGCTTAGAGTGAACCGTAGTATAATAGATTCTAGAACTTGTTTTGTGATGCATTCCGAGATTGCTAGTAAGACTACACTTGTGTAGTTAGGAATAACTAAATGATAAGAGGCATTAGAATAACCCTTGTTTGATTCCCCGTAATATAATTACTTATTCCACATTGGTCGAGTAATTCCCACACCCTGCGTTGTACTCATCTTTAGTACACGATACCCTAGTTAACCCTCGATCCTATCCTTTTCGCGTTCTCGTGATGTTTTGGTTTTCCGGAATATCAATGAAGAGCATTGTTTACAATCCACCCCAAATGTACACCCAAATCGCTTTAGCCTACCTTGTATGCACTCACTTTAGTGCATTATTGTGATCACACTAAACCCTTTAGTTCAATTATCTTGTTGCTTGCATAAGTTGCTAAGTCGAGTCATATCCTTTGTACACGCTTTGGGACGATTGGGACTCATGGGAAAAGTTAAATTTATGAAGTGACGGAAGGAACGTTAAACTAAATTCCCTTTATTTGCGTAATAATGTACTCCAAGTGTTTTGATCTTTTCAATTCGGGTCAAATTAGTGTTAGAGTAATAAAACTCAAGTGTAGGGATGTGCCGATAAATCCCTATCATTTTGATGTTATTGTAGAGGATGGTAGATTAAAAGTGTATGAAGAAAAAAAAGAGAAAAAAAGAAAGAAAAAAAAAATAGAGTGTTCAAAAAAAAAAAAAAAAAAAACGGCTACCATCCCACGCCTATCTTTAAATTTATGTTTGTTTGTTTCAGCTTATCTAGAGTTTAGAGTGTCGAGTCTTGGCTTAGCAACGCCATTCTTCGCATGCTTGTAACATAAAGATTTTTGACTTGCCACCACTAAATCGCCTATCCCACCAAACCCTTTGTTTCCCTACCGTAAGCCTAACATTACAACCCTTTAAAAGACCTTTTGGATAGTCTTTCCTAGGTGCTTACGCCAAAGCGATGGAGGTTTAATCTAGTCTCAAGCCTATGGTAATCTATGTACTAGGACCGGTTAATGAGTGTTTATCTTCCATTTCTAACTTGTTATATTTCAAATATACCCAAGAGATGTGAGTATCCAAACACCCCATGTGAGGTGCTAGTATGTAATTTTCGTGCTTGTTATGACTTTTTCGGGGCTTATATGTGTTGTGAATCATTCTAAACTAATGCTTCATGACTCCTAACTTATAAATTAATTGGCTAAAAGCACATTTGCTTGAGGACAAGCAAATACCAAGTGTAGGGATATTTGATAAGGTTTTAAATGTACCTTTTTGAGGGTCGTTTAAGCCCTTAATTGATCACTTTGTATCCGTTATTACTTAATATCGCTCCTTTTCACTTTTAGGTCTCTTGAAGGCAAATTGTCGGAATGACACTTATTCGGACTAAAAGGCGCGAATATACGAAGAAAATGGCCAAAGTCAAGAATCGAGACACTCAAGCTGCCGAATTGAAAGGGACGGCCAGTTATACTTGTGACGCCTTCGAACAAGTTTTGTTACAATACAAGAGCTAAATTGCTTATTTTCGCGACGCATCAGTTTTAAAAGAGTAAGGCGTCGCACTCGACGGCCTAGATTTGATCCAGACGGCCGAGACTCAAGGCGGCGCCACGGACATAAGGTGATGCCATCATAATGATAACGTGACCAAGACGAAACCCTAATATCATGTAATCGACGACATCACAAATTAAAGAGTGACGCCGCAGCTTGTAACCTTATATATAGAATCCGAATTTTTAGTTTTCAGTGTGTAGTTTTGTGGAGTAAAACCTAAACCGAACCAAGGTCGTGTCTTGTACAAGATTTTAGGTTCCATACCCTATCTTACATCAAGATAAGTGTTTTACTTCATTAATTCAATTATGTCTTCAATTGATTGTGTGTATGCTTGCATGTTCCCATGTCCGGCTAATTTACTTGTGTGTTTGCTTAGGTAATATGAAACTTAGTTATTGAATATTGATTGGTTGTCTCTTATCTTAGTTGTGATTGACCTTGTATTGCTATAGGTCATTCGTTGTGTTGTTAATGCTTGATTAATCTTTGTTGAACCTTAGTTTATAATCACCTAGAGTAATTGTAGGCTAAACATCCAAAGAATACCTTAGTGTTAAGTTTATAAATCCTAGAGATTTTGTAGTCATTAACCTTGGTAGCTTCAAAGAGTTAGGGATAACGATACCCTACGACCTTAGAGACACAACGTGATTAAGAATAAGGACGTGACAATTCAACCATCAATAGAGATAACTAGGAGTAATAAAGCCTAAGCAAATACATTTTTAATCATCATACGAGCACACAACAATAGACATAGACTACATTCACCTTAGCTTAGATAATTAGATAAGTAGAAGTAATCGTAGAAATACCAACCCCGAGATTTGTACCTTCCATTTCCTAAAAAATAAAAAGATAAAAATAATCTTCCTCAACCCCAACCTTAGCGTAGTAACTTCTCACTAGCATTACTATTCCCAGAGAACGATATCAATTCCCGTGGCTTACCCTAATACTACACTACAACGATTAGGTTCACCGCCTAGGTGTTGAAAACTTTCTCGACTGAAAGGAAGTTCCTTTGACCCGAACGCTACTGTAAGCGATCATATGGCCCGAATCTCGGCCTAGAATGACAAAGATTGGAATTATCTCGTGCCAATCTCAATGAAAAGTTACAAGTCTTCAACAGATACATCCGACATCAAGACCATGGTCTCGAGATATATCAAGCCTATAAAGGACAAGCAGCCCTCTCCTCAAGATCTCATACAACTCTTGCTCTCATTGACGCTAAAGAATAGCTGAGGGGGAGAGCCACCAAGAGACTCCTTCTCACACCGAGGAGGAGCCACCAACTTGTATCAAGAACACCTATCTTATCCATCCCACCATCTAGAACACCAACCTCAAGAATAATGACTACAAAGAATAATAACACCAATTATCACAACAACACCCCCACGGTATCCTCTTCTTCATCACCAAGATAAAGGCAAATCCATCATGACACCGAGCCCAAAAATCCTCTATGAAATTCAAGGCAAAAGTACAAGCTTAGTCCATAACAATTAACCGCATATCTTAAAAAGAAGAAAGACTCAAGAAATAAGATGAGGAAGAGCAAAGAAGTAAGGATGCTTTGATTAAAGTAGTGGTCAAGAAGTTAAAAGATTGGCATTGATCCTAAAAAGCTTGAAAAGGGACAGTAGCCAACAGCTCAAAGATGCTCGTAATCGTCGAAATGGTCGCATGAGAAAAGGCTTGATGAAAAGAACAAGAAGGCTATTGCAATCGTGAAAGTAAGGATAAATCATTACAATCGACCATGACAAGTAGGTTACCCGAGAAAATCATTGATGTGAAAATCATCCCCAAATCTAAACCACTAGCAATGAATGTCTAGAGAGGGATGATAAAGGCATTTTGAGGTTCATGATCCTCAAGTTCACCGACTGGGATCACCAACTCGATGAGCTTGGTCCTATTATCGAGAAGAAGCAAAATGCAATGGTCAAGGAACCGATGAAATCCTCAAGAAGCGCTATGAAAGACTCAGGATGCACTAGCACCGCTAGGATACAACCAGCTCATCGCAGCCTCAAGGATCTCAATCTCACCATCCCAAGGTAAGAGAAAAGGGTTGAATCGTAACTCAAATCAAGGTACTTGGCTTTGACCGCATCGTGGAGCTGCCTCAAGGGGTTAAGTTTGTGAATTTTTAGTTATAGAAAAGCCCGAGAGGAATTTTCCTTGTTGATGTCTATGGAACCCAACATTCCAAAGGTGGAGTGACATTGATCGTGCAGTGTGGCTACAATGGCAAGCTACCTACCAAATGGGCCTCTCAACCAAACTCCCGAAAACATCGTGTTCGTGACCGACCAATGCCAAGATAAGAGAGCACCGACAAAGAAACCTCCTCAAAAAGAAACCAAAGCTAGAAGCACCGAATCCATCCGGATTGACATCATCATATGCTTTATCTTTTATCTTTGTACTAGTGATAGAACTATGTAATCGATCAATAAACGATGTATGTTTTGTTAAAATATTCAAGATTCCTTATTATGTTCATTAGTACATTCGTAAGAAGAATCCATTTGCTCACTTGCACCGATCAAACACTTAGGCTATTTGTATATCCAAACAGGGAGACTGTTGGTTCAAAGGAATACCCAAACCCTTTAGTCTAGGATTTGAATTGAAAATACCCTAAGTGTTTAGTCCCTTAAACACTAACAAGTCACCGAGCGCATAGTCAATCGCTGAGTCGCCTTCGGATACTCAAGAAGAGACAAAGAAGAAGTCTCCACCAAGAAGGCGGAACTTGCGGGTGAAGACCGAGTCAAGAAGAAGATGGATTCAAGAGTGATGACAATAACTCACCGAATCCCGAACTCCCCACTAACTACTACCATCAAGACAAACTAAAGACTAAGACCAAGAATAAGCGGACAAGGCGGGATAAGTTTCGGATGATAAGACGAAGTCCTTATCAACCAAAGTCAACTTTCCCGAATCGTTAACTATCGTGCTCATGTCATCACCGATGCTAAGAAGAAAGCACTTTGTCACTTACCTTAAATAGCTAATGAACAAAGACAAAATACATCAAGATTTTGTCTTCAGAACTCGCCGCTTGTCCTCTAGGATAGAGTTAAAACCATACTTGTATAAATAGCATAAGAGATGGAGTGAAAGATTTAAGCTTGTGCATTAATTGTAATACACACACACAAGCCATATTTCACTCCTCCAACATAACTCGTCCCCGAGATAGCTCTGGTACCTTTGTAGTTGTGCTCGACTTAGCCCCGAGCTCAAGTGAGAGTCACCATACTTGTCGTTTCAATCCCAAGTACTATTCCGCAAGTACTTGGGTAATGTATTCTTTCCGATTCATTTCTAATAAAGAATATAAACGTTGAAAATTAATCAGTGTGTTTTTACTTGCATTATTTCAGTCATTATTCACAATTAGTTATTTTAAATCATTTTATACGATTGTGAAATGGGAACAACACGTTCTAGTTTGGATTCTGGTGTTGATCTTGCTTATAAGATTCGTAACCTAGAAAATCAATTGCTTGATGGTAAAACAATTTTATTGGGCGAAGATGGAAAACCACTCAAACCTACTGTTGTTACTATGATTGCGTGTAAGAGTTTTGAAGAGGCTATGAGTGGTGTTTCTCGTGCTTCTATGCCTTCTGATGAAAAGGTAGACAACATACCAGTAACCAAAACTAATATGGAAGCCCCCTCTTCTTATGCTTCTAAAATCACCCTTGCATCTTCTACTAAAGCTAACTTTCTATTTATTGAAGAAACGTTACATAAGGATGCTAATTATGATGTGGGTTTACCTATAGATTCGGTAAAAGAGGTGAATGGGCGGATGAAAATTCGCTTTTTGGGTATTTTATTGGTAAAAGACTTGTATTTTCTGTGGTTGAATGGTTTGTGTGTAACAATTGGGGAAAATATAGGATTCAGAAAGTTACGATGAACGTGAATGGTTTTTTCTTTTTCAAGTTCTCGTCTATACAGGATTAGGGGTGGTAATTCTGGTCGGGTTCGGGTTAGCGGGTTCAAGTTGACAGGTTAGCGGGTCAGAAGACCCCAACCTGACCCATTTAAATAATCGGGTTAACTATGTCAACCCTAACCTGTTTACATATACCCCGAACCTAACCCATTTAACCCGTATATATACTTGTGTTGGAGGGTTAAATAGGTTACACGGGTTGAATAGGTTAAATGGGTTTCAGGTTGACCCATTTAACCCATTTTATATACAAAATTTGGCATATTACACAAGTTAAACGGGTTTGCGGGTCGACCCGTTTAACCCACTTAACCCATATAATAAATATAAATAATATTTAATTTACAAAAAAATCTTAAACGGGTTGGCAGGTTGACCCGCTTAACTTATTGCCACCCCTATACAAGATGCTGAATCTATTCTCCGGAATGGACCGTGGTTGATTCGCAGAATCCCCATCTTTCTTAATATCTTTCTTAATAAGTGGTCTCCATTGATAAGTCTTCTTAAAGAAGATTAGTCTTGTATTCCGGTATGGGTAAGTTTCACGATGTCCATTTGGTTGCTTATACTCCGGATGGTTTGAGTTTGATTGCTTCTAAAATTGATATTTTTATGATGCTTGATTCTTTCACTAATACCATCTGTTTGAAGTCATGGAGGCGTAGTAAATATGCAAGAGCTTTGATTGAAATCAATGCATCCAATGAATTTCATGGAAATTTAGTGTTGGTTGTTCCTAAACTCTTAGGGGAAGGGTATACAAAGGGAAACTATTCGCATTGAATACGAGTGGGAACCACCTAGGTGTAGTACTTGTTTGCTCTATGTTCATTCGATGATGATTGTCCTAAAGCCGCTCCAAAACGTGTGGTGAATGGGACAGGTAAAAGCAAAGATATCCATTAAGGTGTATCTAAGAAGCTGTCTAATGATTGATTTACTGTCGTGAAGCGAAAATGTGGTAATACTAAAAAGTTCAATGCTATTCAAATGAACAAATTTGAGTATCGACCGATTGCTTCTAAGGATACCAAGACGTCTCCTACTACAGATAACACAAAAGATGTGTCTACATCTAGACAACCAAAGAAGGTTGCGGAAGTGGCGAACACTTCAATCAACTTGGCGTCTCTTTCTAAACAACCTACTAAAGATCGTAATGTAGTTAGTACTTCCAATGCGTTTTCTGCTCTTGATGAGATAGATGATTCTATTATGAAAAATGTTCAACCAAGTGGTAATTTCAATACACCTATTGTTGATTTGGATGAAGGTGCTACTGTTGATGTAGCATCTAGTGGTAACGCTGCTACTAATGTTGATGGAGGAGACGTGGAAAACAATGAAAACATCCCAGTTCGTCCAATGCTGCTCCTTTTTTAAAAAGTACACCTGACATGGTTAAAGATGAAAAAGAAGGTTCGTAATCCGTTTTCTAAGGTTCGGAGTTTGGTTATTTCGGATAGTGATAGTGATGATGATGAAATTCTTGAGGACTACAATAAAACCACAAATTTTATAGCATTTGACGGTTCTAAAAGTGGTTGTGGAGTGGGCATGGGGAGCTTATTGGAACAGTGGAAGGAGAACACCTATGACCAAAACCCTTATGATGATGATGAGTTTGATGATTGTGGTCTGATAATGCACAATTGAAGTTTGCTAATGCATATGACATTAGCCTACGTGATCAGCTTAAATATGTTGTTTTTTTTTTTATTTTGCATAAGTATGACATGTTATTTTTACGTTACCAGGTCTCAAGATCAGAAAGACTTTCGATTTTTTTTCGATCGGAGCATGATTCACCCACATCCATTGTATTTAAATTATTTTTTTGAATTAATAATATTTTACTAGGGTAATCTTAAAAAAATAATAATAATAAAAATAAATTTGTGAAAATAGTAAGTGTATAATGATGAGGTGTTGAAATTACTCGATGCCCAAATAAATATGTAGTATTACGAATAGGGGAGTTTATACAGACTCTCTTATAGGAGGAGTTGTGAGACTCGCACATCATGGCCAGACGGCCAAGATTACAATTTATACATTTTGACCAAAACCTTCTATTGTCACATGTCTTAATAACATAACCCATTACGAATACATAATTGTGCTGTACAAAAACATCAGTCTTGTAGGCTCAAGCGGATGCAAGTTGCCACGTTACGTGGTTGAATATATCAAAGTCGCCTAGCTGCATGTTGAAGACATAAATGTGAACGTTTTTCAACATCATCTTTCTTTGTTCTAGAACAAATTTAAACATATATTTACGATAATTTGATCGTTGTGAAGTTCTTAAAAAAATTAAAAGTTTCGGGTGTGGAGCGTTTTATTACCGTTCTAGGAAGTCAATTGTCTGCATTTGGTATAAAACATTTTATTGGCCCTCTGTAAACCAATAATCAGTTTATTTCTTTATGGAAAAATAGTAAAATTTTCAACAATCTTTCAACTACATCAGCGGAGGCTTGAAAGGAGAATTGAAGCAACAAATAAGGAGAAAGACGTTAGGTCAAAAGACTAATCTTATATGTTGGTGTTTGGATGCGAGTCAAGCAAAGATCGAGCTTGGGATAGACCTCAAGCTTGACTTGATGGCGATGATTAGTAGAACTTTAGCATTGTTTCATATAGCTCAATAGTCCGTACTTAACTCGGGATGGGCACGTCTCTACTGATATGATCCGTTAATCGTTATAGATGCTTGATCTAGCTCATGGCTGAAAACTCGACTTTTCTATCTAAAAACATGTGTTACTATACCACATCGATCAGATTTCATTATAAAATATGTAAAAATTGATTCTGATCAACTTTGACATCTAAGATTTTAGCATGATCCTCGTGGACACGCCCACACGTTTTCTTCTTCGTTAAGAACAATAAACACTCACCAAATTATGTTTTTATACCATTACTTTAGTTTTACTCCTATATGATTTGAATCTAGCTGTTTTATTTAATGTGTCTCTCTCACTCTACATTCTTTGGTCTCACCTTTTTGCCTTTAACCCAAAGAACCATACTAGAAATTTCCATGTCAATGATATCATTAATTCACACGCATTGAGGTGTTTTTGTGTGTGTGATGTACATGTATATATATAGTCCTCATAATATACATCCATAAGAGCAACCAGCTATTTATAAATCATCTCTCGATCTCACAAACCAAACCACATATCAACTATATATATATTTATTCACACACATATATAATCAATCTCTATTTTTAACTTTCTTACTTGTGAAACATGAAGAATATGCAATCAAGTTCCTTTTTGGCACTTGGGTTTCTTTTGTTTATGCTTATTCTATCCCATCCATCATCAACTCAAGCTCAAGAAGTTGGTAAAGCTCTAAACTGGATTTTATACTTTGCAATAAACTTGCATGTTGTACAATTATTGTAAACCTAACTGGTATCTAACTTTTAGGCATCATAAGATAGTACATTTTTCTTTACTATAATTAATAACTTTATGTCTTTATGTAACTACCACCGGATGACCTAGTAGTAAGGCACCTAACTTCTTAGATCACAAGAGGTTAAGGGTACAAACATGATTTGGGGTGGCAAAGGTAAGCGGTCACAGGGATAGTTAAAGACTTGTCTTCAAGGTGCTAGGAAAGTGACCAGTGGATGCTGAACCATCCCTAATTAACCATTTCATTCATTAGTTATTTAGATTACAAGTGTTGTCTATATGCCATTGCGTACTTTAAGCATGGCCGCCCCTTAACTAAAAAACCTGGCTCCGTCCCTGCTTGTCTTCCTCGAATAACCTGCACAGGGAAACCTCATTTGTTTACGCTATCCGTTTTATAACTATTTCATGTAAATTTGAATGTAGAGGATGAAAGAGAATTCGATTATGCGAGAGGTAGCCATATGGGACCGGAGAAATGGGGCGAGATAAAGAAAGAATGGTCGGATTGTAGCAATGGGACGATGCAATCTCCAATTGACATGTCGAGTCGTAGGGTGGAGATGGTTTTCAGCTCTAAGAAGCTTTACAGAAACTATAAGCCCCATAATGCTACCATCAAGAATAGAGGCCATGACATTATGGTAATTATTATTCTTCCATGACTAATTTCATACTACACACACATGATAAAAGATCTTATAAGATCCATTTGTTTTGTACAAATGATCGGATTAAAATTATACTTTTATTGAAAAATACTATAATTTTGCTATAAAAGGAAATTTAGCATACCATAAGATGGCATTTATTAGACCCTAAGTCAAACTCATAATACTATATAATCATTTGGTCACTTTAAGATGGCTACGCGTGATCCAGGGTGTCAAATCAACTTCTTCTCTTTCTATTCCCTTCATGAACGTTTTTGTTATCCTAATATTTCTCAAATATATTTTTTTTTTCTTTTAATAGAAAGGCAACAACTTAAATAGCACCAAAACAAAGATACAAACAAAGGCATCTCCTCTTAAATAAGCCACTTAAAGAGAAAGGACCCAAGACCCAAGCCACTTAAAGAGAAATAACTATGGTTATATAAACGTTCGATGAACATATCATTAACTGTGTCGTAAATATTTTTTTATGTGTGTTTATTTATGAGGTAAACGAACATGAACAAGATTATATATCCGTTTAGTTAAATGAACAAACATTATCAAACATGAACTTAAGTCTTCTTCGTTCATTTATTTTCATGAGCATCCGATTATTCGTTCGTTAGTGTTTGTTTATGTTCGTCTAATGAATGAACCAAACACTACGTTAATGAATGAACATAAACGAACACGGACAACCTCATTTTTTGATGTACATACATGAGCAAGAAAATACTTTCGTTTAAGCACTTGTGTCCGTTCATTTGTTCGTTAAAATTAAATGAAAAAGCATAAACATAGTTTTGTTCATACTCGTCCGGTTCATTTACAGCCCAACAAATAATTACAACATCTACTCGACTCATTGACTGGCATAAGATAAATTGCCGATATAAAATGAGTTTTGTTAAACATAATTTTGAGGGTACGTTTAAAAGACCCTTTTTTTTTTTTTTAATTAATTAATTTATTTATTTAAAGAGTGGTACTTAAATCACTTTATCATGTAGTTGATGAGGTGGTTATGAGTCATCAGTGCAGTGCAAATTTTAATACATGTAATACTTTTTTAATTATAGCGGAGCTCTTTTTAGCAAAACCTATATAAATGTAAAATTTTGGTTAAAGTGTTGATAGATCCTCTCAAGTTGAGATGATAACTCGACCAAGTTGAGAATATGAAATTGGATTGATCCAACGACTCAAATCAAAAGTTTTTTTGATTTGAGTCATTGGATCAAATTCAATGGCTCACAATCATCCAACTTGAGTCAAGTTGATCTTCTTAACTTGAGAGGATCTCATTCCTAAAGTGTTGGGACATGGAACAGTACGTTGTTTGTATTTGTAATCTGAAAATAAACCCTTCATCTTTTACAAATAGCTACTCCTAACCACCCTTATGTACCGCCAATCTTGCATGGTTTCATTTCTTAAACATAATCTTTAAAGCTACGTTTAGCAAAAACCCATAAATTAACCTACCTAGCTAAGTTTCTCCAAATAGTGTAGCGTTATGATCTACATAAGTTTTTGAGTTTTACTCGTATGTTAGGTGGGCTGCAACTTTTTGACTTGTTTAATTTGGTGTACTCTGAATTGTTCAAAAACATCAACTACTATCAAGTATCAACTACTGTATTTATGATAAATGATAAGTTGGTGAACTAGCTATACAAGTATTTTAACAAAATATATTTTGAAGTTTAAATATGATAGTGAGGCATTTCAATAATGTATCTTGGTGGCTCCGACTTTTTATGTCATTTGCCTTTTGGCACGTTTGCGTGTTACAATAATTGAGATATATAGATTTCAAGCTTATATTGGATAAAACGTTGCAGCTTCAATGGGAAGGAGACGCGGGTTTAATTCGCATCAACGACACCGAGTATGCTTTAAAACAAGCACATTGGCACTCGCCTTCGGAACATACCATCAATGGCAGAAGGTACATTCACATTCGATAATCAAATGATCCAAGATTTAACCATTTTTACTTGTACTTTGTGTGTTACATAAGTAGTAAATTTCTGCCGCTAAAAAAAAAAAAAAAAAAAGTAGTTAAATTGTTCAGCAAACTCATGAATATGAACAGGTATGACATGGAACTACATATGGTCCACCTCAGCATCGACAACAAAATAGCTGTCATTGCTGTTCTTTACGATCTTGGCAAACCTGACCGTTTTCTATCCAAGGTAAAATAAAAAAAAAAGAAAAACATTTTCGTATCCTATAGTAAAATTTGCTAACAATGATATCATCTAGCTAGATAGAACTCAATATCTTTACATTACTTTATCGATATGCAGTTTGCTGTGAATATATCATCTGTGACTGATCAAAAGGGCGAGCATGGACACAGTGGAATAATAAATCCTAGAGAGATTCAAATGAGTAGTAGAAGGTACTACCGATACATTGGTTCACTCACCGTTCCTCCTTGCACCGAGCAAGTTGTTTGGACCATTAGCAAAAAGGTAACAATAATCGACATGTTTGTAATCTACACACAAATGTCATTTTTAAATATATGCGCTAAGGATTTTATTTTTATACAGATAAGAACAGTTTCAAAAGATCAAGTAAAATTACTTCGGGATGCTGTACATGATGTAAGTATTGATAAAACCAAGTGATATAAACCGTTTTTCTTGATCTTTTTTCCATTGGTGTAAGTAATTAAGAAGAAAATTCTAATCGAAGTTTTATGTTGCAGTATGCAGAAAACAATGCAAGACCGATACAAGCACATAATCAACGAGATGTTCATTTATATGGTCCAGGCTTGAGATAGTACAAACAAACCATTATAGATACATCACATTTATTTAATACGTTCAAATACCTTGTTTAATTTTATGTCATTATATATGACAAACACTAGTTTTAGAACCCGTGCACGCACTGGTTTAATTTTCGGCAGATAGTATAACCGTTAATAATATTTTAATAACTTTGTTTTGAAGTTATATATTGTGACAAATTATAAATCTATGGTTTTGTAAGGTAAAAAAATTCTCTATATCATTATATTAAATATTTTATATTTATATAGTTATAATACACGTGTATGCGAGAGTTTTTTAATAATTTACCACTATGCATTACTGGTAATATTGATTATTATTTTGTATAGATTTTGTTGCACAAATGATTTGACTTGGTTTACTCGTAAGATGTTTAATTTGATCTTGTTTAAATTTAACTAATGATATCATATTCTAGCATTATCTTTGTTTACTGGCACATAATGACTCTTGAAATAATGTGTCGTTGCTATATATACAACCTTATCTATTTATTTTCATCTTACATTAATCCATGAGGTCGTATTTTCATTTTGATATTTATACTTATGTTAATAAAGTTTGACTACACTGCAAAAAATATCCTTGCGGTTTTTTGATTTTGCACATTACGCCATTACTGATTTGTTTCAAATTATGTCGCTACTGATTATTTTTTGCTTCAAATTATGTCCCTCGACCTAACTATCGTTAATTTTTTTGGTTAGTTACTGTTCTACGCCTTGCGAAATGACTATTTTTCCATTGTCTTCTTCCCGTAATTACTTTTAACCCAAACGAATGAACACCATGAACATTCAAAAAAGAAAATCAGATTTGAATCAATTTCACCATTTAAAAGAATAAATACAAACACCATTTGCTGATCAGATAATTAAATACGAAAGGCGATTATGTTTGGATCCATGATTATCATCTTATGGTGTTAACACCTTTTTTAAGAAAAAGGTTTAATCAGGTCAAGCTCGGGTTTTTCTTGCATAGCCCGTTTCCGTCATCAGAAATATACAAAACATTACTTGTTCGAGACGAGCTTCTTTGAGCTTTATTAAACTCTAATCTTATCTGGTTTCATACGTTCGATTATGCCCGCCACTTTTTATCTTGTTGCAGTCGATTACTAGGTATTTCATATGAATCGAAACATGGGTAATAAGTTTGGAATATTACGGCAAACCGTTACTATTAAGATCCTACCCATTGGTATAGATATGCATCAGCTTCAGTCGGTGTTAAACCTTCCAGAAACCAAGCAAAAGTTACCGACCTCATCGAACAATTTTAAGGTGTCATACTGATTACATTTTTATGGTGTTTAGGTTGAAACGCAACGAGGAATGAGAGACTTGTGTACAAGTTGAAGAGTGTGGGTAGAAGCAGAATGCTCGACCAGTAATGACAGTATATAGTCAACTATTGAAGATAAAGAAACTGCGTTGGTTTGGTCTTATGAAGACGCTGATAATGATTTTGGATCTTGTCAAGCTAAAGAGCTTCTTGATCATCTCGAGCGTGTGCTTGCTAATGAACCTGTTACAGTCAAAAGAGGGCAGAGTAGTGTTGAGGTCAAACCACATGTTTGAAATGGTCAACCCATGTGTTTAGAACTAGAGAATGAGTATTATTTATTTATCGAGCTTTGATACATAGGCATAATTAAAAAGACCTAAAAAGAGACCTAATGCATAAATGAATTATACGGTCTCCTTTTATACCTCTTTAGTTAGGTCCATTTATCATTTTACTTGTCTTTATAATAGTAATAGATAACATATCATATGTGTATGCAAGGTGCAAGCAAGGGAGTAGTGGCATATTTGAGGTGATTACTATTTCCGTAGCTACTAGAGAATTAATTTCTCAAAAGGCAGAATTTTTTCGCATGCAATGTGTTAGCATTACTTATAGAAATGATGGTCATTCTACTCTTAGAAATCTGTAACATTGTTATAAAATATGTAATAGTCTATTAATGGGCTAAAAAATCTAAGCTAATAGGCTATACGTTTTCGTCTAATAATGCCGAGCATGTGAATGGAGATCACGAGTTGACACAGTGGTCGTAATTTTGGACAGCGTACAATAATTCAAATGTCGGGAAGGATTGCAGTAATTTCTTAAAATTTTGAACTAAACGTGAAATCTGCCAAAACTTTGAGGATTAACGGTCCCTTTTTCAACAAGTTAAGGGTATGTTTGTAAATTCAAAAACAAACAACGCTTTTCTTCTCGATCCGTCCAATTTTAGGCGGAAATTTTTATATTAAAAAAATACAAATCATGAGAACACGTAACTTTTTTTATATTTATTTCACGAGCTAGAGATCAATATACATCACATATTTTTTATAAATCTAATGAACCAATCATAGCTATCAATTTTTTCATCAAAATTAATAAAAAAATCATTTTTGACCATTTTTTTTAAATAAAATATCTTGCACACAGTAAATCGTCACTACAAGAAAGGGGGTTTTTAGGACGAAACATTTTGGACCGGTAAAAAAATCGTGCCAAATACATGTATTTGGCACTTGTGGGGGTAACCGTGACCCAAAGTTCGGTATTTGGGACGTCTATTAAGAATTTGTTCCAAATACATATGTGTTTGGAACGTTTTCTAATAATGGTGCCAAATATATGTGTATTTGGAACTGTTTAAGTTCCTAGTGCCAAATATTTATGTATTTGGGACGGTTGTTACCACTGGTGCCAAATTTATATATGTATTAGGAACGCTATCTGCTTTTGGCGCCAAATACTCGTGTATTTGGAATGGTTGGTACGAATGGTGCCAAATACTTATATGTATTTAGAACATTATCTGATGTTGGTGCCAAATACTTATGTATTTGGAACATTGGTTATAGGTTGTGAAAAATACACATGTATTTAGGCGATTTTTATAAATTATTTTTAATTCTTTTGTATTTGGAACATTTTTTAACACTGCAAAAATTTGATGGAATACCCACGAAAATTACCAAGACCCATCCTTTTGAGGGCGTTTACCCACCTAATACCCACCCATCACCGACGATGTGAAATTTAATTTATATATACACACTCAAGTAGGTTAATGATAAACTAGAGTTCTTGAGGTGTTATTAGTGATCTTGAATGGCCAAATTATTGGTTGATGTTATGGATCTTTAAACATGTGAGAACTGTCTTAAAATAACTTGATTCGAGTTTAAGGGATAGGAATAGAAGGCTAAGGTTTATGGTATCAAAATATGTATTTATAGGCCTCATTATTAGACTTTGAGTCGAGTAAGAATGACGCTACCTCTTATGTTAATTGATAGTTGTTGGGCTAATTCAGTGCCAATGATCTCTAACTAAATTTAACCAAAGTGTAATAATAGACGTTGAGTGAATATACTTAAGGAGTCTTCTTCAAATATGAAGACAAATCCCTGTATTCACTGATGCGATTTCAATACGGTAAGTAGAGTCATGAACCAAAATAAGATGACTGAGTCGGTGAGATCTGACAATGTTTGATTGACTCTCCTTAATTTCCTCAAAAGCATCAAGACATTCTGAGCAAAGATACTTTGAAAAATAAGTATGTAAATATTTTGGGGTTGTTAGGGAAGGGTCGGAAACAATTACGGGATTAACCCAGTAAAGTCGCGTCCAACTGAGTCAAAAAAAATCTCTCCCCCAAGTAATATGAATAGAGGAAAGCCTTATTCATTTATTTGTTCTCATCATCACCACTATGTGCAAATAATCGGCTAGTTTTATTATAACTCACATATTACTCTTTTTATTTACCTATATTGAAAATCAATTTCGGCTTAAACTTCCTCACAAAATCAAAAACTAAATTCATTTCCCTCTTAAACTTTCCCAAAAATATCAAAAGTTCAAAGCAAATAAAATTCCTCCAAAATTAGGTTTTGCAACCCCGCTTAAGCGACGAAAAATACAGCATCGCGACGATAATTTTTTTATCTGTCAGCAGATGGGCACTTCGATATACTTTCGACGGATCTTTTTTTTCGAGTTTTGTTTTGGTGTCAAAATTTACGTCTTAAAAATTACATGTGATTTGTATGTTAGGAATCACGTGTGATTTCACAATTCACATGTGATTTTGAAAATAGTAAATCAGATGTGATTTCTCCAAACGTAAATTTCAACACTTACAAAAAAATGTCGAAAAGAAAGTTCCTCGAAAGTATATAATTGCCCCTCTACAGATAGATAGTTTAATTATCATCGTGATATTATGATTCTTTTCGTAATAATTAACGATTTTGCGAGATATTAAAAATAATAATAATAAAATAATAATAATAATAATAATAATAATAATAATAATAATAATAATAATAATAATAATAATAATAATAATTATCTTTTTTATTTTTTCATAAAAAATAATAACAGTTATGAGATAGTTAACTATTATTAGTTCATTAGATCTTTAAAAAATATTGAATCTATATTGAACTTTTCTCTTTGTTTCACTTGCCCTCCGAAATAAACTAAAGAATACCGTGTTAACTTTTGTTCCATAATTCTATTGATGTATGATCAATTTTATGTTCTATAATTTCACCTAACATAATTTGTCAATGACAACTTTTTCTCCATTAGATTGTCTTTTTCAGTGTCTCGCGTTACCAAATTACAAGGGCTATTCCGGGAAGTCCAAGCAATCACTTTTGCATGGGTGAAACATAAAGCTAAAAAAAAGTAGTGGACTTGGGAGATGTGGCGTGCTTTCGACACTCCAACAACATGATCATAATAGTCTTTGTGTATCCTTAATAAGGCGATGTCTTAGGTGATAAAATGTAATGGCTAGAACCTTTCTAGTCCAAACTATTGTACATATTTCTGGGTGGAATGAAAAGTTGTTTGCCGTTCAAAAAAAAATTGCCAAAATTAATGACTTTGCTTATTTGATTATACTAATGCAATCATTTAGAAGTTGTGTGGAATAATTAATATGAAGTATGAGTGACCGATCTTGGATAAAAGCTACCAGATTCATTGCACTGAAACTAAATAAGATTTGTAATATAAATTTTTGGAGATGATACAAATGAATATTATTTATAAGTCCACATTTTTGTTAATGGTTAAATTCAATTTCAAATACATATAACATACGTAATGAACTTACATCTTATGAAATAAGTTGTCTGATCCATTATATTTGAAATGTTAGATGAATTCATGCATCTTATATAATTCATTGTTTGGATCATACATAAGGTATCTCTTCCTAAAAGTGATGTCTCACATGGAAATTATTCTCCTAAACTACCCTCACAAATTTTGTTAGAAGCTAGGTTTTTACTTTATTAAAGTTCATCTGTTTGCTTACGGTGGTTTTAATCATTTTCATCAAATTGATTAGGATGTGTTAAGACATACGTATAAGGAGTGTGTTTGTCTTTTGGAAAATGTCTTATCGGGTTCTTACTTTATCGAGTCGAGGCAATCAAACTTTTTTTTTTTTTTTTTTTTTGAGTCGATCGATCACTTTAGGTCTAAATTATTAGCAAATTGCCGATACACTTATCGTGCGGTTGGTATAAAAATCACAATTCAATCTAGTTTTGCCATTAATAATGTCAATATGGTATTTATAGATTATGTTTCATCGACTACCATCCTCTATTTTTTCGTCAACAAAATATATTTAAAGTATTCTACTTTTTTTCTTGCATAAAAAGGTTGCCAACAAAATTTTTTAGCGGATTTGGGTTTTTTCATTAACTCCGTTAACAACTAACCAAAAATACAATTTGAAACTTTTATAAAATTACAAGGGCCAATAATAAACTTTTATAAAACTAACACAAAAACGTTTTCTTCTTTCCCAGTATTCCTCAATTTTCCCCAATTCTTCACATAAACCCTAATTAACTGTTAACAAAATTGAACCTTATTTTGTGTTCGTTAAGGTAATTGATACTTATTGTTGTTTTTAATTATCTTAATAACGGTTAAGTTCTTTATTCATTTACCTTTGTGTTCATTATTTATATCTGATGGCCACAAAGGACTTTACCAAGTTGTTAAGAGAGTGGTCCCATTGGTAGAACATAGGTTATGTGCTAGGCATATTTATGCCAATTTTTTCAAGCTCTACCCTGGTGTTCTATTTAGAAACATGTTTTGGCAAGCATCAAAGGCTTTTTATCATCAGAAATTCTTAAATACAATGGAAGAAATAAAAAATGCAAGTCAAGAATCTTATCAGTATTTGAAGGATAAAGATCCATGGACATGGTCAAGATCATACTTCAAAGAAGGTGCAGAGTCATGTGGCAGTCAAACCATAACAGTGATAGTTGAGAAAAAAATAGTGTAAAGCACTTTATTGATGCAGTGTGTTTTTTTTATCATGTCTGCAAAGTACTTTGGCAAAGTAATACCAACAAAACCATGTCTGCCCTTTTATCAACAATGTCATTAGCTTGGCATTTGTATCACTGTCTTTTGTATCATGACTGCAAAGTTCTTAGCTTGGCATTTGTATCACTGTCATTTATCAGTTTCTTTTATCAAGAATGTCATTAGCTTGGCAATGTCTTTTATTAGCAATGTCATTAGCTTGGAAAAGTTCTTTATTCAAAAGGAAAACTTTTCAATACATTCATTAATCAAACTAAAAAGCTTTTCAATACATTCAAAAGTAAAGTTTTTCAATACATACATTGATCAAACTAAAAAGCTTTCATAATCATGAGGAAAAACATTCCTAACAGTACAAAGATAACTCTAGATTGCATATTAATTGTAGACTTCAACACTGCAACTTCTTCTTCCAATCTCTTTTTTTTCAGCTCAAATTCCACAGCTTCCTTCTTCATTTTTTTCCACATCTGCCAATCTACCTTTGTAATGCTCAGTTGGAAAATCTGGATCCCACCAGTGAAAGAAATTACACGTATTTCTTGCCTTATAATTAGGACATCCCAAAAATCTTCTACCTGGATTCTGTTTAGTCCAAGAAGTCCACTTACCACTAACATCACCACATTCGCACAACACACAAACACGATTGATCAAATTGTCTTTTTCCCAACCTGAATTTCTTCGATTCTAGTATACCCAATTTGATGAGTTTGATGAATTAGATGAGTTTGTCATGTTTTGATATTTGAAAACAAATGACTTTGCCCTAATTTGGTTTTTGGGGAGATGCAGTTTGCCCTAATTTAATTTTTTGGGACAAACATCTTTGATTTGCCCTAATTTGGATTTGGGGAAGAAACGATTTTGCCCTAATTTAATTTTGGGGATAACAGTTATAAAAAGAAAAAGAAAAATCAAATTAGGCCCTTCAAATTTTATAAAAGTTTCAATCTATACACTTAACTGTATTTTTGGTTAGTTGTTAACGGAGTTAATGAAAAAACCCAAATCCGCTAAATGATTTTGTTGGCAACCTTTTTATGCAAGAAAAAACGTAGAATGCCTTGATTGAAAATGGACCCTAACTTTGATGCCTTTTTGGGACATTTGCCCTATATTTAAATGCAATTAATAAAATTAAAGAATAAACTGCAAATGCCCGCTTTCCAAAGTTTATATCTTTGTCAGAACATCGGCTATCAAAATTACTCCATAAGTTAAATTCAATCAATTTACATCTGTAAGAACTAACGACACAAATATTTTCCCGTTATTTGCTAATATGAATTCCACATGAATGATTTGTTTCATTATTTCTTTTCCAACCTACAATCACCCTTCCCTCCATATATTTTTTATGCTACTTATCACTTCATTAATAACCTCTTAAACTCCTACCCCTCATAAATTATTAATCTAATAATATATATTTGAATTTTGCTAAACAATGCTTACTAGACATAGCTTAAAAATCATTTATTAGCTCATGATTAGTATATTTAAGTTCAATTTTAAAATAAATTTTATAATTGCACTCATGATTCATGACGGACATCTTGTATATAAGTTAAAATGAATCAATTAAAAAAAAATAAGATGAGTAACTATCTTAAATATGAAAATAATTAAACTCTGCCCAATAGTCATTTTTTTACAAAACACTATATATTTATACTATTTTTAATCCTTATCTCACAAGCAAATAGTTATTTTTTTAAGAAATTAAATACTTTCAAACTTTAAAAAATATATGTATTTTTCCTTTAAAATAACTTATCTAAAATAAGTTGCAAAAACGGCCGTATTCAGATGGTAATGGGCCCCAGAAATGAGTTCACAGACTTTTGTGAAATACAGTCAGATTAATATGTTTATTTCAAACCACCCACTCAAACACCCCCTCCTCACTCACACATATACACACACATACACACAAACACGCCCCCACCCCACTCACTATGGCAAACCCTAATTATGTTTAACAAAAGAATTTGCTATATTAATGAAGTGATAAAGTGAAACAAACAATAAACAAAGATATCGGCGGTTTGAACAAACAAAATGAGAACAAAAATTTATTACCAAAATCAACGCTTACATATTAGGATAACTAAAATCGACACTAATATTTCTTATTATCAAAATCTACACCATGTGCAGGTGCGCAAACCCACCTGCGCATACGATGGTCCTCTTATTTTAAACATTTGCGCATACAGGTTGGATCACATTTATTTTAAACAAAATGGAAGGACTTATTAACAATGCATACTGGAAACCTCTTTTGAGAAAAAAAAACTCAGTCTCTACTTTTCTGTTTTTTAGTCTTTTTGAAATTTTTAGTGTGATCGTATCTCATTTTATACAATTTTTGAAGAATCCATTAAAGTATAATTGTGATAAATGAAAATTTCAAAAGTAGATTTTTTTAAATAAAAATGGTAGATTTCGGATTGCAACTTAACTAAAAATAATAATTATAGCATTCTGGGATGCGCAAAGGAGTGGATGGCACGACTCTTTGCTTGCAATTGTTTACGTATCACTATATCAACCATTTAGAAGTGTATGCGCAAAGTATGGGATGCGCAAATTAATTTGCGCATACATATGACGTATCACTTTTTGAGGATGATCAAAGGAGGGGTGCACAAGACGTTTTGATTGCACTTGTCTACGTGTCACTATATCAACCATTCAGAAGTATATGCAAAGTAGGAGGATGTGCAAAGAAAAGGAATGCACAAATTAATTCGCGCGTTATATAGTTTTGGTAAAAGACTCTCAAAAAGTCGCCTTTGGTAACATGATTATCAAAAGGGTCGAGTATGAAAATTCACATAGGACCTACGTAATTTCTTTTATCGTAAGTTCAAAAGAATATAAATTGTTTGACATTTACTCTGAATTATAAATTGTGAAAATTTGTAAATTATAAAAATGTATCTTACAATTTACTCTGAATTAAAAAGAGGTAAATATTGTGACAATTGGTAGAAAATTTAAAGGAAATTGTACTTGTGATGCTTTCCTTGGTTGTATCAACAACAAAATGACTTCTTTACTCTCTCACCCATACCTTTAACTTTTGCAAATATAAATACACTACCAAACTACATAATCTTGAGTAAATCACCATCAACTACCCAACCCATCACCACCATCATTACCATTTCCTCCTCCATAACCACCATAACATAACAATGCACATTGGTCCCTCAATCAAGACTCTACTAGTGTTACTTATTATTTCATTTACCATATCAATATATGCCCAAGAAGTTGGTAAGTCCATTTTGTAAGTTCAGTTTTATCACAACATGCATTATACATTTTGGTCATTTCTAACCCTAATGTCATAAATTTGAGTATGTAGAGGATGAGAGGGAATTTGACTATGCAAAGGGGAGTGAAAAAGGACCTGGAGCATGGGGAAAGCTACACAAAGAATGGTCAGCTTGTAACAATGGCAAAATGCAATCTCCAATTGACTTGTCGAATAGTAGAGTTGAGATTGTTCATAAATCTAAGAAGTTGTCGAGGAACTACATACCATGCACCGCGACACTAAATAACCGTGGCCATGATATTGCGGTAAGACATCTTTTCTATTACTCATATCCTTTTTACACATTTGTGTTTTGTGACATTCTTGTATTTGGTTTTTTTTGTGAAGAAAACTTGAGTACAGCTACAGAAATTAATATACACATCTTAAACTTCTTCTAGTTAGCTGACGTTTTTTACACTAACTATGAGACTGGAGGGAGTAGCTTTTGATTAGTTGAAACTTTGGGGGTGTTTGTTTAAGCTTTTTTTTTGGGGCTTATAATTTTAGGCAGTTTATAGCCTTATATGAAGGGTTTTCTATAAGCCAAAGTTTATGGCTTTTTTAAAAAAGGGTGACCTTATATCAAGATATTTTATACAAAGACTTATATACTTTATTTAATAATTACACATTGTATATGTTCATGATTTTATTTTATTTTATTTTATTTTATTTGTTTACCTTATGATTTAAGATACGCTAAGGCTAACACTTAAAAAGGGCTTATGAACTCGCAATATAAAAGTTATAAAAGGGCTTATGACCCCAATATAAAAGCCATAAGCCGCTTTATAGAAATAAGCATAAGCCCAACTAATAAGCTTAGCCAAACACCTTTTTGAAACGAACAACTATTCTGAAATATGTTAAAATAGAAAGATAAACAAATAAATTTAAGACTGAAATAATATATCCTATTGCATTTAAAAAGAGAATAATTGTGTTTATTTGTTAAAATCATGCATGATTTAGTGATAGTATAACCACTCAATTAAATATATGCAAAACCAACTAATACTCTCATATTTTTAATCTACAACATGTTATTTTTTACACTAAAAATGTGGCCTTGTTACTAGGGGTGTAATTGAGTCAGCGAGCTCGAGCTTAATAGGGCTTGAGCTTGGTTTGAAATATATAATGTAGGTTTGAGCTAGGCTTCATAGCTTGACAAACTTTAATTATTTAGGTTTGAGCTCGGTTCGTGTAAGGCTCGAGTTCGGCTCGAAAACTTTGAATTCATATATAAAAATTAAATTTGATGGTCAAATTTATCGATAAATTCAAAAAAAATACACGATGAACTAGAGAGGAAAGAACTTATACAAAACATTCTTGAGAATTAGGGTTTAAATGATTCTCTTACAAATATTTAATTA
Source organism: Chrysanthemum lavandulifolium (assembly GCA_022545495.1). Lineage (NCBI taxonomy): Eukaryota > Viridiplantae > Streptophyta > Magnoliopsida > Asterales > Asteraceae > Chrysanthemum > Chrysanthemum lavandulifolium. The sequence goes on from CM040240.1 coordinate 77,497,261, forward strand.
TTATACCAATATTCACGATAGTTTTAAGTTATTTATATAAATATGCATGCTAAAAACATATACATCCTTGAAGGTTCAAAAGGCGATAAAGTTTCATTCATTATTAAAATTTCATTTCATTATAAATGTTATATGTTTTGATTTTTTATTGAGGCTGAATTTCCATTCGAAATTCACTAAAAACTCAACTCGATTTAATCAAGCTTAAGCTTAAGTTCGAATTGTTTAATAAAAGCTTGGCTTGTTTATAGCACTTATTGTAACACACGGAGTAGTTAAATTGGTATAGCATAAAACGTTCGAATATTTAAATTAAATATGTATCTAGATGGCAACCGGTTTGTTTGTACCTAATCGATGGCGAATTTTTAAAAAGGGTGCGACAGCCCCATGATGATCATTGGTTAATAAATTAGTGTTTTTATTATTAACAAATATAAAAATAGCCGTTACACAAAAGGACGTGCACACAATTATTCTATAGCAGCTTTTACATGTGCACCGAAATAATTTTTGACCTTTTAGCTTGTTTGTTCTAAGGCTACCCACAATAATGCCTCAAGTTGGAGGAGGTTGTAGAGGTTGGCGTTGTTGTGGAGATGAGGGTTGGAGGAGGTTGAAGGGATGTGGGTTGAGGTCTGCCAACCTATTTGAGATGAGGGTTAAGTGTTTATTTTGTATGTGTTGTGTGTATTTTATTATTTAAGTTATTTTGTGGGGTATGTTTTTGTAGTGTAGGTTGACTTATTGTCTAAAAGGGTTGTGTGTGGGTCGTATGAGAGAAAAGCGATGTGGCGGGAAAAATAAGGGCATTGGGGTTGTTATTGGGGGTGGCTAACAAATCATATAGCTATGGTCTTAAGTGAACACACTAGTGACCCCAGTCACTCTTCATGTGGCTTTTCTCTCCATCGACCGACGACAACCTATCGCTTCTGATGGTAAAGTTTAAAAAAAGTTTTTTTTTTTTTTTTTTAAAGTTGAAACGACTTTTTCTGTGTTGAACTCGGTTGCCGTACAGCCTAGTTCATCCAAACTTTGCCCTCCAACCGAATAGCCACAGTGGCCCAACCTAGCTCAACCGGTCGGTTGACCTCTCCCCCAACCGAACCATTGTGTTCAGCCTAAGGCTTTGATTTTCTATGCTCCGTTATTAATAAATTATATTATTAGATTTTTAGTACTACTTAAGTGAAAGGAATTTATGTTAACTTATCAGTAATTTAAAATATTAGGATATTGACTAACTGAGCTTTTACCGAGCTTCGGGTTCGCGCTTGTTCAGGCTCAGTTCGTTTCAAGTTTTTACCTAGCCTACCCGAGTAGCTCACAATTGGCTAGGCTTGTTTACGCCTCTAATAAACACTAGTGGTTTGCTTTTTGGCCATATATTGAACACAACATCAATTCTATCTAACTTGTACTATTTGACATTATATTTTTCTGGCAAGCATCCTATTTGACATTTACATTAACTTCATCCAACGTAGGTTCATTGGGAGGGCAATGCGGGTTCAATTGACATAAATGGAACAACATACGCTCTGAAACAAGCCCATTGGCACTCGCCTTCAGAGCACACCATCAACAACAAAAGGTTCATAATCCCCTCTGTCGTGTTCTACATTTTGTGCTTGATAGAAATCTTAACCATAAAAATCCCTCTTTTAAAATGCTGCTGACATTGTAACTGTTGAACAAATTTGTTGGAAATTTGATGTAGGTACTCGTTGGAACTGCACATGGTTCATAAGAGCATAGACCCTACCTCTAAACACCAAATTGCAGTTATTGGTGTCCTCTACAAAATCGGGAAACCTAACCTTTTTCTTTCTAAGGTACGTTTATATATCAAACATTTAAAACTTACCAAAGAGTAAAAAAAAAATCCTATGCATATATATATGGCCTCTAAAAAACTTTACTGCAAGTTTTGGAGATAGTGACACAAATCACACAATATTTTCAAATCTCATTGTTGTCAACTGAAGTTATGGCCTAATCTAATGTCACATGAAAGATTGTCATGTGCTAATAAAGTCATTTCAGTACCATGACATGTTGCACGTGCAATGTATGAAAACACGAACAATGACATTGATTAACAAGATTTGTACTAACAATGACACTGGTTCGTTCAAAGATCTTTTTTTAGCGAGTAAGCGTTAAAAAGAACTACCATTGACATTGATTAACAAGAATTTTAATGTAATATAGTTTAAAGCCATATCTTTTTGTACGTGATAAGCTTGTGGATTTACTGATTGATTTATTTTCAGTTGGCCCGTAACATAACATCATTGGTGAACCAAGATAATGAACGCAGACACCAAGGGGTGATCAATCCTCGAGAGATCAGAATGAGCTGCAGAAGGTACTACAACTACATTGGTTCACTCACCGTGCCTCCATGTACGAAGGTGTCATTTGGACCATCAGCAAGAAGGTACCTAACCGTTTCTAAGTGAATAGTAACTTCTGTATGTAATATTTGACATTTGATACGATGCTGTTTTTATTTAGGTGAGAACAGTGTCACTTGATCAAGTTAAACTGCTTCGAGAAGCTGTTCATGATGTAAGTATATCATTCCTTGGAATATTATTTGGAACAAATGCTAATATGCTGTTTTGGGAGACAAATCAAGATGGGACGGCCGGACGGGTCACACTCTTTTTGACCCATTTTGCCAATTTCAAATTTAGGATTTTTTTTTAACTAATTGACTTGTTGGACATATTTTGCAGCATGCCGCAAAGAATGCAAGACCACTGCAACCAGACCGTCAAAGAGACATCCAACTGATTGGTCCAGAGGAAAACTAACAGGGTCTTCTACTTGGAGTAACTACGGGAACTATCGTGAATTAAGAAAATCAAATGTGTTAATATCCCGATATACATGAAAGCCAGCAGACCCTTGTAACCACATTAATCAATATTATTATTATTATTATTATTATTATCATCAATGTTTGACCCGGCCGGGTTAATCGGTTGGACCGGTTCGGGCAAAAAAAGCAGTAAAAACCGGGTTTCTAAACCGGGTTAACCAGATAGACCATTGGGTTTGAGTGACCGGGTCAACCGGTTCAAACCCGGCGGGTTTGGTTTTCAAAATATTTTTATAAAAGCGGGTTGACCGGATTAACCCGTGGTTGGCTGGTTGACCGGGTTGACCCGTGATCGAACCGGTTGACTCGATTATTTTTATTTTTAATAGAAACGGGTTGACCCGTGGTCGACTGGTTGAACCGGTTGACCCGGTGACGATGTTCGGCCGATTCGATTATAAACCGGTTTTCAAAACATTGATTATTATTATTATTATTATTATTATTATTAATCAATATATTATTATTATTATTATTATTATTATTTATAAAACAACACTTTTATTAAAACTCGTAGGATTACAAAAATTAATTGGGAAGCCTCGAGACATTGGGCACCAGCACTCCCAAGAATAAGCAAAACCAATCCTATTAAAAATATGAGCTGGCGCGACGCTCCAATGTCTGAGTCATAGAGAATCGTCGAATACGCTTAAGTAAAGATGCTGCATCTTTCTCAAGTTCTCGAAAGAAGAAAAAGGGAGAAACCCATATCAATATCCGCACATTTCGCATCGTCTTGACACGTTTACGGTCGCGGCGTCAATGATCGATCGCATCGGCATAAAATCGGTCATCCCAGTTGCGTCGAGGCGGCGATCCTGTAAGATCAATACATACATCACGCCCACTATCCACGGTAAAGTAAAATATCGGTAGGTCGCAAGGATCCGTCCCCATCTCCGAAAGGCCAATATCCACCTCCTTACGAGCGAAATTCGGACCGGGAGCATATATCAACAAGAACATCACGCGAGGTTATGCCGATGTTTAATGCCAACAATACCCGCGCGCGAAGCGGCATGATCCGTAAATATCTCGGAAAATACCTTAGAACAAATTTGAACACGGTACGAACATTCATAGTTTGTCCCGGTCAGGATATCGAGCCACCCTAAGCCAATCGAAGTATGATCCTCCTTTAGTGAACTCCATGCGCCATCATCGAGGGAAAGATGGAATGTAGACTCAACGGTTTGGGTAACCCGATCCGAATATATATATGCCAATTTCTTCATAATTTTTGGGCGGCGACCTCGCTAGGAGTTACTCGAAAAGGTCAATATCCATATTCACATTAAAAGTCGTAGGGCATCATCAAAGAGGACCGGTAACAATACCGAACTAAGGAGAAGCTTAGGCGTAAGCTGGCAGTTGAAGTCTAGAAGCGAGGAAGGCATAATTCAAGGCGTCACTGCGAGAATATAACCCAAGCCCCCAAACGCAAAGGGTAAGGTGGCGAGTCTCCACCGCCAATCACCAAAACGGGCCCGAAGCGGTGACAATACGCCCAGGAAGAGCGAGTGCCGCATCAAAAGAAACATGGTTTCGGCCTTTTTGTTAACTAATCCGCGGGTTTAAACCCACCGCACATACTTTAACCATGTAAAGCCGCATTTTCGGGAGTTTGGCGTGGCTATTGTTGGGATTTTAGAACAAGTTAACCAATTAACCTCTGATACATAAAGGAAAAAGGATCTAGTAATCGCAATTAGGTTAAACACGTAATTAATAAACAATTAATTAATACAATAATTAATTAATAAAAGGGATAAAAGAAACCCTAACCTTGCTTGACAATTGATCTTTAGTAACAGACAATAAAACCAATACGAAACTAAGCACCTAAAATAGATGCCTCAATGAGTATCACACACAAACCCTATAACGTATACGTTCGAATATGAAGCTAGTCGAGAACGTAATTAAAACCAATCAACAAGTGATCACTTGAATATAACACACGAACAAAGAAACTCTGGAACTAGTCTTTCACTTATATTCGTGATCACAACAAAACACCAAAGCACCATTCTTTGTTTTGTCCAATAACTAAAAGCTGCCAAAGAACCTTTTAGTATTACCCGATATCGGATGAGTCTATCCAATAACCTTACATTTGTTGTCCAGAAAATATCCACGACCAAAACCGAAACCCTCTTGCTTGATGTTCGCGATGTCAATCGGGAGGAACAAGAAACAAGAACTAAACCCAATTAATCAATTCCACAACACCTTGGTGCGTGCAAGTAGAGATTGAACAAAACCAAACACAACCTAAGCGATTTGAGAGCAAATCGTTAGGTATAATAAGTATGTAATAAGAAGCGTTTTTAGGGTATAGTACAAGTTTGATATATGCGTATATGTGCATGAGGGAGTCTTTGTTTATATAATACAAACAACCGACATATTGGTTGAGCCTAAGACTTGGTCGACAAGCTTAAAACCAAGCAAAAGCCCACCCTCTTTGCCCGATCAGCTGGAGACTTCTAAGGCCCATGGCAGCTCCAATTAAACCAACCCAAGTCCAAGAAATAGCCCATGGATCGTTTAATATAATCGGGTCAAATATCATGCATATCGGGTATTGTATAATTCAAGTATATATCATGTTCAACACGTATACTCGTGTTTATCGTGTGTGCCCCCATCGGCTCACACACTCTTAGTCGTTTTGTCGTGTTTACAACTCCCACAAACCAACAGCTCCCACTTGGGAGTTGGTGTGTCGAATGGCACACAAAACTAACGACGGAAGTAGCATGGTCATTCAATGTCTTGCTCTAGTCATCCTTTGTTATAAACCATGGATAATGGATCTCAAATCATTCCATATAGTTTAACCATTTAGAATCTCGTTATAGATTTTAATTCAGATATACCAAATGTAATCAAGAATCATCTTGCATTGCCCTTTGGGTTTAGCGAACAATTATCGATTAAATGCGGAGGCGTCATGGTATCTTTCGCACATATCAAGCGGAGTAACAAATCCTTTATTGACTTCAAGTGTTGTGGATCTTGCCGCATCACTCCGAAATATAGCTTTTATAACTACCTTGTTCGAGATAGCGTTTTGCGTATACTTACAAAAAAATGATATCCACATATGAACTTACTTGCATCTCAAGTCTAAGGACGAAGATAACAAACCATTTTAATATTTTACTTATGACAAGGATCTAAAGTAAATGTTTGAAAGTTGGGAATCCAATATGCATCTCTAGTGAATACATATGAGTTTGGCGGGAACAATCCAAATTCTTGTTAAAATATAACCAACACTCACATTTGCCTTACATAACAATATTCTCATATTGTTAACCGACAATGGACATATTTAGAATAATAAAATTATTCAAGGATTAAAAATGCAAATATATATATGAATGAATAATAAATACCAATTATCTTTATTCATCATAAAGTAAAAATTGTCTATCAATCTCAATTATCCAAATACTAAAACAGATATGCATGAAACTCATTTAGTAAGATGAACCTTAATGTTTCCAACATTCTCAACCTTTCTTTAAAAGAAAAACTAAATAGTCATCTGAGTAAACTTTCCGAATACTTGTTTCAAAATTTTACATATAGTGAGTGATTTGAAATATAAGATGAGTGTCTTATCTCATATGCTCATACTATTGCAAGAGTTATTATATGGAGATGTCGTCCTACCTTGCATGAGGTTTTAGAAATCAACGACATACTGACAGTCATCTTTACAGTTTTTAAAAGTGTAAAGTATTCTCATTCATTAATGTGTAATGCAACAATGCTCTATGTTGAGCACAACTAGTTAGCATATTTATCATAAATGATAAACTCCTACTACAACTAGTATAAATAATCCTCTAGCATCATTTGTACTTATACAATACTATGCTTTATAATCGTAAACATCTATATTAACAATAATCTAAATTCTCTCAATTAGATATTGTTGTTGTCAGCTCATTTTGTTCTTATACAAAAGCAACAACTAGTCTTATACACAATATAATATATACATGATTAATCCTTAGTTAAAACAACATAAGGTTTCCATCCATGTAATAAATTACTCCAAGTGAAATATATCATTTAATACTTGCTCGAATGATATATTGCATTTGTGTCAGACTTAATTTTCGCACTTGTTTATTCCATATAAACATCTATTCCAAGTTTATTTGTTTTATTCCCTAAATTTCAAGTGAAGTTTCATTCCAAGCTTAAGGATCAATATCTAGCTTAAATAGAACGATATCTTCAACATATAAATTTATAGGAAAAACACAATGCTCCCACTCAATGTCAGATGTACTCAAGAGTTATCTTAATTCAATCAGAATCATATTGTAACTAAATTCAAGATCTCAGCTCTTAGATGCACGTTACAATCCAAAACTTGGACTGCTTAAGTTTTGTATACTACATAAAGATAATACAAATTCATAACCCTTTTGATTACACACCGTCCTCGCAAAAGGTAATCATAAAAAAAGAGTTACAAAATCTAATTGTTATATTCAACATACAAATCACATGTATGACAATTAAATATCTTTATATAATTAATGCATGTATTATATAAGAAAACTTAATCACGGTCAATTGCTTAAGTATGATTAAAAACTGCTTAAGTATGATCATGTTTTCTTTGAGTGTGAGGTGGCTTCTAATATCTGGCGTTTGGTTCGTGCGTGGACCGATATTGACATGCCATTGTTTTCTTCTTGGTTCGAATGGTCCCAATGGTTTGAAGAGTGGAGAGCATCAAAAAGTGATAAAGATCGAGTTTATGTAATTGATGTGGCCTTGGTTTGGTGTTTATGGCGGTATCGTAATAGCGTTACTTTTTCTTCTACTTCTATGAGGAAAAGTGATATTTTTGATTCTATTCGTTTATTTTCTTTTTCTTGGCTTAAAAGTAGAGGTCGTAAAATCAATTGTTGGAACTCTTGGCTTATGAAGCCTTTGTAATTTCTCTTCTAGCTGCTTGCTAGAGAGGTTGTTTTTATAAAATCATCGTTCAAAAAAAATATGTATACAATTTTGTCCTCGTGAGTCATTCTTCAAAAGAAACTCATTCGAACCTCATTGGTTAATTGTTAGGCGAAATAACAATCAATCACAAAACTTGATTTGCCTTTTAAGGACGCATCTTGTCATTCATATTTCTAAAACATTTATCGATTCAAGATGTGATAATGTATTTTAGTAGTTAGGCGATTTACAATAATCTCTAACTTATATCCTCGGCATTGATATTAAAATATCACTGGGTGATGAGCCATCCTTGCGGATTTATGAATGAGTAATCATTATACTTGATTAACATTTTCATGTTTAACCTTAGTATGACATTAATAAGTGAATTTTAGAAGGTTAAGTATTTTGTTCTCAAAAAACTTTGAGATATGTATATACTCCCACTTACTTTTGTAAGTAGATACAATTCTCTAAATACTAAGTATTTAAGAAACAATAAATTGTTCTTTATGGAGAACCACAAAATACATTTTAAGTTCTCATATCAAGATTTGTTAATAAAATGCTTCATAAGATTTTAACAAACTCCGAACTTAAATCAAGACACAATGGAATTCCTTCCAACAAATCAAATTAGGGTTTATAGAAAAACTCTAATTTAGTATCACCTTTTAACCAAAAGTGCTAGCAACAGTTTTGTGTTTCGTTAAGCTAGGAAGAACACCAAAACTACAATTTTCAAGCTATGAAGTGTTGAATAATCAAAAATCCAACAGGATTTAGGATTCAATTGGTTTGAGTGGTAAAACATCAAATCCCTAATGAATTAGGGTTTTCAGTTATGGGTTGTCTTGAATACCTTTTAGGTTTGAACTATATTGAGTGTATCCATGACACACATAATTTCTAATCTTGATATGTTTTGGAGGTAGAGCAATTAAAGCTATCATGAACCAACCAATATGAATAAGGTTTGATCAAACACATTAGACATACCATAATGAAGTGGTATCCTATGGGTTATTAGAATTGTGAAACTATATCAGAATTCTATAGATAACTTAATTCTCTTTGGACCAAATACTTTTCAATTGGGTCAAGTCAAATTGTATATAAAATATTTATAAACCAAGTGCATGCAATAATGTATATTCATTGAATAATACAAGAACCTTATGTTCACGTGTTCACAAGAAGACAAAACTGTTCTAGGATTATATGTTCATGTGTTAAGAAGAAAACAGAACATTTCAATAATACATTATAAGTCTTTGAATAATTCAAAGGCCTTATGTTTATGTGTTAACTAGAAGACATAACACTTTTACTATGTATACTTTATGTTATAAGTCATTAATAAATTCAAGGACTTTATAATTATGTCTTAACATGTAAGCATAATAATACTAACAAAAGTAATCATGAACGCAAACTCTTGAGCTCCACAGTAATTTCAAGTTAATTTTATGCTTCAGAATTATGACCATTATCATATAACCATAATAATGTTGACTAAAACACGTAGTCAAACGTTAAAGTATCTATACAATATCATGACACTTGAATGTAGTGGAGCAACAAACATCTAGCGTGTTCAAGTCCTAGTAGAATCATTATTAGAATGTAGTAGGGCAATAAACATCTCACGTGTTTAAGTCCTAGTAAATTCTTATTTACATGTAGTAGGGCATTAAACATCTAACGTGTTTAAGTCCTAGTAGAATTATTAGTTTTTTACCTTGCGGTCGAGAGATACCAATAATATTGTTGTTCCTTACACACTTTGAGATTTCTCCCACTTGTGAAGGTACAACATCATATTATGAAAACAAACAACACGTGATTGATTGTTCAAACAATATGATAATGTCATAGATATCATAAGTAGTGTTAGAACCATAACCTTTAATAAGGAATTGTGGATTATTATTCTATAGATAACACTTGAGAGCGGCGGCGAGAAGGCAACGTGTTATCTTATAAAATAAAATGCAATTTTTCTTTAAGCAATGGTTGTTCATATTCGGAAAGTAATGGATTATTTCAAAGCTAGTTTGAAATGATATGGGTGACTAACAAGAAATAAATCCCGTAGCTTACACTAAAATTGACAACATTACATGAATGATATTTCGATAATAAAGTGCAAGCTGCTCCCATTTGGATTTGTCAACATTGTAAGTGTTACATTTCGATGAAACATATAGCAGTTTATATACTTTCCTATTCTCTTCAAATGCCTACGAGTAGCATGTACTTAGGTATTGAATAGAGTATATAAAGTTCTATTTATGCGAGACAATGGACTAGCCATTCTTTCATTCAATTAACTTGAATCTTTAGCATTAAATTCCTCCTTTATCGTCTACAAAGCCCCAAGGGTATTTAGCACTTTAGGAATAAACAAGAGTCCAAGAAAATTACCTAGCGAATATCCTAGTAATTTCTTTACTCTTTGTTGTTTAAACTCATACATCGTGACAAGTGCAGGATGTTATTTATTTTGGTAGCTCTAAACACAATGTTTCCAGTTACACAAAATATTCTATCTTTCAATTAACCCTAGACCACAATAGGGTAATGAAAGATCATAAATGAGTTTTTTTTGTAATCCTATCTTAGTTTGTCAACTAAGGAGAAAAGATAGGTATAAGTCTCACTCTTCTTACTAGGAAAAGAGACTAAGTTTGTCTTTCAAAGAAAAACAAATTTGTTTACGAATTAAGTTGCAATAACACAATTAATCAGAACATAAAAAGTTCAATTTTAGTATTTTCGATAATTACATTCTTAAAAGAATTAACTACCCAATTAATTACTAATAAGACTAAGATCCTTCTTACAACCTCACTTAATTACCATATGTCTGACCAGTGTATAAAATAAATAGGACAAGAGGTAAGCGACGAGCGTTAATTGCAAAATGCAACTCTTAGATTTATGAGACTGTTTAAGGCATTAGTATCAAGTAATAATGTCAAAAGCATGTTTAGTTCTCATCTTATGCCCCGGGTTCAAGGTCTGACCAAGTTAACTCGAGATAAGTCGACCAAGTATGAGCGTGTAAAAATAACGGAGGTCGACCGGTGAGAAATAATTACCATGGGTTGGAAAGGCCTTTAGGTCGACCGGAGAGTCAATCAAATGCGTGTTCATAGTTAGATGACATAGACTTAAAATTAAAAAATAGGTATGCACATATAGATGTGGTAAAAGTCGTGTACAAAGAAGCATGCAAAACAACTTTGTAACACTAAATTTTAAAATTTTTGGTAATGACCTTTGTAGTGAGTATCATGGTTCACGGTAGCTCCAATCGAGCATACGGGGAGGCGGAGGACCATGTAACCCATTGAAGCATAACCTAGACATCCTTTCGGTGATTGTGTGCACCTTTTGAACCCCTTTGAGTTTGTTCTAGTGGGTGGCCGTACATCCCAAGTGTCCATAGCGACTAGTTTTAAATTCTTGAAAGCGTATTTCATATATTAGGTCACTTTATTTAACAAAAACGATTTTCCACGAATCAAATAGCAGGTCACAATGAGCATGATATTGAGGCGTGTAAATAAAGACCAATATTGATGTTATGGTTACGATATGTATTATTCCATATTACATACAATTAGGTGTCAAAGCAAGTAATAATGCACATATGCGAATTACAAACATATAAGTATAAACATCAATATAAAGCACATATTGTTCGAGTTCTCTTGCGAGTCTTCCCAAACGGAGAACCATAAGGCCGTCACTGGGATACAATACCTAGATCGCCATACATCAAAAGCAATTGAGTGAGTCTTGTGGTGGAAAACACATAAAACATGGCAATCTCAATTAACAAGTAATTACGCAATTTTATGTATTTAATAACCAATATGTAATTCTAATTATCATAATAATTCTAATTAACAATTAATTAATTCTAATTAACTTTTAATTCTAATTAACAAGTAATTTTAATTAACATGTAATTTTAATTAACAATTTAATTCCAATTAACAACGTAATTCTAGTTAACATGTAACTTAAACGAGTATTGCGACCATCCGCCGCGTTGCGGCGGAGCTTCTTTTTTTTTTTTACATTTTTATCTGCTAATTTATGTAACGAAAAATCACATCGTTGAGTTACATGGATGAAAATAAGGTAAAAATAATGTAATGGTTAGAACCTGACTAAATACGCGTATTAGAACAGGAAACCTGTGCGTATTCGGTGAACATTCCTTTCAATATAAGCATGCATGGTGACATTACTCGCTGTTACAATAACAATACCAATGTTATGTAAGTTTGGAGAAGAGCGAATAAAAAATGATAATGGAGTTTTGCAACAATGGTGTAGTTACCAGTGGGCGAGGTAAAAGCTGTTCTTTTCCTTTTACGCGCATCAAACAACACAAATGATAATTTCCTTTTCCTACTGTACATTTCTTCTTGACTTTGAAACATTTCTCTAATTTCCTTGAGACACCTAAATGCATCCATAGTTGTCAATTTATTCACTCGTGCAGGGTCTCGCAAACCTACATTGCAAAAACAATACTAATAAAGAAAACCAATCATTCAGCATTCACATAAACCATAGTTGTTAATGCATATTTTTGGAAAGTAAGTGACCCTGCTTAACTGTTGCGTTTGAACAAATTGTATTGACTTTATGGTAACTGACCCTCATTATTAATTGAGAGAGTTTTGAAAGAAACTATGGACAACTTGTAACCCGTTCACTTCAGCTACTTTTTTTTTTATCTGTCCCACTTGGTTAAAAGAAGTATAAAATGACAAATTGGAATAGAGTAGCATATAAATCACGACCGGTTGAATTAAGATAATACAAAGGCAATGCAGAAGTTGAGAAAAAAATGTCAGGTGTACTAACCTTATTTGCTTGGACAGGCTATTGATGTTTCTTCTAGAACCTGCAAATATTAATTATTAATATCTTGAAAAATTATCATACACAACTATCCACTCACCTAGGGGACCATAAAATACATACAATCAATCTTTTGTTGAACTTATCAATATTAGTAAGCATGATCAAAGACAATAGTTTGGTGGGATTTCATTGAGTCCATACATTTTTATGATCACCTATGTGTAAGCGTGCTAAATCTTATTACCTTGAAGTTCACTGCTGGTTGATCCTACACGTTCAGTCCCCGGATCATGGTTCAATAAAGGATCAGCGGAGCATTTTTTTTTTTTTTTGAGATTACAAACACCAACTTGTGGCCTTGTTGTAGCATTGATATCAGATGATCCAAGACCAGCCTGTCTCCTTGTTGCTAAAACATCTGTGTTGAACGATTTTTGGAAACAAAAACAATAGTTCAGTATGAAAGCAAGCTATATAATTATATTTTGAAACACATATAATGGATTTGGAAAGAAATCTCATTTATTGTAGTTATATCCTGTCATAATCCTTTTATGGTTTTACCATCATTCGCAAGTTTTATCCAACGCAATTCACAAACTAAGCTCATAAAAAGCACTGTTAGGCTTCAGCTAGGAAACTAAAGCAATGTGAATGTGGAACTAACGCTCATCACTGCTAAGAATGACATGGATCTTCGAACTCACCAAGCCAACATCTAGGCCTTCCATTTTGTTGCTTTCTCCTTGTTTCTAACCTGCAATTAGAATCGCGCACATTATAAGAAATTTGCCTTGTTTTCTTGACCCACAAATCTGTTTCCCATTTTCCCCTAATGTAGTTGAAGCCTAATTAACGAACAAATCTTTTACAAATGATATATCGATACAAAAATTTAATTCATGATATTTAGCCCAACTCAAATCAAGTCATAAGTTAAAAAATAATCCTAGACAAACAACACTTTAGATTTTAACAGTTAGGCAAAATGCTTAGTCACACAAACTAACGTTTCGCACAAACTACTGATGGCATTATATATTCACTTTATTTTGAAACACCTATAGTATCAAAACCTGTAAGTACTTTTAACAAATCAGTAATCATAAGTTACTCAATAGCAGTGCAACTAAATAACAACACAAAGCGTTGCTACAATGATTTTCCCCCATAATTGTTGATTCCACAAACTAAATAGTTGGAATCCTCGCTTCTTTGCTATATGATGAACCAATTGGCTTGGTTGGAATCCCACATTGTATAAAGCAATATCTTAGTGCAATAACACATATTTGTGGCGGGGATTTGAAATCATATAAGCTAAACTATAAGAATCCAAATTTGAAATTACCTTCTCATCATCAAAGTTTGTGTGACCAAACTTCGACTTCCTTTGCAAGTTATTTTCAACCTTCTTCCACTTGGGAGCAAACTTCTTACTGGGTCCAAGCCAGAAGAAAAGACGGATATGGAAAATGTTAAAAAAAACATTGGAAATAGTCGTGTATAAGGACATAAACTAAAGTACTAAACACATATATAGAAATTAAAACTGATAAGGCCGAATAAGATGCTTAGAATCTTTAATCACAATAAGCTAATAAAAACTAAAATAAATACAACATCAACCAAAAACATTACCTTGTGATCGTGGGAGGTCGTGGGATAATCCGGATCGGTGGTGGTGGCGGAATAGCCCTAATCAATAACAAATAATAAGAAACCCATATGAATTACTAATTACATAAAAAAAAAAAAAAAAAAAAAAAAAAAGCGAAAGCTTAACTTTTGTGGCTGAAAGAACTTCGTTAGCCAAAAGCTAAGCGAAATTATATCCACGTATGGATAATCAATCAAGTGATCAATCAAACATCAAGAACATATAAAATTTTCATAAAAAGCATACTCGAAACTCGAACACCATCATCACCCCAACGAAATATTTAAAAACACGGACACGCAAACCCGAAATTGATTTTGGTTCGATCTAATTGGAAACCAGTGACGAAAGTCACGAAGGTCGAGAATCTCTGGACAAAGAAGATAACTACGAATACACTCGGTATGTCGGTAATATCAAAGGCGTGATCTGATTTTGGGCCAAACCAGTGAAGAAGGCCAAAATATTGGGCTAAGAAATGGGCATGATTCTTGTTAGCGAACGGCGTCGTGATAAGCGACTTATAATATATATAGTAATTAACAAATTAATTCTAATTATCAATATAATTTAATTGGTGTGTGACTAGTTATTTTTATTAAAAATTGACAAGTATTGCATATAGTTGTCAAAACAAAATAAACCGAATAACTAAATTAGGTTTAATACGATTTTTAAACGTGTTTATTAATAAAACAACGTGTAACCCATAATCATAAAAGCGAGATGGCTCGTGATGCCACTGTTGGGATTTTAGAACAAGTTAACCAACTAACCTCTACGAGTACGCAGCGGAAAAAGGATCTAGTAATCGCAATTAGGTTAAACACGTAATTAATAAACAATTAGTTTATACAATATATAATTAATTAATAAAGGGGATAAAAAAACCTAACCTTGCTTGGCGATTGATCTTTAGTGTGGACAATAAAACCAATATGAAACTAAGCACCAAAATAGATGCCTCGATAAGTATCACACATGAGCAGATAACGTATATCGTTCGAATATGAAGCTAGTCGAGCGTAATTAAAACCAATCGACAAGTGATCACTTGAATATAACACACGAACAAAGAAACTACGGAACTAGTCTTTCACTTATATTCGTGATCACAACAAAACACCAAAGCACCATTCTTTGTTTTGTCCAATAACTAAAAGCTGCCAAAGAACCTTTTAGTATTACCCGATATCGGATGAGTCTATCCAATAACCTTTTGTTTGTTGTCCGAGAAAATACCCCACGACCAAAACCAGAAAACCCTCTTGCTTGATGTTGCTGCTGTCAATCAGGAGGAACAAGAAACAAGATCTAAACCCAATTAATCAATTCCCTAACACCTTGAGTACGTAACAAGTAGAGATTGAACAAAAACCAAACACAACCTAAACGATTTGAGAGAAAATCGTTAGGTATAATAAGCTGGAACAGTAAAACCGTTTTTAGGGTATAGTACAGGTTTGATATGCGTATATGTGCAGGAGGGAGTCTTTGTTTATATAATACGAACAACCGACATATTGGTTGAGCCTAAGACTTGGTCGACAAGCTTAAAACCAAGCAAAAGCCCACCCTCTTTGCCCGATCAGCTGGAGACTTCTAAGGCCCATGGCAACTCCAATTAAACCAACCCAAGTCCAAGAAACAGCCCATGGATCGTTTAATATAATCGGGTCAAATATCATGCATATCGGTATTGTATAATTCAAGTATATATCGTGTTTAACACGATATCTTCGTGTTTATCGTGTGTCTTTACATAATTTCCTTACTCTTAGTCGTTTTGTCGTGTTTACAGCTCCCAAAAACTAATAGCTATTGCTAAGTAAATATTATTTCTAACTTTGTTTATGCTTGAAAAGCGCATTGACTAAACCACAATATGCCAATGCTGTCATTGTAGTGGGTAAAGACGACCCACTAAAATAATACCGACCTTGTCTATTTTAGACTTTTAGTGCGCTTTTGTTAACTACTGATTTTTGCTTTAATTCTTGAAAGTATGATTGTCAACACATGTCCATATATAATGTGCTGGTTATTTATTTTATAGTTTCTCTACACAGATAATATTATCGCATCTCTTCCTAGACAGTGACAGACACTTATAACTTATAACGTACCGGAAATTTTACTTGAATCACCTAGTTTAAGATGGTCACTTTAACCCAAAAAAAAAAAATAATAATAATAATAATAATAATCTGTGTTTTCATACTGTTACAATATAGAGTAGAAGACATGAGTTCGTATCTCTTAGCAGATTCATATGCTGTGTGCCAGAGTAGTTAAAATATATATCATAAGTTCATAACAGGGACTATTAGGGGATCTTTGGTAGGAGTGAATCATAGGAAATGAAAATATGATTAGGAAAGGAATCGTAAGGAAAGAGAATAATAGTTAAAGAAAATGCGTTACAATGTTTGGTATAAACAAAGAATCAGAAAATATGACATACATTACAATGTTTGGTATAAACAAAGAATCGGGTTCAGAAAATATGACATGCATTACAATATTTGGTATAAACAAAGAATCGGGTTCAGAAAACATGACATTTACAATATTTGGTATAAACAAAGAATCCGGTTCAGAAAATATGACAACAAATAATTCTCTTCTCTGAGACAAATGAATGAAAAGATAATACTACACATATTATGAGTTTCCCATCTTGGATTCGATTGCTAAAAGTGATTTTGTAATAAAATAATTACTCTATCCACATGAGGAATTTTCAATCTTCTTCTTATTTTGATCTACTAGAATGATCAATCATCGTCTATTTAGTTTGATCTAATGGTGGGGATTAACTTTAATTTAATATGTCTAGCACAAGTCAGTGTTTTTCTTGTCTTTTGTTTTTTTTCTTTCTTTCTTTCTTCTTTTTTTTTTTTTTTTTTTTTTTTTTTTTTTAATTATTCACGTTTTTTGTTATAATCGGTTTTTTTTTTTTTTTTTTTTTTTTTTTAAGCGTTTTTGTTAATATTCATTCAATTTTTCAAAATTCGCATTTTTAATATTCACGTTTTCTTTTGTTTGTTTGTTTTTAATTCACGTTATTCTGCTTTTTTAATTCGCGTTTTTCTTCTTTCATACGTTTCGTCCGTTTAATCGTTTTCATCTATATTTCGTCCGTTTTCATACGTTTCGCCCGATTTCATACGTTTAGTCCGTTTTCATACATTTTGTCCGTTTCATACGTTTTCGCATGGTTTTCTTACGTTTTCTTCCATTATTCATACGTTTTCGTCGGTTTTCATCGTGTTTTACGTTTTCATACATATTCGTCCGTTTTCATACGTTTTCGTCCGTTATTAAATGTTTTCGGCCGTTTTAAGCGTTTTCATACGTTCGAATATCATGAGTGATATTACGAATAGCACAAGTGATATTACGAATATCACAAATGATCTTGTGAATATCGCAAGTGATGTTATGTGATATTGCAGATATCAGTGATGATACGTGATATTGAGAATATCACTTGTGATATTCGAGTACCAAGTGATTTTTGAATATAACAGTGATTTTCAACTAATGTTTTGTAACGTGAAAATCATACATGATATTCAAAATATCACCGATGATATCGAGAAAATCACAGTGATATTGATAATATCGCAAAGTGATATTCATACTATCATAAAGTGATATTCGAATATCGCAAACTCGTATTCGAGAATATCACAAAATGATATTCATAATATCACGGTGATATTGAGAATATCACGTAGTGATATTCAAAATATCACATAATGATATTCACAAAATCACAAGTGATATTTAGAATATCTGGCGTGATATTCGAGAAAATCACAAGTGATATTAACAAAATATCACTTGTGTTTTAGAATATCACAAAGTGATATTCGGATAATCACAGTGATATTACGAATATCGGAAATCACTGTGATAGTCGAAGCGTATGAAAATGAGCGAAAACTTAGAAAATGGACGACGTAAGAATCTGGACGGTCGTGTGGCGGTGTAACGTATGAAAGAGTAAAAACACGTATGAAAGCGGATGGCGTATGAAAATGGACGAAAATGAAAGAAAATGATGAAAGCGGCGGCGTGAAAGCGGATAGGCGTGAAAGCGGATGGCGTGAAATCGAAGAAAAAACACGAAAAAACACGAAAAAAAAAAAAAAAAAAATGGTTAATTAAGAAAAAGCGTGAATAAGAAAAAAAAAAAAAAAAAGTGAATAAAAAGAAAGACAAAAAACAAGAAAAAAAAAAAACGTGAACTTGGGTTTATCTACTAAATCTTGGGTTAATCACGTGAATTAGATCAATATATGAATGGTGGGGATTTGTCCTAATAAACTTGAATTTATGAGTAAGAAAAATAAAGTCTTCTATCGACATTATGTATCCTAGTGTTATTTGTTTGAACAAATTTCAAAATAAGAAATAAGACTTCATAGTTATCTTTGTAATAAAATAAATCAGTAAAGTGTTAAAAAATTATTAGCTTTTAGATCAAACCAACGACCAATATTAAAATATACTAATTTGCTTTTCTTTCTCTTTTAATTTTAAGTCAAGTATAAGTAATTTCACTCCTACACCTAATATTTAAACTCTAGACAGATTAAAATCAATGGCCAAGATTAAATTATGATCATATTCCCTCTGAAGTAACGAAAAAAATCACCCAATGCTTTAATTAAAGTAACGAAATCAACATCAAATATTCAACCGAACCCTCCAATTTTACAGAACATCATATGAAATGCAGAATTCACACCCAATATCGACAAATTACAATCCACCAATACACCAACGATCACAAACAAACGAAATTTACCAAAGAAAAACCATTTTTTTTCATCAACTTAAGCAGATGTTGGCAAATGGTCATGGGTTTGGTTAATGAAAAGCAACTCATAGACAAGAGCAGCAATACCACCACCAACCAAAGGCCCAACCCAGTAAATCCAGTGGCAGGCCCAGGTCCAGCTAACCAAAGCAGGCCCAAATGCTACAGCTGGGTTCATGGATGCACCGGTGAATGCCCCACCAGCCAAGATGTTTGCACCAACAATGAAACCGATAGCAATGGGTGCAATTGTTCCCAACTCACCCTTCTTGGGGTCGATTGCAGTTGCATAAACTGTGTAAACTAGACCAAAGGTCATCACGATTTCGAAGACTAGAGCGTTTGAAACACCAACTCCTGCGGACAATCCAAAAGCACCGACGGCCTACAAAAGAACGAAATGTACCATTTTAGACAGTTGACTTCAAGTAATGTTCTAAATTTTATTTTAAAACATGTTTTTTGTTAAACTATTTCAAGTATTAGTTGTCAACAAAGAATATCCAAAACATGGTAGGTAAATGATTGGAATTTGAAAGGGTCAATGTGCCTCTTGAGTTGTGTTTGGTTGCGTTGTGACCTTATTTGCTTATTTTATGTATTTTTGAAGTTTACAAATGATTGCTAGTATATAACAAAGTCAAATATATCAGTATATTAAGCACTAGTCTAAGTGTTCAATAATACAAATTTAAAAGGTATACCATCCAATGAATGAGCTATAAACTTATGAATTTTTTATTTTTATTTTTTATTTTTCTTCTTCTCACAAACAAGCTAATAAACTTTTAGATAGCATAATTGCTCAAACTTTAACAAGACATTTTTTATTACCGGCCCTGTTTGATAACCCCTTCATGATTATGGTCTCACTAAAGTATCATGATTGATGACCCCACTAAAGAAAGTTGAATCTAAACTTATAAAATTGTGTTTTACTGATTTATAGTATACTTATAATTTTTTGATTCTAGAATTTATGTTTTCTGTCATACTACAAACGATCCATTTTCACAAAAATAGCTAAAAAAAAAAAAAAAAAAAAAAAAAAACCGTATATAATAAATCAATAATAAGCTAGTACGAATTCTCACCACTCCACCAGTGACAAAGTTGAGTAACAAGCAAGCAACAGTGGATCCAAGCAACTGAGCAATAACATACACAATCGCACGGATCAAGGAAATGTTACCACCAACAAAAGCACCAAAAGTAACAGCTGGGTTAACATGTCCACCAGAGATGTTAGCACCAACCGAAACCGCGACAAATAGTGCAAAACCATGAGCAATGGCAGCAGCCACAAGCCCAGTAGGGCTTGCGTCCCCACCATGGGTCAGCTTGTCGAAAGCCATGCCTGACCCTGACCCAGCAAAGACAAAGATTAGGGTTGAGATAAACTCAGCTACCCCAGCCTTGATGGTGTCGGGTTGAGTGAACTCATGGTGTCCGCCTACAGCGATTAATCGGACCGGCATGGTGTGTTAAGATTGATTGGAGAGTGTAGTAGAAAGGGAAGGAGCTAGGGTTTGAAGTTGATTTTAGTTTGCATGGAAATGAGGTGGTTATATAGTAATTTTAGGGTTTGTGTTTACTGGCTACTACCGGTTTACCGGTTACAAGTTATATATTAGAGAGTAGGTGGTTTATTATAGTATTAAAGAAATTCAATGGTCGGTTTTAGATAACTAAACTTACAAGATTATTGGCTGTACCCAAGTTATTAATAGGTTAGGTAACTTATATGACAAAAGTCACTACTTCATAAAGCATATGATACAAAACGATTAAAGCTCTCGTTTTCGTTTAAAGGTTATTTAACATCATTTTGTCACGTGTTAAAAAAGAAAAACCATCATTTTGTCAAATCAGTAAATGAACAATGTAGTTCTTGGATTTCTTATAGGAGAACAAAGTTAAGGCTCTATCTGATTCTTGGATACCAAATATAAGTTGAAAAACATCTCCTGCTTGTATAGAAGGGATTTACTTACGATATCTCAACAAGCACAAGGTCAAGGGTTCGATCTTTGTCACCATCATATCCACAACTACTAAATGAATCGCGTATGCCTCCCAGGCTCTCATGAAAAGACAGCCAATTATGAACCGGTTCAGGTTACCGGTTATTAACGTTTTTCAACCATAACGATCCAATATTTTTGTATGAGCCATCGGTAAGCTATTATCTAGCTACTCACCGGTTGTTAATAAAATTGTCAATCAAAAGAAATAATGTTGTTTCTCCATGGTATTAAACTATAATAATTGATTTGCACACTTTTTTTTATTGAGACACTCATTTTCATGCTTTACATAATTAAACCACACTCAAAAACTCACAAACATTAAACAATTAATCCCTCAAAAACTCAGGATCGGATATCTATTAAATCTTTCAATATTAAATTGTTTGTGAATATTGTGTGTGAGTGTTTGTTTATTAAATTATTTTTGTGTGGTATCTTTGTGTTTAAGTAAGTGTGTGGTCGTTTTATTACACTGATTTAGTCATGCAGAAAGTCTTAAAGAGAGAAAATTGGGTTAGGTCCTGAAGTAACAGTGGTGGTCGCGATCATCTACGGCACCATTGCATTCACCATTAAAGTGACTATACCAAACTTGTTAAAAGAGAAGATTTTACATGATTTATTTTTGTGTGATAGTAAATTCAAATATGCAGATTAGAGCGGCAAAAGATTGAAAAATCTGAATAAAAAAAAAAAAAATTGTACTCCAGTTAACTATTTATTTATAAATTTATTTAAACACTAGTATTATTTTTGAATTATGAAGTGAATCCACTCTGTCACTCCAGCAGTCCAGCGAATGTATGGATAAACTAAAAGGGACACGTCCACGTTTCTAGATAAATTCAATGAGACTACAATCCACGAAAAAGCCACTTTCTAATACTTTATTACATATATACATGTGGTTCACAAAAACAAAAAATTCTCTGTAAAAGAATTTTATTTTAGATTTGTAAAGTGAAAATGCGTACTTGACACAAGACCAACGTATAATATCAATAACTATGAATAAATATATCGACTGATCACATCTAATACCATTATAATCATATTGACCAGTGATCACTTGCATCAGATATATACAAAATGATTAGTAAAATTAATTTGGAACCAATAATTTGTGTTAGCTGATCTATTAAGAATATGAAAGAATAAGCTGTAGACATATTTTTTCTTTTTCAAATATGAATTTTCAAAAACATAGACGTTTAAATTAAATATCTTATTTTCTTAAGTTATATTATCCCCTTTTATTCTTACTTGTATTTTATTTCGGAGAAAGGGAATATTAGCATTCGGTTAACTACTAAAATATGCTATCCATATTTAATTAATCTAACCAAATCAATCATAAGATTAGTCTACCACCTATTTCCTCTTAGTGCTTGCAATGTGATTACTCAATGTGATTAAACTAATATCACACTTTTTTGTTCATTTTTTAAAGAGTAAATTACACCATTGGTCCTCAAACCGCGCCTGATTTGCGAATTTAGTCCTTTATATTCAAAAATCTCACTTTTGGTCTCAGCATTTTTAGTTAATTGCGCGCCTGGTCCTTTTGACCTAACGGCAAATAGCCTTTCTCATTAGTCAACACACGTGTGATGCACTACAACACAAGAGGGCTAATGCTAAGGTAGGAATTCGTTGCAAATCCATTGCAAATGGTCGTTTCATGACGGATTCCTAAATATGATGTCTCCATGAAAATTTAAATTGCAACGGATTTCTAACCGGGAAAAAAAAGTTGCAATGGTTTTCCAACCAAGGAAAATCTGTTGTAAATTAGCAACCGTTTTTGCAACGGGTCATATTTCAATTGTTTTCCAACAGTTTTCCAACAATTTTGCTACAACATATATTACAAGGAAATTGCAATGGACAAAAGTTGGTACGAGATTGCAACGCCATCACGTAGGATTGGGTTTTGTAACAGTGAGCAATTGCAAGGGACTTGCAACGGTGTAAAATTGTGACGACTTTGCAACGAAGTCTAACCGCAATGGTTTCGTCACCATTTGCGTTAAAAAAACTGCATTTACTAATATAAATCAGTACAAAAACTGCAATTTTCTTGTAATTTACAAATATCTAAATCTAAATATATATGAACGCACAATTGAAACCAAAATTAATAATTCGCGATCATTCAAATATCATATTACATAGCGTATCAAATCCTACCAAACGTACCACTTCTAAACCACTTTCTACTAAATGCCCCACTTCTTAACAAAATGTGCATAATCCACCAATATGTGACAAATTTACCCAAAATGAACTACTTCTAAACAAAATGTGTATGAAACACGAAGTGTACCTAATAAGCAGCGAATGTTTATTCATAATGGGGAGCGTGAGGTTGCTCCTTTAATTGTGTCAACACCTCGGCGAACTTCTCATACATATCTTTGATCATTTCTTCCTTAAATGTTCTAAGTGTTTCTTCGGTAAGCTTTCTTTCTTTTTCTATAGCTTCCTCAAAAGCTCTTTTTCTTTCTTTCTCGCTTGCTCCAAGTCTTTCATTGATTTTCTAGTGCTTCAACCTAAAAAAACATGCTTACACCAATTACAATTCATCTCAATGCATATATACCTATTGTAAATGATTAAAAAAAACAAAACAATACATGAAAGGAACTTCAATATGTATAAGTACCTTTGACCCAATATGTATAACAAAAAGACAAGTAACAAGAGTCATATACATTACCAGTACGCGTTGAATTCTTGTTGGCAGTGGGCATGTTAGTGCATTACTAGTACAAACTATGCACTATACTAAAAAGATAGTTGTAAGCTTATATAGAAAAGAAAATTAGAAAAAAAAATGAAAAGAACGGTAATGCTAGAAAGATGGCCGTTAGCATCAGACATAAGATCAATCTAAAAACAATATGATCATGTTTTAAATATAAACCACTTCACCTTATTACAACCCGTCTCCCCCATCATGGTCAAGTTTTAACCAATTTCAACTCATTATGTCCCATTTCAACTAATTATATCAGTTCAATAACTCATTAGCATCCTAAACCGATCAGCCCTTAAAACTACATAAGCCAATAACTGTCCAACGACGTCGTGAACAAATATGATCATATTGAAATATTTTCGCCACCTAAAATGTATACATAATCCCTATTTATTCGAAAACATATATTCTATGACATCCTTTGCTTTGCTTCCATGCATGATGATATTCAACACAAGAATCACTCTCTCGCGTATTCAAAACACATGTCAACTTGCCATCTTCCTTATTAATCTGATTAGACAATTAAGAACGATACACCAACTTCAACAGCTAGAGGCTAAATATAACCAATACAAATCACATTACGTCAAGCAACATAGTACAACGCATATTCAACCGATGCGGACTCAACACAAACCAATACACTAGCTATAGTATAGCTTCTTAGAACAACACATAACTTAAAAACCAATGAGTACATAATACAAACTCATTGCAACACATAAAAAACCAATACAACTCACTGCAATATAATACAATATTATACGGATTGACACTGAATAGTTAGAAATGATTAAACTTTCCAAATCTGTTGCAAAACCATAGCAAATTATTTAGAAATTTCCATGAAGTATTAAAAGCAACTAATAATAGTATATATTACATAACCATAGTAATTATTTCAAAATTTACAACGAAAGTACCAACGAAATATTGAAACCAATAGAAAACAAAATTTCATTGGTTACCGTTGCAAATCCGTAGCAATTATTGCATATTACAAGCGGTTTGAATAAAAATATATATATATATATACATACATATATATATATATATATATATATATATATATATATATATATATATATATATATATATATATATATATATATATATATATATATATATATATATATATATATATATATATATATATATATATATATATATATATATATATATATATATATATATATAGGAAGGGTTCTTTTAGGAACCCAAAAGGTCGAAGCTGCGAGGCTGGCGTCAACCGTCAGTTTTTGGATACTTATTTTTATTATTTAATTCAAAGGTTATAATAGTAAAATTATATTTTTTATTTTTTAATAAAAAGCGTTTTCTTAGTTCGAAATTTTAGGGTTTTTTTTTTAATAATTTCTTTTTCCAGCATGTATGGTTTCAAATATAAGGTGCATATCACCTTTCAAAAAAAAATGTATTTTTTAGTTTTTCATATAATGAAAATTTACATATATTTTTGGTGTTCAATTGTTTAAACGTTTAATGTGTTTTGGTCACACATATATACACAAGTGCATAGAATATTAGAATGACAAACAAAAATATTTTCCTTGTATAAAAAAAAACAAGAATCAAAGAACATAAACCTTTATAAAAAAAACAAGATTCATATACGTATATGTTACATTTTTATTGATTACAAGTATAGCAAACACATATGCAATAATCGTATATCTTCAAACCCCGCAAATTATCTCCATATATATATGTGTGTGCATCCACTTCTAGGTCTTCGATGCTTTCATTATCTTCATCAATCTGATAAGGATACACAAATACAATTAAAACACAAACAAAATAAGAAACATTTTTTTTTGTCACAATAACTAGCGTAACACATATGCACAATGTTTCTTTATATCAAATAAAATATATACGTGTATTTTTTATCACAAACAACTAGCAAACACGTATGCAATTTAAAACATATATGCATACATCTTTTCTTGATTCTATATCAAGCTTAAAGTACATATGTACACCATTTTCATTGATTAAATACGCACCATTCCATTTAAACACATACAAATAATTATATTAAAACATATATGCACACCAATTTCATTGATTAAATACATATGCACACAGTTCTCATTAACTAAAGCTTAAAATACATATGCACACCATTTCATTGACTAAATACATATGCACCCCATTTTATATTAACCTAAAAACATATATGCGCGCCCCTTCAAAGTTGAAACACATACAAATAAATATAACACATATGCATACTTAGTTATA
The DNA here is from genome assembly GCA_022545495.1 of Chrysanthemum lavandulifolium. Lineage (NCBI taxonomy): Eukaryota > Viridiplantae > Streptophyta > Magnoliopsida > Asterales > Asteraceae > Chrysanthemum > Chrysanthemum lavandulifolium. The sequence continues at coordinate 77,523,574 of CM040240.1, forward strand.
GTGTCAGTTATGAAAACTTTATGCAAACTTTATATGTATAAATAATACATATATGCATAGAAACGCTAACAACTATTAATTGAAAGTGACAAAAATTCATTAACTTATTAATTGAATAAAACCAAAATAAATCAATGACTTGGTGATACGAAGATCGAATTCGACATTTAACAAACAAATTATGGTTTCTAGATTGTTTTCATCTTAATTTATATTAGAATACTTTTTACTCTTTTTATAATTGGTTGAATATGAGAATATTTTGATGATCAACAAATCTACTGGTGTACCATAGTATATGCGTACAAAAACAAAAAATTAAATCGCTAATAGACTTGTAAACTTTTCAATTCCTACTATTTTATTAATCTATTAAGCAAAAACCAATAAACAAATTCATTAAAAAAACACGCTCATTACTCAGACACTTTCTTATAAGTAAATTCATGTATCTTACATGAAAATTAAGAACCCATTTTACCTTTTACCTCTCGTATTATTTATACCTAATTAAAACCGTATATCGAGTTTCTTTGATCATAGATGTACCTTGGGATTGACAAATGGCGTGAAGCTTTTGACTAAATCAAATGTGCGTCCGTGAGCGAGATGGTGAAAGAAGACCATGAATGGAGATAGATAGTGAAGCATTTCAAGAACATGAGCGATTTGGGATGTGAAGAAGAAGGGTGGGCGGCTAGGTTTTCTTGATGTAAAGGAGAGATGGTGGGAGGTTTTAGGGAAAAAAAAGAGAGAGAATAAGGTTAAAGAGATAAATGGGATGAGCAGGTTATTATTAGTGGTGATACAAAGTTACATAAACACCCTTCCATCAGTTTTAAAAGTTGACTTGAAGTTTCATTATATTACAGTTATGCCATCTTTAATTGTAGCCATTGATCAAATATTTAATGGCTAAGATTGGTTCTCGCAGATTCTCGATCTTTTCTTGGTTACGAAAATAACTTACATATATATATATATATATATATATATATATATATATATATATATATATATATATATATATATATATATATATATATATATATATATATATATATATATATATAATTAAGATCATGTTTATTAGCAAAACCATAATAATTATACAAACATTTGCTACGATTTTGCAACGGAAACACATAATATTTTATTTTATATTTACTTTGAATATTTTGTTTCAAATCCTTAATGATTTTGCAACGGATTGCAATAGATTTTTAAAAATAAATTGAAATTAAATTATTATAGTTATTCCGTTGCAAATCCATAATAATTATTTAAAATTTTGCAACGGTTTTGCAATGGAAGTTTGTTGGATCGATATACTTTAATCAAACTAACTTTAACTAGCTTGTTAAGGTTTAATAACCTCGGATAAATCCTAAGTTATTAACAAAGAAACACCGACAATCTTTATTAAGTGCGGAATTTACTTAACAAAGCTAAGAAGAATAACTTTTATTATAAACTCTAAATCGCTTATTATCAGATACTCTAAACAACTCTAAGATTATCGAACTTCTCTAAAACACTAAATAACTTGTGATTCGTAAACTCTAAAACTCATAAACTCGTACCTCTAATGCCAATCTAGGAGTCCTTTATAGGCTCGAGGATATCCTAGTCGGTTTACAATTTGTATCCTTATCGACAAGTAATCTAAACATAGAATATTCTAGAGTTACAATACTTTCTATAAGCGAATATAGCAGTTCTTTGTTCTTGCGGTACTTTGACTTCAGAGTGCGATGCTGACTTTGTCTTTAGCGATGCTGACTCTTTGACTCTTTCCGGTGCTGCGACTTACAAGATGCTTTCATATCTTGATGCTTTCATATCTTGACTTTCATATCCCAACAATCCTCCCTAACTTGAATTCTACTTGCTTGACTTCAAGTTCATTTTATGAATATATCTTTAACAACTTCATCTTTAAGATGATTGTTTCTTAGTCTTTGGATTGTATCTTTGTAGTGTCTCATGCTTGTCAAAGTATCTCTATAATTATTCTTTCTCGGTATCCAAGAACTCCATCTTTTCAAAGCAACACATCAACATATGACAATTTGTACATTAATTGATTAAAGTTGCATACTATTCTCATCACTTCGGTGTGTTAACTCTGTGAGAGGTGAATCATTGAAAATTTAATGGATTTAGATCTCTTTACCAAAGCCATTATCTCGGAGTAGCCAAATGTTTTGGTGTGTAAGACCATGGTACATTGATAACCATATGATTTTAGCAAATCATCGACTATCAACATTTGTTTTGTCTTTACCAAAAGTTGTACCATACGGACTAGTTAGTTCTTCTATCTAATGGTGAACTAATTACCATATAATGGTTTTCCATCGCCTTTACCACAAGCCATTTTCTTGTGGGCTGCCAACTCTTCACATTAAGCGATATGGTGAGTTGAATACCATACAACTTATTAGCAAGTTGTCAACTAAAAGCAGTTTGATATATCTTTACCGAGCCGTTTGCTCATGGATTAGTCAATCCTTTTGTAAACCATGGTGGATTGATGACCTATTGTTACCATCTCAAAATCCATTTATTTTACTTAACCTTTGTTTCAAAAATTTGTTACTTAGCAAAAGGTTACATTCAAAATCACTAATTGATTTAAAAGGCGCAAGCGATACTTTGATTAAAATCTTGTTTGATCAACGATACTTTGAATATAATCTTGATTTATCAAATTAATTTATTCAAATAAGTCTCATACCGGTTTTCATAATCTTGACAATGGTAGTCCAGGTTGATAAACAAGTTAATAAACATGCAAGCGGTTTCATTATCTTCTTACTTCCATTCCATGCTCTAGCATTCTTCTCATGATCTCAACTGTGAGAGGATATCTTCTTTCTGCAAACATGTGTATCATTGTTCCATTTTCCGGCTCTAAACATGAACCCAGATTCTTCAAAGAATCTCCAACAAACAATTTCCGGCTCTCTTGATTCTTCCAAATATCATCGTTTCTCTCTTCGGTTTCCCATGCGGTTATGAGATCACCATGTAAAACTAAACCAATCCCTTCTAATGGATTATGTTCAAAGTAAGCTTTCACCACATGATATAAATAGAATAAATCTACTCTATCTATAATGTGCAATAAGTCCCATAGCCTATTGAAAACTTTGAAGCTTTCATCTTCTTTATGAAAATCATATAATCTCCATCTTTGGATTTCACAACTTCAAAAGCACTAACTGTGATACATTCATCTTCATGTCGACATCTTCTTTGAATAATCAAAATCTACCACTCACGAGATAATTCCTTAATTCATCACTAGTCTCGGATCTTAATTCAACTTTTTCTTTCTTTGAAAAGCGAACATCAGAACTTCAATTTTCCTTTTCTTTTCAAACTCTTCTTTCTCTCTCTTGGTCCAAGTAGCTTCTTTCTAAAGTCTTTGATGTACGCAACATTCTTCTTATAAGCTTCCTAGCAACATCATACAATCTTTTCATCTCAAAATAATTAAACTTCGCAATCCTTTATACCCCTTGACTTTTAAGATAAGCCATCATAGCATTTACATCTTTAGCTTTATTAAGTCTTCTTGGCATAATCGGCGAGAGCAGTGCTTGTAATGGTTCAAGACTTGACATCTAATTCATCTTGTACCTTTTAGCTAATTCTCTATTACGAGCTTGAGCTTCCCGAGCTTCTCTCTTTAGCATTTAACTCTTCTTGAATCTTTCTAGGCGCTTGTTCATTCAAAGCATCTTGAGTGACTCTTAAGCGTGCTAAAGTTGGTTTCTTCTTCTTAACTTCTACCAAAACACCCTTTCCTTTATCCTTAGGATCAATTGCAGGTTGAGAAGTTCTTTGTTGTTGTTCTTCTTGGACTTCTCGAATAGTAACACCACCTCTTGGTTGTGATAAATCTCCAAAAATTGTAGCAATAAACTCATCATCACTTGCAGAATGAATAGGTTTAAGAATAGCCTCCTCCTCTTCTTGTATAACTGTTGTAGAAGGACCAGCTTCCTCTTCAAAATCTAATACTCTTGGAGTTATTACCTCTTGTCGAAAGTACTTTGAAACCAAGACTTTGTTGTCATGCACTTGATCATCATCGCATACTTTGAACTTGAACTTGCTCCTAAGTATCTTGAATGATCTTTTCTTCGACTTTTAGAACTTTCGGGTTCATTATCTTTAACCGCATCTTCTTTCAAATTCGCTCTTCTAAATTCCTCCCCAAATTGATGTAAGATGGTTTATGAACCTTTGGTGTTTACGTGTCACGAGGCGCCGTTGTGCTTTCTTCTTTGATTTGACCCGGATACTGAAATTCTTTAATCAAAGGCGGACAAAAGTTTTAGCCTTCTAAATTTTAACTTTAATTTCTTTATCGCTTGGCTTGAACCTTAGTAGTCTTTTGCAACTTAACTATCTCCTTGTTAAAGCATAATTATCCAAAGATAAACCTTCACGAGGTATAGTATGTGAATCATCACCTTTAAGTGAAGAATGTGCCTTTGATTGAGAAGCGAGGAGCAGTTGTCTTTGGAGATGGAGAAGGTGAAATTGCAACATCTTCTTGAACCTCGGGACTTGGTGAAACGAAGACTGTGGAGATGCAAGTACCTTTAGGAGAAGCAAGATTGCGGATGCAAGACCTTCAGATCACGAGACTGCAGTGCGGTACCTTCCGGATGCAAGACCTTCACTGTCGCATCATCTTCAACATCGCTCTAACACTGAACAACTTCCATCATATAAGTAGTTAATGGTGTATCCGGTCCTCTGAATAAATCACTTCTTCGCCATAAAGTAAAATCTTTGATTGTTGAACAATAACAGCAATAAGTGCAGAGGCTTAGGTACATCGACAAGTTGTTTGTTCGAAACAAATTGTACAAACCTAAAAATTAAAAGTAAAAATCTTTGATGTGAGAAAGCATGCCATCGAGAATCAGCCTTGAAAAATTAAAAACACGATCTGTAGCCAATCCCACCATAGCAGATGCTATATTTGACCCAAATTGCTCCCAAGAAGTACTTTTAGCACTAATACAATGTAACAATACATGTATTAAAACTTCCATTGAGGACAAAGAGTTGTTTCTGAATGTTTGTTACATTAAAGAACCTTCATAACCAAGATGCCCAAAAGTTTCCCAAATCAACTCCTTATTAAAACGAATAACCCCATCATCATCATTAAACATCAAATCTTCTCTAATGAGGCTTGATAATCTTCACAGTTCTTCCAACAACTGTAGCTCTAATATAAAATTCATCATTCTCCATATTATCCTCGCAGAGCTCAAAATTCTTGAATCCAAGGCTCGATAATATCCGCTCCACTAAAGAGCATAAGCGATGGGCGACCAAGAAGATAATCAATAATATCATGAAACGCCTCATTATCTTGATCTTGTCTAAATTGGCCACCATATTGTGCTTTGAAGCAGTGAGGTCAATTCGCCATTAGTGATTATGTAAGCACAATAAGAAAATGAATCGAATAAGAATGAGAGAAATATGGAAACGATGCTAATGTAGTAATATGAGAGGAAAATCGGAAAGTAGTTATTTATAGGTGAGATTTTAAAAATCAACGCCAAAATAAAACAACAGTTAGCATTAATTACCCTTAATATAATCTGTTGAAGCAGACTTTAATAAGACAAACAAGATTACTTTTCACGTATGCAAGACTTTCAAGCAAGATTTCAAGAAAAACAAGATGCTTTGCCAAATTCTTCCGTAGAAACTAAGTATACACAAATATCCTCCCCTCAAATAATGCAGGACTATACTAACACCTTATAGTCCTCCCTCAAATGTAGCTCAAGAGTTAATCATGCCAATACTCACCACCAAATGATTGAATCTTGAAACATCAAAGCCTTTGGTGAGTAAGTCATTACATTGTCATCGTGTGAACCTTAACAACATTAATGAGCACGTGCTCATAGCAATCTCGATAAAGTGATGCCTAATCTGAATGTGCTTGGTCTTGGAATGATAAGCGAGATTCTTCATAATACAAATGGTACTTTCATTATCAATATTGATAGGAGTATTCTTAAATTGAACCCATAGTCCAAGAGTTGATTACGCATCCACAAAACTTGCCACAACGACTTGCAGCCCACATATTCGACTTCAAGATGATGTTGCCGCAATTGTCTGCTTCTTGCATTGCTGGAGACTAACCTTCTTCCAAGATATTGGCATCCACCGTTGTTGATCTTCTATCATAATTATCACCGCATAATCACTATCGAAAAAGCTTCTAAGTGAAAAGGTGACTCCTTTGGATACCACAACCCCAACTTTGGTTGTTGTTTTAAATAATGTAAGATTCTCTTTCTTGCATTCATGTGAGAGATCTTTGGTGAGACTTGATATCTTGCACATAAACAAGCGCAAACATGATATCGGGCCTTGATGCGATAAGATACATAAGAGAGCCAATCATTGATCAGATAACTTAACTTCAACGGTGGCCATCTTCATCTTTGCCCAATGAATTGATAGATTTAATAGGTGTAATGTGACCTTCATATCATCAAAATTAAACTTCTTAAGTATGTCAAGAACATACTTGTCTTGTTGATAAAATTCCTTCCATTGACCGTAACCTAAAGTCCCAAAAGAAAGTTAACTCTCCCATTGAACTCATTTGAAATTCCTTACGCATCATTGCTCAAACTCTTAACCATGGACCTGTTTGGTAGCCCCAAAGATGATATCATCAAGAGAGACTTGAACTAACATGATATCCTTCTTGTCTCTCGTAATAAACAAAGTCTTGTCTATAGCTCCCCTCCTGTATCCATGTTGCAATAAGAATGTGAGAGCCTCTCATACCAAGCTCTAGGTGCTCGATGAAGGCCATAAAGAGCCTTAAGCACCTTGTAGACTTTGTTTGGGTGTTTAGGATCTTCAAAACACGGAGGTTGTTTCACATACACCTCTTACGTAATAGTGCCAGAGAAAGGCACTCTTGACATCCATTTGGTAAACCCGAAAGCCCATGTATGAAGCAAAAGCAAGAAATATTCTAATAGCCTCAATCCTTGCTTCAAGAGCAAATACTTCATCATAATCTACACCTTCTTCTTGTATGTAGCCTTGAGCTACTAACCTTGCCTTGTTTTGATAACATTGCCTCGTTCATCTCTTTTCACTCGAAGACCCATCGGTTCCAATAACTCTCTTCCCATCGGAAGATCACAAAACCCAAACTTTGAAGTTTAAATTGAAGAAGTTCTTCTGCGATAGCTTCAACCCGCTTTCTTTAGTCAAAGCTTGAGCAATGTTCTTGGGTTCCTCTTGAGAGATAAAACAAGTAAATAGGCGGGTTTGATGGTCCTTATGATTGATCTATTCTGTTTGTAGACAAAGCTAAGTAAAGCATTATGAGGTTTAGAAAAACTCTTAGCTCGTGTCTTGTCATCACCCGAGTAGAAGGACCAATGATTTGATCGAGAGGATGATTCTTATGAATCCTTAAGATTGGAGACCGTGGAACTCCATACGTATCATCCAAGTTAGTTAAATAAACATCTTCATTTGAATCGAGAAAATACCTTCATCCGCTAACTCATCATCGGTTTCCTCTAATCCGGGCATGGTAGGATCATCCAAATCATCTAAAGTCTTTGTCAGCAGTGCGGTGTGATGCTTTGGTCGAAATCTTGTCAATCTTGTGAGAGTACTGCAGCTTTGTTCTTCTTCTTTGCCTCTTCATAAGCTCTCCTTTGTTCATCCGTGTAAGAATGTGCTAATACATCTTGAAGAAGCATCCGATTAAGTTCCTCTTGGATAGAATGATCCTCGGCAGATAATGAGGATTGTGGTGCAAAGATACTTTGTTTTGGAGAAAGCGATGCTTTGCTTAGGGAACATCAAGATTTTGTTTTGGACTTACAGGATGCAGTCGTGAACGACATCCGAACTAATATGGACTCCATGAACAACATATTGTAAATCTTCTCCATTGTGCAGGTTGATTTTCTTCTCTAATGGTACATAATTCATTGAGGAGTTAAAACCTCAAGATCAAACATCAATCGGGACCTTTACCTTCTCATTGTCTTGATCTTCTAAAACTCAACATGAAGACAATCTTGAATCTTCTTAGTAACTCATTGTATACTCTAAAGCCTTTCATGTTAGTGCAATAACCCAATAAGTATCCTTCTTGGACTTGCCATCAAACTTCCCAGATTATCAATGGTGTTTAAAATAGTGAGAGGGCATCCAAAAGGCTTCATAAAGCGAATGTTGGGTTTATTGCCCATCAAAGAATTCATAGGGTGTCTTCATACATTGTTTGGTGGTGAGACTACATTAAGTACACGCAAGATTACACGACACGCCCGTAATTGAATAGGTAGATGGGAATCGCTAGCATTGTCCTTCTTTGCTTCAATCAAAGTCCTATTCTTCCTCTCGCAACACCATTTTTTGTGGTGTTCTAGCAATACTAAACTCCTCTTTATGCCTTTATTTGCACAAAAGTCATCCATAAGCTTGTTCTTGAACTGGGTTCATTATCACATCTAATACCTCTAACCTTGAGTCTCAATTGATTTTCAAGAGCTATTATGAGAGTCAGAATAGCATCAAAAGTATCATCCTTAAAACCCAAAAAGAAACCCAACTGAATCTATCGCAATCATCGTAACAACCAAACAAGATTCTTCTTATTTAAACTTGCCACATAGACAGTCCAAATAAATCCATATGTAATGACCCAATGGTTCTCTAATAGTTCTCTCCTCAAGCTTTGCAGAAGCTTTGTGTTGTTACCATTTTGCATGCCAAGCATGATTGATCATTCTTGTAAGTCTTTGAAGGTAAACCTCTAACTAAATTGCCTTTGACCGCTTTGTTGATATTCTTGAAATTAACATGGCCCAATCTTCATGCCATTGATGTGCCTCTTCGGATGTTGCTTTAGCCACCAAACATGTGGCTCTTCCATAAGAATGTAGACTCTTCATGTCTAAACTATACACATCATTTGTCCTTGGTACTCCAAGGACTACTAGTTCATCATCAACGGGCTTAAAATCGAGGAAAGGATGAGACATTCGTGTCGTTGAATAACAGGATGCTTTTATCACAAATTTGAGACCGATAACAAGTTGAATTTAAGCTCCTTCACATATCTAACATTCTCAAAGTCGATAAGCCCCGCTTTGATAGTTCCTTTTCGAGAATCTTTCCTCCATTGGGATCATTCCCAAATGCAACTCTTCCTCCACTAATATTTCTAAAATCGCATGAATCTCTTTGTCTCTGTCATACTTCCGAGCAACCACTATCCACAATTAGATGATCTTTAAGCTCCTCTTACGGGTTGCCCCGCACACAAAGAAAAGAGTTAGTGATTTTAGGAACCCAAGCCATTCTTGACTTGTGGTCCCCTTGTGGAGTTACAAACTCAAATTCTTTGAGTATGTAATTCCACTATCTTTCAAATGATGATCCAAAATTATCTTTTGATCTTTAGCATGGATTTTCAAAACTTTCGATTTTTCAACATAAATTTCTTTTACAAGATTATTAGCTTTTTCTTGTGTCACAAAAACATCGATTCACTTTTTGTTGAAAGTCTTGTGTGTCCTTAGCGGTACCTTCTCTCTTAACCCATTCGGTTTAACACGTGGTTCGTGATCTAGATCCCCTATGTGAATTGTAATACCTTCTAGGTTGATAGTGAGATCTCCTAGGGTTCCTATTCCAAATAGTGTGATCGATTACCTTGTTTTTAATGAGCAAGACTTTGGAAAGCTTGTGAGATCTTGAAGGTTTTGAAAAGGTCTTCTCGATGTGGGTATCTATGATCTGGTGTGAAGTTTCGTGATTAATCCTATTTGAATTATTCCAAACTAGTTTGTTCTCTCTAGGTTTACAGTTAGAGTCCTATTCTTTGAAATTTTTCTAAGGTATTACGAATGATGTTCACAATCCTTGATTAAATGATTAGGACTAAAACACACAAAACATGCTTTTCACCCATACTCCCAATATGACTTCTTCATGTCTATGACCAAAACTATTGTGCCTTCTAGGTGAATGATTAAACCTGCTTTTGACCAAAGTTATCCCAAAAGGTTTAGCATCTTGTTTTGAAAAAGTTTTGCGAAGGTATCTTGGAGCAAGACTTTGATTTGAAGGTACCGCTTGATTTTGAACATTGTTTGCAATGACTTCTTTGGGTTTCGGACCTAGATTGAGCAACAAGTTTCTTCCTAAACTCTAGACCTGCTCACTCCAAATCGAGAAACATCGGGCCTTATGGGTTGATGACTAATGGGATGTGGGACAAAGATTATATCCCTTGTCTTTCTTATACTGGGAGGTGGTTCACTTATTGAGCCCTCATTACTAGATGTATCTACATAGTTAATGAGTTCATCATCACTAGTGGTTATGTCCTCAAAATCACCTACATCCCGATCACTAGGTTGGTTTTCTTCTATATTATCAAAGTTCATACCAAAACCTAATCCGGTTCTAATGTATGCTCTTCTTGTTTTTCAACATAAGTAACATGGGATGCACTTGATTCATTCGAGCGAGAAACTTTTCTAACGGATCATCTCTCTCCTTATTTAATTTCTCAATTTCAAGAATTTTACGCTTTAGTTTCCATTCACTAAGTTTTAACCGGTAATCCTGTTGTTCATACTTTTCATTGAAGCCATTTTATTATTTTCATGTGTTATTATTTTAGCTTCCATGGACTCTAAAGTAATTTGATAACCAACCACTTTGATCTAGCCTTAACACAATTATCTCTTTCAATCACATAATCATAAGTAATTTATGATAAAAATCATAACAATTGGAGCATACCTCGGAGATAGGAGGCCGAGTTGGTGAAGTAGCCACCATTGCAAGAAGAACAGGATCATCTTCACTTTCTTTACTCCAATCAAATCCTCCAAAGCCATCATCGATTCCAAAGCAAAGATGTTCGGGTTCTTCATCAAAAGCGATGCTCCACCAATGCTTCCACGTGTCTTCAATCGCATCTTCCATCGCTACCATACAAGAAGTCACCGGTTCATCATCAAACTCTTCACTCGGTCAACTGATAACTTCTCTTGAGCAACCAAAGCCTTTGTTTCATGAATTGGAATTTCTTTGAGCTCAAGTTTTGGCTTCTCGATGTTTTGTTTGCTTGATACTTAGCAACTGCACTCCCTTGCAAAGTGACGATCTTTTGACTATTGAAGCATTCAATTTGGGATTTGTCAAAAGTTATTCCTTGTTTTGGTTTGAAATCAATGCTTTTTACTGTCTTCTTCATGTACTTTTTATCCTTGCAAGTTGATCATAGCAACTTGCCACCGATATCAATTTCTTCAAGTGCATCTTCTTCATCATGCTAGATCTTCTTCATAAGTGATGAGTAAACCGGCTTGTTGTGCAAAGAAGGAGCACACAACTTCATCCGAGTGCAAAGTGGTAGATGGTGGGGCCAACCGAACATATGAAGGGGTTGTAAGCAAAGACTTTTGAGAAACAAGATTGAGGAAGCGAAGCTTTTGATGTATACCGCCTTCTTTCGAGATGATGAAAAGCTATCTTGTGAGACTTAGAATTTATTTGACCACTCATCTCATGCTCATACACCTTGAGTTGATGATAGAGATCATCAAAGTCCATGATATCCAAACCTTGTTGTCCTCCTCGATCATTGTAGCAATCACATGCCATGTAGATGGCAAACTCTTAGAAACTTCAAATTAGCATCCTCAACTCGACATACGCTTTGTATAACTCCAACATGTTGAGGAGATTTTGAAACCTATCATATGCAAAGATCAAGACTCTCTCTTCCACCCACTGTGAAAGTTTCAAACCTGTTGCTCAAAGAAATTTCATGCATCTTCTAAGAGGCTTCATTCCCTAATCTGGTCTTGAGAGCAACCAGAGTCGCTTAGCATCTTTAGCATCATGAAATTTGAGAAGATGACCATCCGGAATGGCGAGATAAGAGAATGTTTAGTGCCTTTTCTTGATTCCTTAGGGTTCTTCTTTGGTAAGACGCCTTTGGTGCTATAGGTTGTCCAGAATATTAATAGGTTCTGAACTACTTCATTGCCATTAACAATTACATTCCATAGAGCATGGTCTCGTAATGGCAATATCTTGCCTCATCTTCATGCACCGAGATCATATTCTCCCTTCTTGATTATTGGAATTCGAGTGAGGTGATTTAGGGTGGTGGAACGACGGTCGACATCTTGAATATTGTAGGGTTTCTTCCTAGTCGAGTTTCCATACAAGCTCGATACCACTTGTTGGATTGATATACTTTAATCAAACTAACTTTAACTAGCTTGTTAAGGTTTAATAACCTCGGATAAATCCTAAGTTATTAACAAAGAAACACCGAGCAATCTTTATTAAGCACGCGAATTTACTTAACAAAGCTAAGAAGAATAACTTTTATTATAAACTCTAAATCGCTTATTATGCGAGATACTCTAAATGACTCTAAGATTATCGAACTCTCTCTAAAACACTAAATAACTTGTGAATTGTAAACTCTAAAACTCATAAACTCATTACTCTAATGCCAATCTAGGAGTCCTTTTATAGGCTCAAGGATATCCTAGTCGGTTTACAATTTGTATCCTTGTACGACAAGTAATCTAAACATAGAATATTCTAGAGTTACAATACTTTCTATAAGCGAATATAACAGTTCTTTGTTCTTGCAAGACTTTGACTTCGTAGTGCAAGACTTTGACTTTGTCTTTAGCAAGATTTTGACTCTTTGACTCTTTCCAAGATTTTGCGACATACAAGACTTTCATATCTTGAAGACTTTCATATCTTGAGACTTTCATATCCCAACAAAGTTAATAATAGTTTCTTTTTATATTTTTTAATACTCGGTTGCAAATCCATTACAAAATTCGAATAAACTTGATGGATTTGCAACGGAATATTCAAAAATAAGTATAAAAGAAATTACTTTAATTTTGCAATGATTTGCTACGGGTTTCGTGTCCTTGCTAATCCGTTGCAAATATGTTGCAAACCCGTTGCATATTTGCTATGTAAAATTTCCGTTACAAATTTCCGTAGCATTTTCCGATTAATGTAGTAGTGATGGGTATTTTGGTCATTACATCTCATCTCTCTTTTCTATACTCTTTAATAGCACATCTCATCCTCAATCACATCATTTTATCACTCCCGCCTTTTTACACACTTTTCCCAACCCCCGTATTCTTTTGAGTACTCTTTTCTCTATTTTCTACGAGTTAGTTCATCGCCATTGTTTCACCGACATTTCTTGAACAAAACAATCGATTCTATGATCTGCAAACATAATGAATCCAATCCCATTGAAGAAACGTGAAGTATTATTACATGAAACAGAGGATTAGTTGTATGATGAACTCGAGCGGATGTATTGTAAGTATTTTGAAATTTTTATTTAGATAAAGTTGTCCGATTTCAACATTGCATGTTTTATTGTTTTTATTTTAAAAGTAATTTCTAAGACTTGTTTGTTTGTTGTTTTCAAATTATTCACCAAACTAGTTTTTCATCCGTATTCACCATGGTGGAAGCTTTAGAATGTTTCCAAGAAGACAATATGTAGGAGGTAAACCGATATATTCGATAGAGTGGATATATATGTTTATTTCAATTCATGAGCTAGATAATATGGTGTTACTGACTACGTTATCTTTGGTTTAGAGGAGCCTATGTATTATCATTATATGAATCCTATGACCGACTTAGATGTTGGTTTGTTAGCTCTTGGTATTGATGAGGATGTACTTGGTTTAGCTAGGGTTGTTTGAGTCTTAAACTTATTGAATTCTATATTGAGTGTTAATACAAATAAGAAAGGTTTATTTATATTTTACGATCTTCTAATGTTTTGTCGATAACAAATGTAAAATCATTTTAAAAAAACGAATAAAATACGTAAATGGTTTGAGCTAATAGTTTTCTAACACACTTACGTTTTCACATAAAACACTAAAACAAGTATAAGTGATTTTATGATTTAGTAATACATATGTACAACAACTAGTGTTTACATATTGGGCAAATATATACATAATTAGTATGTATTATAATGGGTAATACAATTGGGTAGAAACATAAGTATTTGACCCATTGACCAAATACATTGAATATAGTTGGGTACAACCCAAAGTCCATGACCCATACCCATGAAACTTGACCCATAACCCATTGCATGACATCATGCTTATGTCATATATGGATAATATCCATGACCCATGGTTTTAATCCATGGACCATAGTTTTAATCCATGAACCATGGACTAGATGCATTGCATCTTGAAGGTACATTGAACCTACTTGATATCCATGACCCATAACCCATGACCCATGACCCATGACCCAAAACCCATGGGCAAAGGAACGTCCCACGGATCCCGATTAATACAATTGGATGGATCCTTAAAGGAGGGATCCGTGGGATCCGGGGAGCGAGAAGCATTTTCTCTATAAATAGTGAGCCATTTGTTCATTGTATCTCACCCCTTTTCTCATATACTTTCTCCCTGAGTTAAAAACTCTCTAACCCAAGATCCAAGTGATCTATGTATGTAGTTTTGTTTTGTGTGATTCTCTAGGTTCCTCTTAAAGGCGAGATCACCACCTTTGAAGTCAAGCAAGCTCAAGTCCATGAGTTGCCATGCTTCCTCATCATCAAGACTACTTAATTCCTCTTGTTGATGGTTCTTTTCTTTCTTCTAAGAAGTGTAGTGTTGAAGACATTAGTGAAAGATGTCTCAAGTGTCAAGACGAAGACATTAGTGAAAGGTGTCGATCATCCGTATTGTAGGCAATAGTGAAGGGTTCCTAGAAGTCAAGTCACAAGACATTAGTGAAGGGTGTCTTGAAGATCTAGTCAAAGGCATTAGTGAAAGGTGCCTAAGATGTACTGTAGCCACCTGAAAAATTTCGCTATTTTAAATCTTCATATTTATGAACTAGACTGTTTATCAAAATTTATTTGATCTAAGTTAAGCACTTTTAGAATGTGCATTTCGTTTCTTGCATAAAATTTATGCCTGTCCGAGTAGTCTTATTTAATTATGCCTAATCTTTCTTGATTTCTAATCGGTCTCACAAGAAAATTTTCTTGTCTTACGAGTCCTTTTCGTGCCGGTTAATTAAAGAATACGTGAAGAATAAAAACAAATTGACGAGATCAAAAGTCATACAGTCATACTAGTTTAATTAAAACGTGACCGAAAGTATAAACGACATATTTTCCAATTTGAAATTTATACGTACACTAATAAAACCGCGGGATACAAAATACCTCTTATGCCAAACCATTACACAAATAATAAATACTTCTACTTTTATTTTTAACTAATAACTAATTTACAAATAAATAAGATAAAACAAAAACCTGACTCTATCCTAACCCACAAAAACCCACGCCCCCACCCTCATCTCTCATTCTTTCTCTGACTTCTGATAATCCTGCTACCCTTCTCACCTCCATTTTCGCCTCCCTCTCTTCCCCCACCCCATGCCTTGTTGCTCGTCCCCTCCAAAATAGCTAACCCTCCAAACTCCTTTCCTTACATCAAAGTTAACCTTAAACCATTCTTGGCTTATCCCATGAAGGAATCGACAAAACCAAGGACCCTTTGTTCTCTTTGGACCACGGCTGAAGACAAATCAAAAAGACCATGTGAAGGCCTGGTAACATCACTCAAAAGAGGCTCTTAGTCCATCCCCACTTCGAAGGACAAGGCAACAACTTCCTCTTTTACCTCTATTTAAACCACAGGTCTCAAGAGGTCATCTCACACTCACTCTTTCTATCACCACACAAACTAAAGTAAGAATTGTTCGGGTTGCTGGAAATCGAAGTGGGTCTCGTCGCTTGGGTTTTGTATTCCTTTGATATCATCTTCGCTACATCACTTCTCTTGTGTTTTAAGATTTTCATTGAATCCTTTCTTGAATGATGTAGTTATATTTATTCTCTTTTGATGATTTGATCGAATATACATTCTGTTTTTTTTTCACCAATTGGTATGAAATTGTTGGAATTAAATTAGTGTTGTTAGTATCTTGTGTGGTATAAGTACTAAGAATCAGTGAAAGAATCAAATATATATATGTTGTTAAAACTTGGTTTATGTGGTTGTTTGGTCGAGACTGCCACGCAATAAGGAACATCTAAATTAACAAATCATGAAACCCTTGAAAAGAATTGAAACATGTAGTCGATGTATAAGAAAATCAGGATTGAACGTTTCGGTTCATATTCGTTAGCTAATGGTCTTTTTGGTTCGACTAAATTTTGGTTTACATGCTAACTTGCTTGGTCTCGACCTTGTTCCAGCTTATGTTTTTGATTGCTAGTGTTCGGTTTAGAGTTGTCCGAAAAGAGTTTTGTCCCTTTCCATTTGAGTCTTTGACTCACGATGTGCTCAAATTATTGTCGATACGTCCTAAGGTCTAGTCGAGGGTCTCGAATAAGCTAGTGACATGATACTTTACGTCATTATCTTGAGACCATAGTCTTGCGTTTGAGTTAATGCCGAGACACCCACGGGGTGTGCTTAGTTGTGAGTCAAGGAAGGACACTAGACATGTTCAAATTCCGTCTCGTTAGCACTCAAAACACCTAAGCTTTTCCATGTTGTCGAAACTGGTAAACTGGGTACCAACAGTATCCCACAAAGAACCCTTGTAATACCCTTCTTGTTTTCCAAGTTGAATGCCTTTTGTAAATGTCCTTTTTCCTTCATGAGTCAAGTTGAATTTTCTGGTAAAGCTCACTACTCAAATTTCTTTTACAAAAGGGTGCGTTTGGTTTTGGCAGCTGGGCCACTGTCATGTTCGAAAATGGGCCTGCGTGACCTTTTAAAAACTAGGCCAAAAAGCCACTTTCCTTGGCTGCTCATTCAACCCACGTCGAGCCCAAGCCACTCTATCTCCCCCCTCCTCGCTGCCATTACACACGTCTACCTCGAGCCCTCGAACAGTTTCCAAACTTGTAAACATGTATGAAAACTTTAAAAGGCCAAAAACCATATAAAATTGTAATTGATAACAAGCATTTTAAAGTAATAAAACATGTCTTTTATTCACGATAATAAAATCACTATCCTATTAAAATGACGACTTCTATACGCTTTGTAAATGGTTTGCGAAAGACTTATATTTACATTTTCAACGAAAACCTTATAAGTTAACTTCACTAATATCGCTAAATAAAACGAAGTCTTCAAACAATAAATTGCACGAGTCTTTACGTAAACAAACTACTAGTTTCTTTGTAATAATATGCTATTTTAAAAACTATATTCAAGATGTATAGACGAGATTCATTGTGACACAATAATAGTCTTCTACCCTTAGTCGCTAAATATATTTTAGGCGTGTAAACAAGTTATACCCATTTTTCTAAAAGACAATTACTACTTATAAATGAAATATATTTATTTTAACCTTTATAATAAAAATTGTTACTTTCTTATATATACTCATATTTTAAACGACGTCTTTATAACCTGAATACGTTTACAATTTGTTTATGATATTTTCCGTACATCATCTTCCGGTTACGACGAACCCAAGATTCACTCGATTTAATACTTTTGTGTAAACCTAAGCACTTCCATGGGCCAATGTTCCATAATATCACCCAAACATTTAATAACTTAAACGTTTAGTGTATATAAATATTATCGAGTCAAAATATAAAGATAGTAATTAAAGCATTGTTATATTAATTATAGGTCGCGTGACGGTACTCTGTACATCTACTACTTGACTCTTTCACTACTCGGATACTACTTTGCTAAGGTGAGTTCATAGCCTCGCTTTTACTTGTTTATCAAACCCCGCTGAGGAGATGCATGCTATAAACTAGAACACAAGTCTTTTCTTAAAGCTGTATGCTTGCACGATCATTATTATTATAGCCTAAGTTGCCCGCCATAAGTCCCTTACATCATGAACCATTAATCACTTGAGTGAACGCGAATATTTTGGATAGTACTATGGGAATTAACGACCCGACTCGGTTATCGGAAATAACGGGCGCACTATATTTGGTTAACTATGAAATTGGCAATTCCATCGAGGGCAATATTATTACTTACACCGATAATTAGGTGTGTGCGATTAGTTTGGTGTCATGAGCTTAGTGCATAATAATAATCTATATTTTTCCATGGTAATTGTATTCGAAGCAATTATCATCTCTTACTTGTGTTCAACCATTTATTTAAACCTATGAATATCACTCAACTTTTGTTGACCTTTTAAGCATGTTCATCTCAGGTACTAATTAGGATTTCATGATGTTCATCTCAGGTACTAATTAGGATTTCATGAAGGCACGGAGTGGACGTCATGGGACGCTGGAAGTGGTGTTGTTTTTAAATAAAGTTATCATTTCGTAAACATTTGAACTATCTTTTATGTAAACTCAAAACTTGTGGTATTTTCTCTTGTGTTCCAAAACATTGAGTTTTATGAAATGGTAACAATCTTTTATTAAAAACGTCTCTTTAGAGTCGTTTTCTATAACTTATGACTATGATCCTCTAAGTAATACCCCAAATAGTCTTCCGCTGTCACATTGTGATTTTGGGGGTGTTACAGATTGGCATCAGAGCCTAGGTTATAGAGAACCAACTTGTACTTTTTAAAACAAATTGGACTATAACCACATTTTCAAATGGACCATTTACACCAAGCCTTCACGTCCTCCGCGCTTACTGCACCGATTTGCGTATAAGATTCGCTTGGCGGATAATACATGACTAGTAAAACTTTGCATGATAAAACTTATAATGCTAGCTTTCATTTAGTTAGGCATTTAGATTTGCATGGCGATTATGCGACTAACTAAATCTTATTTCTACGCATGGCATTACTTATACTTATAAATGCATATTTTCTTTTGGGTTGTTACAAGTACCATGTCTTCACTACACATCATATCGACGACCTCAAACATTGAGATTGAGGACACTATGTCCTCTGCCTCTACTCCCATGGCACAGCTCTCATTGCACTGTGTCCTCCGAGACCGAGCCCTTCGAGGAGGTGAAGTCGTTGTCACCCCACCGCTTGACCACACCCGAGCATTTGCCCGTTTTGGTCCCCCTTTTATGACCGATATTTGGAGTCACAGGAGTGGCTATCACCTTCTGACATTGTATCCCAGAAACCCTCACACACTGATTCCGTGTCTTCTACTTCTCGCCCATCACCACTACCTGTTTGCCGAAGGCGAAAGCGAGCTAGGGTTCTCAAACCCTACGAGCCTGCGCCATTCGGCCAGCCATTCCGTTACCGTAAGGATGGTGCTACCTTTATGCATACCGCTCGAAAATGAGTAAGGGCACCCATCACCTTCATTCCACCTTCTGACATACCATCATCTTCTGCTTTCCCACCCCCAGCTTCACCTGCATCACCACCCATACCTGCTTCACCACTACCACCACCTACCACTTTCATCTATCAGACCACTACCGTACCGATTTCGTCCCCATCCCGTGCATCATCACCCTTGGTGATGCATACTGAGCCTGTGATATCTCTTAGGGAGGGATTCCATATCTCACCTTCACATTCTGACCCATATCATTATGCTGTGACTTGTACCTTTGAGCCGGGATCCCATAGGAGGGTTGACGCTCGACGTTGGTCCTTCTTGATGCCAGTCATTAGTCGATGGAGGTCAGAGGAGGGTTCACCGAGTACTATGGAGCTTGGAGATCATTTGTTTGTTGCTGCTGAGACTCTTCCTGTTACGGGAGAACCTCTTCACCATACCATTCCATTGTTAGCTGAACGAGTTATGCGATGTGAGGATCAGCTTGAGGAGGCCATGTCATTCGTTGATGAGGTTCCATTGGTCCGGATCGAGAACATTGAGGACGAGGTTGAGGATCTCCTTAACGGGAGGACCACGATGGAGAGAGTGCTTGATAGGATTGGTGCTCGATCAAGAGAGCTATTGGGCGATGGCAGTTTGGAGAGGAGGATAGAGTCGGATAGATTAGGACTCTTGGATGAGGCGAGGTGTTAGAGGAGTTGTCGGCGACGATCGAGCGGATGATGATCATGGAGACTCGTACTCTTGCTTTGGAGCGATATTGGAGGCGAGAGAGGGAGGTGGATGATTTGGTCGAGCTAGTTCGTGATCTGCAGTGCCGAGTGAGGCACACACGGCAGCCTCTAGATCGGAGATTCACCTACTTAGTTTTCTAGTACTTTGCTTTGCACCGTGTGGCACTGATAGAGCTTTGTATTCGCATGTTTTGTTAAACTATCGAACAAGCTATTGGTGTGAGTGTTAGGAATTAGAAATTCCGGTATTAAAAGTCGGTCACCTCAGTATATGTAATCGTTAAGCTCGTAGTCGTAGTTCTTTTAAGTTAAGTAGTATTTAGTTAAGTAACACCGTGGAGACAGACGGGTCTTTACCCCTGTATGCACGATCCATGACCCAAAGTGTGGCGAGTTATGTAAGACTATAAATACTCTCTACCTTCCAAGGTAGAGTTGGAGCTCATAATAATATCTTTCACTTTCTCTCACTAAGTTCCCTAAACCTCTAACTTTCTCTCTAGAATTCCATCTATATGCTACTTTGTGTTATGGTTTGATGTGTATGTGAAAAGTTATATCTTACAATTGGTATCAAGAGCCATGGTTAGATCATATCTTGCACATCTTTGGATTTATAGTGGTTTTAGGTGGTTTTGAGTTTGAAAAAGTTTAGTGGTTTTGCATCATTTGGGTGATTTCTTGTGTTAAAGTTTGAATTTTGTTGGTACTTTTATGTTTAGAATCATCACAAGTGTTTAGGTTTTCATTTGGTAGCTTGAATCATCTTGGTTGGGTTGTTTTGGATTGAAAAGTGATGTTTATATGGTTTTCAAGCTAGCGACTTAGTTCACGGAATATTTTCTTGGTAGCGACTTGCTTCACATTTTGTAGCGACTTACGGTGTTGAAGGTAGCGAGTTAGATCTAGCGAGTTAAAGTACAAGTAGTGGATTCTCCACTACGGGTAGCGACTTAATGGTAGCGACTTGATGCATGTGAGTTGCTCTTTAGCGACTTGCATATCTAGCGACTTGTGTGGCAATTCTTTGCCAAAATTTGGCTAGCGACTTGTGCATGCGAGTTACTATTTAGCGACTTGCTTTTTGTCTAGCGACTTGGGACTCTAGCGACTTAGGGTGTAGCGAATTAAGGGTTAGCGACTTAGTGCATTAACTTCTAGCGACTTAGTGCATTATCTTCTAGCGACTTAGTGCTTTATCTTCTAGCGACTTAAGTGATTGTTTACGGTTTTCTCTTGATTTAGTAAAATCCGTGAAAGAATCTATTTCCGGTTTAATCATAGAGTTATAAAATCCGTATAATCATTAACATGTCTACCAGCGTTCCTCTTGTCATCTCCCTTTTTGTTGAGGATGTTCAAGCGGTGGCTCGGATACTCGTCCACCCATGCTTGGCAGGCCGACTACGACTCTTGGGCTCAGCGAATCAGTTGTATTGCCTTGGAAAGGAAAATGGTGTCAACATTCTCAAATCCATTGATGAAGGACCATATCGAGTTGAAGCGACTAGAGACATACTTGATACTAATGAAGATGGTACTCTGTTTACGGAATGGGCGGACCTAAGATGTATGATGAGCTTGATGATAAGGAGAAAAGAGATTCGATGCGAGATATCGGGGCTTCAAACATTGTTCTTCAAGGTCTTCCTAAAGACATCTACAAGGCGATCAATCATAACAACGATGCAAAAGCGGTTTGGGATAATGTTAAGATGCTTCTCTCGGGTTGAATTAACTATGGAAGGCAGAGAATCCCGACTCTATATGAATTTGAGCACTTCAAGATGAAACCGGATGAGAGTGTCTATGAGTACTATGTGAGATTTCATAAGTTAGTGAATGACATGAGGAACATCGAATGACTATGCCTAACATTGGTTGAACTCAAAGTTTGTGAACAACATGAATCCCGAATGGCACAAGTTTGTTACCATTGTGAAGCTCACTAAAGGATTGAAGAATACAAACTATGAGCAACTCTATGCCTTCCTCCTTGAGAATGAGAGACATGCTATGTTTGAAAAATTGATTCTCAATCGGTTCAAAACCAACCGGGAGAGACAAGCTCGTCTAATGACTCAACGACCTTCTACTCGAACATCGGAATCACAACCAAAGCATCACAAGTCATACCCTTGGGTAATGGTAATCACAAACTCATTCACGATCCTATGTTCAAACAAGGCGATCTTTGATGCACGTGGGTAACATCATTAATCAACTAGCTCTTCTCATTAGTCAAAACATGAATTCTCTCCCACAAACCAACAACAACCTCGAGCGCATCTAACCCACATAATCAAGCCCTTTGTTAAAGATGGAAGGATCGTGGTGCAACCGATTCGGGAAAGGCAGTATGATCGGGGAAGAGGTGGAGCTTGGGAGAGGTTATGTTGGCAACAGAATCGAGGAAGAAATGGTAACCAAGGTCAAGCTAAGCCAATCAAATGCTATAAGCGTGGTGGTGAAGGACACATTGCAAGGCGCACATCTCAAGCGTCCCGAGAATCTTGATTACTTGAGAGATAAGATGTTCTTGGCACAAGCTCGGGACAATGGTCTGCGTTGGATGAAGAGGAATTCTTTGTTTCTTCTTGAGGCAATGCCAAGACCTATGATGCGAGATGTGGATGAGCGACCTATTCGGGAGATAGGTCACAATCATCGAATGCCTTTCAAGTCGGTGTTGTGATGCATACGACTACGATGTAGATGATGGACCCTGCACACACAATCTTTATGGCTAGCATCTCTCCAATGGTTTCTCCCAAGATCTCTTCTTCACCACAAGGTGGCCCATCCAGGACAAACTCATCTCGGAGGTATTAAAACTATCGATGATCTTGATGTGCAGCGGATGCATGACAAAGTACAATCAAGCTGAAACTATTGAATCAAATGTTGAAAATATGGGTAATAACAATATTGTCCCATACGATCAATCGTGAAACAAAGTGAAAGTGAAGTTGTACCAAGTGATGCATCTTCTGCGATCAACAATGACTATGTCTTTGATGAATACTTTGCATGTGCTCTGATGATTCCATAATTTACGAACTAAATGCCTATAAGGGCGTGTTGCTATTTATGAACAACGTGCAAAATTTGAGTTGACCACTCGTGAGCGGAAATGGATGTCCAAGTGAGTACGATAATTAGAAAAAGTAAGTTTAGAGAGAAGTATTGAAACAAAATTAAATTCCTTGCAAGAAAAACTTTCTAAAAGCATTAAACAAAAACAAGAACTTCAAGAAAATGTGAAAATGCTTAAGCAAGAATTTAATGCAAAGGAATCAAAACTCTTGAGAGATTTTCTAATCGAAAACTTTGAAAAACAAACTTGAAAACAAGTTGTACATACAAGGAAACACCATTCGATTGCTCACATGGTCACCAAACATCGAGTCTTAGCGATAAGCATAGCATTCCCTTGTTGAGGAACCGAATCGGAGGTAATTAAAAGGCTAGAAATGCTCATAAGGTGCTTTATGATGGTGATGAAATCCTTAAGCCTGGCGAAACCTAGTTGCGTTGAGTGCTTGAGGAAGATAAGAAATCAAATGAAATCACTAGGGAAAAGATGAATAAGAAACAAAATGATCCCAAATGCAAAGAAAAACATAATTATCTCTCCTCATGATTACAAGAAGGAAAAGCGGATTTCATTGAACAAGTTTAAGCCTCGAGACTTTGTTGACTCCCGAACAAGTCTTACGGAAAAAGGATTTAGATAAGCGAAGCGGAAAATATTGTTGAAACAAACCCTCCCTTTGGAAAATGCCTAGAAGCATTGTGTATCCTCTAATACACCAATGCATCTTGTACCTAGAAAAATTGCCACTAAAAGCAAGACATTAATTAGCCAATCGTGATATTTCAACTATTTGTTGATTTTGAGAAAACTTGCAAGAAAAGGATCACACACCGGGTATAGCGAAGGAGAAAGGGGTTTGAACAAATGAAAGAATGTTATTTGGTGAGGTCATGCCCTTCTTTAAACTTCTAAAGATCACTTTGAGAGTCTTAAAAGGGATAGAAAGCGATATTAAGGGAATGGAAAAGGAATTTGATGCAATGGTTGTTGAAGTTAGTGACTATGGCGTGCCTTTGAAATATAATGAGATTGAGAGAAAGAACTTGCATACATTAAATGAGAATCTTATTCTTGAATGTGTTGCTCAAGATGTGTTTTCTTTGCTTCAAATTGCTCTATTAATGCTTCCAAATTTCATGAATTATCTGTGTACTGAAAGTCTCCATGATCGTGTCATTGAGCTTGAAAAACTAATTCTAAACTAAATGAGAAAATTGAGCTGGATGATCACGACAATTTGGTTAAACATTTTCTAAACTAGAAGTTGAGCATTTTAATTTACAACTAAAATATCAACATCTTAAAGAAAATGTCAAAACTTCAAATGTCAAGACATCTTGGATGCTCGAGTTTGATGCGGTTTTCAAATTAACAAGCGTGATGAGCAGATTCAAGCTCGGTGCAACACGATCGAGAAAGTTGAAAGCCCAAATCTCTCAATTAAAGGGTCAAACGAACAATATGCGGGCTCCCAAATGCCTCCTTCTTTAGATTCTCGAATTCTCAAGCGTTTCATCTTCAAAACCTAGTAAATGCTTTACAAAGGAAAGCGAAAGTTTTCTAGAAGAAAATGAAAAGGTTAAGCGTCATTTCAATGAGTTGTTTGAATCAATTAAAGTCACTCGTAACAAAAACAACGAACAAATAACTTCATTGCAAAGGAAATTGAGAATCGAAGAGTCGGGTAAAAGGAAAATGCCAATGATCAATGGGGAGAATGTTGTATCAAAGGTTCACTCTTGTAATAAATATGCTTTATCGTGACATATGTCCCCCTCATCTAAGGAACAACAAACTTGCCATTCAAACATATTTCTCATCCCTTAAGGATTGCTTAGAATACTGCGTGAGATTGTTGAAGAGGATAAGCTAGAGAAACCTCATGATAATGCAATTGGACATGCATGCTTATATGCCAAACGATCTCAAGAAATCTTAGAATGCTTGATCACAATATGCCCAAAGACATTAGGTGAGAGAGTTAACCCTTTGATTCCATGCTCAATGCCTAAGGCCAAATATGATATGCACTCGATTCCCAATGTTTTGAATGTGAGGCGTAGTGTACCATTGAGTAGTTGATTCTAGATCATCAATGCTAGGAAAGTGAACTCAAATGTGCCTTCTAGGAGTACAAATCTCGGTACCTCTAGTGTTAAGAATGTGAAACTTAGTGCACTGCATGTAGTTCGGATCGGCACATCTAAGCGGTGGTGCAAAGAGTAGTAAAACAAACTAATGTTCCCATTCCCTACGAGAGTGTCGGTGACATTAAAGGGAGCGGTCAAAGTCTCAAGACAATACAAGGAATGATAGGACCTCTCAAGCTAAGAATGTGCCTTTGGAAAAAGTAGAAGAACAATCTAGGAACTTTAAGTTTGAATCGAATAAAGCGAATCGTGTTGATTCTAGTATTAGCCATAGGCGTCTTGTAATTAATTGAATTCGATACTATTTGCAAACCTTGTTCTTGATATTGCTTGAATTACATTTCTAATCATGAATGTGATGTTAATGTTACGCCTAATGATGTTAATTGTCCGATTAATATTGTTAATGCTAAAATTCATGCTAAAAAGGCTAAAAGGCAAAAGCGAAAGAAAGTTAGAAAACAATGAAACCCCGGGAAGAACATTGATAGAATAGGCTTTTATTGGATACTGTTGGTCATAAGACTAATCAGATAATGCCCACTAGAAAATGGATGCCTCTTGGTAGAACTATTCCCTTAAGAAGTGATCACTGCTGTGAGCAGGGCTATCTGAGACACTAGTATTGCATCTATTCACAATGATTCCATTACCTCACTTTACGATATGAATGCTTCTATTTACGATGTGGGTGGTCCAACCATTGTAACTAACCAAATGGAACCCATTCTTGCATGGGGATCCCAATTATCGATTATCCATTCTTATGCGTGTTCAGCTGCGGATCGTTCAAATCGTTACGTGGTACACGGACTCATTTGTTCCAACATATATTTGGAGACGGTCATGACTCATGAACCGTGAGCAAATTCATCGGGGCTATTAGATTTGGTAATGATCATTTGGTGCTATTATGGGTTATGGAGATTATGTTGTTGGTGATAGTGTCATCTCTAGAGTGTATTATGTGGAAGGTTTAGGTCATAATCATTCTCTGTTGGTCGATTACGTGATTACGATCTAGAAGTAGCCTTGAGAAAACATACACCTTTGTTAGAGATCTTAATGGTGAGGCTGTTGAAAGGAACTCGTGGCTCAAACCTTTACACCATCTCTATCGATGACATGATGAGGGCATCTCCAATCGCTTGTTATCTAAGGCTTCAAAAACAAAGTCATGGTTATGGCATCGTCGTCTCAATCACTTGAACTTGGCACCATCAGCGATCTTTCGAGAAAGGACTTAGTTGTAGGTTTACCTAGACTAAAGTATGAAAAGGATCATCTTTGTTCGACATGTCAATTGGGAAAAAGCAAAAGTATGCCCATAAACCCAAACCTACTAACTACATCACGAAGTTCTTCATATGATTCATATGGATTTATGTGGACCAATGAGGTGCGAGAATATCTTTGGGAAGAAATATGTGTTAGTTGTGGTTGATGATTACTCTAGATTCACACAGGTCAAGTTCTTAAGGACAAAGGATGAAACTCGATATCATCATCAAACTCATCAAGCATTGCGAGTTCGACTAAACAAAGCGTCGAAGTATCGAGCAGACAATGGGCGGGTTTGTCAACAAACAACTTAGTGAATTCTATGAAAGCGTTGGAATCGACCATCAAAGAAGTGTTCCACGAACCCCTCAGCGAGCGGTGTAGTTGAAAGGCGAAATCGTACTCTTGTTGAAATTGCTAGAACAATCTTGATCTACTCAAAGGTTCCAATGTTTCTACGGGTGAAGCAATTGCCCTTGCATGCTACACACAAAATCGTTCCACGATTCACACTATTCATGGAAAAACTCCATATGAACTTGTCATGAGAAAACCTAATCTATCTTTCCTTCGTGTGTTTGGTGCATTGTGCTATCCAACTAATGAGGTCAAGACTTAGGCAAACTTAGGGCTAAAGGCGACATTGGAGTATTTGTAGGATATGCATCAAACAAAAGGGATACGAATCTACAACAAAAGAACCCGAAATATCATGGAAACAATTCACGTTACGTTTGATGGTGACCGGTCAAATGGCTCTGGACACTCCATTTCGGGACCCGCACTTCAAAAGCAGTCCCATTGGTTCATCCCTTGTTCCAAACTCCTCTCAAGAAACTCCATATGTACCTCCATCGAAGATGATGTAAAGAAATTGTTTGATCCTATGTTTGATGAGCTGTATGATTCAATTACTAATGAGGTCTTGATCCTACAACGAGAGGTTGCTCATATTCCGATGAATGAAGTCAATCCTTGGTCTCAATATCTTTAAGTCAAGAAGCACTGCTCTTGATCCTTGATCTCATCAACAAATCATCATTCTTCAAATGTACATCATGGAAATGTTTACGGCATCAATGATGAAGTTAATCCCTTTGCTACTCACGAAGATGCTCCATTTGAAAACATATTTGCTACTCACGAATCATCATGAGAACCATCTTCTTGAGGAGACATCGACTCGACTACCTCGGTTCCTCGACAAATGCCACATGAACACCTCGGAAAATGGACTCACGATCATCCATTAGACAACATCATTGGAAATCCCTCTCGTCTGTATCAACCGGAAACAACTTGCAACCGATGCCTTATGGTGTTTCTTCAACTCCGTACTATCTAAGATCGAACCAAAAGATGTTAAAACCGCCATGAATGAAGGCAATTTGGTTCAATGCCATGCAAGATGAAATTCATGAGTTTGATCGTCTTGATGTATGGGAGTTAGTACTGCTCAGGCGTGCTATGATTATAGCTCTAAAATGGATCTTCAAAGTAAAACTTGATGAGCATGGTGATGTGTTGAAGAACAAGGCTCGATTAGTTGCTAAAGGATATCGTCAAGAGGAGGTATAGACTTTGAAGAATCTTTTGCTCGGTTGCTCGAATCGAGGCAATCGAGAATCTTTCGGCTAATCTTGCTAGTAAGAACATGGTAGTTTATCGGATGGATGTAAAGGCGGCATTTCTAAGCGGAGATCTTAAAGAAGTCGTCTCGTCGACCAACTGAAGGATTTGTGAATCAAGAGCATCCTACTCACGTTTATCGTTTGAAGAAGGCTCTTTACGGTTTAAAGCAAGCTCGAGGGCATGGTATGATACCTTTGTCAAAGTTTCTTCTATCAACGGATTCATCAAAGGCGATTGATCCTACATTGTTCACCGAAGTCGAGGCAAACATTTGATTCATGTTCAAATTTATGTTGATGATATTATTTTGCCTCGGTGACCCAATGGAATGTGATCGTTTTCAAATGAAATGAGTTCAAAGTTTCAAATGTCAATGATGGGACAAATGTCATTTTCTTGGGATTACAAATTTCACAAAGTCCGGAGGCATTTTCATAAATCAATCTAA
Organism: Chrysanthemum lavandulifolium; assembly: GCA_022545495.1. NCBI lineage: Eukaryota > Viridiplantae > Streptophyta > Magnoliopsida > Asterales > Asteraceae > Chrysanthemum > Chrysanthemum lavandulifolium. The sequence continues at coordinate 77,552,306 of CM040240.1, forward strand.
ATATGCATGAGAGATTTTAAAGAAATTTGGATTTGATTCAAGTGACCTGTTGACACCCCATGATTGACCGAACCAAACTAGATGAGGACCTCTCGGGGATCATGATTGACCAAGCGAAATATCGGAGTATGATTGGATCACGATGTATCTCACTGCTAGTAGACCGGACATCTTGTTCATTTGTTTGCATGTGTGCTAGATACCGAGCTAAGCCTACTAAAAAGCACCTTGAAGCGATTAAGCGGGTCTTCGGTATCTCAAGGAACCATCAATATGGGACTATGGTACCGAAGGACACGGTATGTCACTAACGGCCTATCGAGATCTTGATCATGCGAGTTGTCAAGATACTGCGTCGAAGTACATCGGAGGTGCTCGGTTTTGGGTGATAAGCTTGTGGTGGTCTTCAAAAAGCAAATGAGTACTTCTATTTCCTCTCTGAGGTGAATACATAGCCATGTCATCTTGTTGTGCTCAAATCTTATGGATGAGATCTCGATTATCGACTATGGCTTTGAATTCAACAAAATCCTCATCTTGTGATAATAAAAGTGCTATTGCTCTCTCATGCAACAACGTTCAACACTCAAGAGCAAAGCATATCGACATTCGACATCATTTCATCGGGAACAAGTGGAAAAAGGTGTGGTGGAACTATATTTTGTGAGTGCGAATATCGGTTAGCGGACATCTTCACCAAAGCTCTTCCAAGAGCGTTTTGAGTTTATTCTTCCACGTCTTGGTTTGAAAAGCCTTCAACGAAACTCTCAAGCGTCTTGAGGAGGAAGGCGAGGAGTAAAGGTCTATCTTCATCTATCTCTTGTAAATATTTATTCGAAAAACAAAATACAAAATTATAAAACCTTCAAAATCAAATAGAAAATCATAAAACTTTCAAAATCCATAAAAATACGAAAAATTGAAAAATCTTCAAAAATATTGTCATTTTGTCATGTTTTTCTCGGTTCGATAATATCTACGGTCTTTGTCTTTGTCATTCAAAGAATGACACGGGACTTTAGATGTTTGTTCGAATTTTTAAAAAAAAAAAAAAAAAAAAAAAAAAAAAAAAAAAATATTTTTGGGAGAAAGAGAAATGGTTTATTGTCATTTTCGAGGCAATAACCGGTTTTAAAAGAAAAAACGAGCCATGTTTTATCATGTTTTCAAATTCCATGCTCGATTCTATAAACATTTATCTGCTTGAAAACCAAATGCTTTGAAAAATAACTCGATCTCTATTTTGATAATCATCGGGACTTATTTGTCAAAATCTCTATCTCTCGATCAACAACCTATGTCATTGATTGAGGGAGAATGATTTCAATTAAATTAAAAAGTTATTTGGCATTAAATTGTTTTCAAAAGATATACATGCATGTTTATCAATGGAGTTTAAAGTCTTAAAATCCGATCCTTATCGGTTCAAACGCTTTCACAATCAAGTCACAATTCTCCTTAAAAGCTTTCAAAATCAATTTAAATCTATACGAGATCACAAATCTCAAATGTTTTGATAATTGTGATCGGGGAGAATGTGATTTAAATTGGTTTAAGCGATAATTCGGTAAATGGTTTCATAAGAATGTACATCTTGTCCTTCCGCATGTGACAAGCGATTTCAAATTTTCAATGCACATGTTGAGGGAGCATCTATCTTAAACCTTTGATTTGAAGCGTGATCATTCATCCCAATGTGCGGGTTCCTCTAGTATGTGCAAAACTCTTTTCAAACCTCGAGGCACATATTGAGGGGGCAAATTATGGAAACCTCATCCTTCCCGAAATGCTATATCTACTTGATTTGATGTGGGAAGTGATGTTGATATCTTTAGAAAATGGTAATCAAAAAGTTAATTCTTTCTCTTGCCTCCGTGTGCAAAACATTTTCAAATACTTGATGCACATGTTGAGGGAGTTCTCGTTCTAAAATATCAAAAACAATTCGGTACAAAATGCTTTGATAATATATCACAAGTATCGAATTGATTTTCAAATGGTTTTCAATTGGATCCAATGGCGGATGAACAATACCAAATTGACCGACCAACTTTACTTTATATGCGGTGATATAAGGATGATAAGGTTAGGTATTGGTTCCCATGATCCGCTTGAGCGGAGGGATCTACCGAGGACAATCCACTAGTTAGTGTAGAAGTCCTTAGGTATGATGATAAAAGGAGAAAAATGAGATATGGGAAGAGTGCGGACTAAGGCGAGCTAATCTTGGAATAAACCCAACAAGGTTCTAGCTATGAAGTCTCGGTAAAGCTTGAAGGGTTGAAGAATTAAAAGAATTGAATGAGAAAGGGTGAAAACAAATAGCCCTCCATTTATTCAACCTTAGAGGCGAAACGGGTTCAATTCATATACTCTTGATGGTAACATCGGTATTGAAGACAAGGCGTCATGGACCCGGTGGCCTTGCACTTCAACTTTCCAAACCACTCAAGTTCCTCTTAAAGGACTTGTTTCATTCTCACGGGGAACCGACATTATCTATCGACTTTCTCTTAGAGATGGTTGATATTGAAGAAGAGACCCTCTCCTAGTCTCGACACGGGATCCAAATATGCACAAATTGAGTCTAGAGCCACGAGATCATCAATAAATCTCATTAGGACACTTTCAATGAAGACTCTCTGTTTCACACAATGTGGAAAGAGATTATATCTTGAGTCCTCGCATTATCCTTGTGGTATTGCGGAACATCGAGTGATGTGTTTACATATTCACAATGAAGATGGAAAGCCTTACGGAGCCAACATCAAACAAGCTCTGGTAGGTGGCATGTGAGATCTATTATATAGATCAACCATGTGACAAGCGAGCAGAAACAATGGGCGATTCAATCTCTTGAATCAATCTGGTTCGAGTTATGGATTGCGGATACCTTTGAAAAACCGGTCTTTGTGCTTAAAACTCTTTTCTTTAGCACATCGACCGTGTACTCATTTTCAAACCAAAAGGTATTTTATGATTGATAATTGATTTTCAATAAAACCTTCGTTGTATTGCAAAAACAATTTCTATTGAGCAATACGATTGTTTTCAAATCTCTTTTCATCAATCGGTGGACTTAAAATTATTTGGTTCACTCACTCCGTGTTGTCTTCTTTGAGGCGTTCGGTTTGAGAACGACTAGAACATTGCGAAACCCTGTCAAGGAGATTCTTAGGAATCCTACGATCACGAGGCGGTACTTGTCTTGATCAGCGGGGCAAGTGGGCGTGTACCTCGATTCAGCGAAAGTGATCAAAGACACTTTCGTGCGATTTATTGCTAGCTGTTGTATGCGGTACACCCGGCGTTTGCGGTGATCGAATGAAGCGGTCAATCCATAGCCGCATGCTCACTTAACACATTCATCTCAAAGAAATCATGATTAGTGCATCAATGACTCGATATTTTCACTCCATGCTTACGCTTCTGCTGCTGCGCCAATATCATGATTCAACAAAAGCTTCCGCTACTACGATGTGAAGATTTCATGATCCGAATGTGAGCATGTCGGTCCTAAAGTCACAACATCACATAATACCAACACCACAAAGGATGTGTCGAGATTGTTGATGGTGATGATCTCAAAGATGGCTCAAAATTATTATCACGTGGATCGGTAAAGACCTCCACTTGAAGTAACCAAACATGCAATGTGAAGAATCAATGACTACGAGCTTAGGAGCAAGGACTACATCAAGAATGCAAGATCAATTGTTAATGTAATATCTATTTGTATTCAATGTAATTTTGGTACATGATTGAGGTGACCTCCTTAGGGAGATTGTTAGGAATTAGAAATTCCGGTATTAAAAGTCGGTCACCTCAGTATATGTAATCGTTAAGCTCGTAGTCGTAGTTCTTTTAAGTTAAGTAGTATTTAGTTAAGTAACACCGTGGAGGACAGACGGGTCTTTACCAGCTGTATGCACGATCCATGACCCAAAGTGTGGCGAGTTATGTAAGACTATAAATACTCTCTACCTTCCAAGGTAGAGTTGGAGCTCATAATAATATCTTTCACTTTCTCTCACTAAGTTCCTAAACCTCTAACTTTCTCTCTAGAATTCCATCTATATGCTACTTTGTGTTATGGTTTGATGTGTATGTGAAAAGTTATATCTTACTCTCTCTCGATGGCGAAACTCTAATCATTCGGGGTAATCGTAGTAAGACCGATTGAATATCCTCTCGTGCATTAAAGCGCAAAGTACATAGAAAAGGATGCCACATTTTCTAGCACAAGTAATGGAGAAGGAGAAAGCGGACGAGAAGCAACTAAAGACGTCCCGTGGCTAGGGACTTTCGAGGTATTTCGAAGACTTGCAGCCTTCCTCCCATTCGGCAAGTAAATTTCAAATCGAGCTAGTCTTGGGAGGCGGCACCGTGTATGAGCACCTTATAGATTGGCACCTTCCGAACTACAAGAATTGTCGACCAACTTCAGGCTGTCAGAAAAATGATTCATTCGACCGAGTTCTTCGCCTTGGGAGCTCGGTCTTATTTGTCAAGATGAAGGACGGATCTTTCCGTATGTATTGATTACAGAGAGTTGAACAAACTAACGGTGAAAAATCGCTATCCATTGCCTAGGATTGATGATCATTTGACCAAGCGCAAGGGTCAAGCATCTACTCAAAGATAGATCTCGAGATATGGATATCACCAACCGAGAGTTAGAAGAAGATATTCAAGCGCCTTTCGAACACGTCGGCCACTATGAGTTCAAGTGATGCCATTTGGTTTGACAAATGCAGCGGTATTTATGGACCTCATGAACGGTGTGTAAACCTTACTTGGACAAATTTGTGATTGTGTTCATTGACGACATTCTCATCTATTCCATAACAAGGAAGAGCATGCGGAACACTTGAAAGCCATCCTAGAGCTACTCGAGAAAGAAGAGCGTATGCTAAGTTTTCCAAGTGCGACTTACGGATTCAAAAGTTCAATTCCTTGGTCACGTGATAGATAGTAATGGTCTTCATGTTGATCCTTCAAAATCAAAATTTGTCAAAGATTGGTCATCCCTACTACCCTACCGAGATACGCCAATTTTTGGGTCTTGCGGGTTATTATCGAAGATTTATCGAAGGATTCTCGAAAATCGCTAAACCTCTAGCAGACTAACCCGAGAAAAAGAAGAATTTTGGTGGGGTGAGGAACAAGTTAGCCTTTCAACTCTTGAAACAAGCGCTTTGTGAAGCTCTATCTTAGCCTTACCCGATGGAGTAGAAGATTTTGTGGTCTCTTGTGATGCATCACACCTAGGGTTAGGTCTTGATCGATGCAAAGAAACAAGGTGATCGCTTATGCTTGCGACAACTCAAAACTCACGAAAGAACTACACTACCCATGACTTGGAATTGGGAGCCGTGGTCTTTGCTCTCAAAATATGGAGGCATTACTTATATGGAACCAAGTGTACGGTGTTTACCGACCATAAAAGTCTCAACACATTCTAGATCAAAGGAACTAAACATGCGACAACGCCGATGGCTAGAATTGCTTAGTGATTCGATTGTGAAATCCGTTATCACCAGGAAAAGCAAATGTCGTGGTGATGCTCTTAGTCGAAAGGATCGACCTAAACCTCTTGAGTAAGATCTCGGGAATGACAATTAAGTCACCCTTCCATCAAAAATCCTTGAAGCTCAGTGAAGCTCTCGAACACGAAAACCGTCCCAACGAGAGAATCTTTGGAATCTTGGGAAAACAAGAACGGCTTTGTGCAAGATCGGATGGAACCTTATGTTTTGGCGATAGAAGTTGGATACCACTTTATGGAGGAATCTGAACTCATCATGCATGAGTCTCACAAGTCTAAATATTCCATTCACGGGATCCGACAAAATATACCAAGATCTCAAGAAGCTTTATTGGTGGCGAACATGAAAGCTGAAATTACAACGTCGTTGGGAAATGTCTCACGTTCTCGAGTCAAGCCGAATGTCAAAAGCCTTCCGGTTGTTAACTCAACCGAACTCCCGGTTTGGAAGTGGGAAGAATCACTATGGACTTCATAACCAAACTACCAAAAGGCGCTAGAGTTACGACACTATTTGGGTTATCATCGATCGCCTTACCAAATCCGCTCATTTCTTACCCATCAAGGAAAATGACGAAATGGAAACCCTTGCTCAACTATACGAAGGATATTGTATCCGTCATGGGTGCCAATTTCCATCATTTCGATCGTGTGATCGCTTTACTTCACACTACGGAAATCTCTTCAAAAGGCCTTAGGTACTCGTTTGGATATGAGTACCGCATATCATCCTCAAACCGATGGCCAAGCGAAAGGACTATCTAAACCTTGGAAGACATGCTCGAGCATGCGTGATCGACTTTGGAAAGGTTGGGATAAACACTTTCCTTTGGCGGAATTCTCCTACAACAATAGTTACCGCGAGCATCAAGGCGGCTCCATTCGAGGCACTTTATGGTGAAAGTGTCGATCACCCATTTGTTGGGTGAGGTTGGAGATGTCCAACTCATCGGACTGAACTTGTCCAAGAAACAACCGAGAAGATTGTGCAAATTAGCCAGCGACTTCAATTTGCTAGAGATCGACAAAAGAGTTCTGCAGATGTTAGAAGGAAGCCCATGGAATTTCAAGTTGGTGATCGAGTTATGTTGAAAGTATCACCTTGGAAAGGAAAGGTTCGATTTGGAAAACGAGGAAAGCTACATCCTCGATACATTGGCCCTTTCTAGATTCTCGAAAGAATCGGCCCGGTTGCTTACAAGCTTGACCTCCCGAAAGAACTTAGTAGAGTGCACCCTACCTTTCACGTCTCAAATCTGAAGAAGTGCTTGTCGGATGAATCTCTTGTTGTTTCACTAAAAGAGTTTAACTCGATGACAAGCTCAACTTTGTCGAAGAACCAATTGAAATCATGGATAGGGAAGTCAAGCGACTTAAGCAAAGTCGCATCCCTATCGTCAAGGTTACATGGAACTCAAAGAGAGGACCGGAGTACACGTGGGAGCGCGAAGACACCATGCGTGTTAAGTACCCACATCTGTTTGCTAATCCAACTCCGACAACCACCGTAAACTAAAATTCGGGACGGAATCCTCTTAAGGGTAAATCTGTAGCCACCGAAAAATTTCGCTATTTTAAATCTTCATATTTATGAACTAGGCATTTATCAAAATTTATTTGATCTAAGTTAAGCACTTTTAGCATGTGCATTGTGTTTCTTGCATAAAATTTATACTGTCAAGAGTAGTCTTATTTAATTATGCCTAATCTTTACTAATTTCTAAATCGGTCTCACAATAAAATTTTCTTGTCTTCACGAGTTCGCACGCGTACCAGTTAATAAAAAAAGCGTGAAGAATAAAAACAAATTGGCGAGATCAAAAGTCATACGGTCATACTAGTTTAATTAAAGCGTGACCGAAAGTATAAACAACATATTTTCCAATTTGAAATTTATCGTACACTAATAAAACCGCGGGATACAAAATACCTATTATGCCAAACCATTACACAAATAATAAATACTTCTACTTTTATTTTTAACTAATAACTAATTTACAAATAAATAAGATAAAACAAAAACACGACTCTATCCTAACCCACAAAAAACCCCCCACCCTCATCTCTCCTTCTTCTCGACTTACGATAATCCTGCTACCCTTCTCACCTCCATTTCGCCTCCTCTCTTCCCCACACCCATCGCGCACTGCTCGTCCCCTCAAAAATAGCTAACCTCCAAACTCCTTTCCTTACATCAAAGTTAACCTTAAACCATTCTTGAAACCATTCTTGGCTTATCCCATGAAGGAATCGACAAAACCAAGGACCTTTTGTCCTCTTTGGACCAAAGCTGAAGAAAAATCAGAAAGACCATGTGAAGGCCTGGTAACATCACTCAAAGGAGGCTCTTACTCCATCCCCACTTCGAAGGACAAGGCAACAACTTCCTCTTTTACCTCTATATAAACCACGGGTCTCAAGAGGTCATCTCACACTCACTCTTTCTATCACCACACAAACTAAAGTAAGAATTGTTCGGGTTGCTGGAAATCGAAGTGGGTCTCGTTGCTTGGGTTTGTATTCCTTTGATATCATCTTCGCTACATCACTTCTCTTGTGTTGTAAGATTTTCATTGAATCCTTTCTTGAATGATGTAGTTATATTTATTCTCTTTTGATGATTTGATCGAATATACATTCTGTTTTTTTTTCACCAATTGGTATGAAATTGTTGGAATTAAATTAGTGTTGTTAGTATCTTGTGTGGTATAAGTACTAAGAATCAGTGAAAGAATCGAATATATATATGTTGTTAAAACTTGGTTTATGTGGTTGTTTGGTCGAGACTGCCACGCAATAAGGAACATCTAAATTCACAAATCTTGAAACCCTTGAAAAGAATTGAAACATGTACTCGATGTATAAGAAAATCAGGATTGAACTTTTCGGTTCATATTCGTTAGCTAATGGTCTTTTTGGTTCGACTAAATTTTGGTTTACATGCTAACTTGCTTGGTCTCGACCTTGTTCCGACTTATGTTTTGATTGCTAGTGTTCGGTTTAGAGTTGTCCGAAAAGAGTTTTGTCCTCTCCATTTGAGTATTTGACTCACGATGTGCTCAAATTATTGTCGATCGTCCTAAGGTCTAGTCGGGGTCTCGAATAAGCTAGTGACATGATACTTTACGTCATTATCTTGAGACCATAGTCTTGCGTTTGAGTTAATGCCGAGACACCCACGGGGTGTGCTTGGTTGTGAGTCAAGGAAGGACACTAGACATGTTCAAATTCCGTCTCGTTAGCACTCAAAACACCTAAGCTTTTCCATGTTGTCGAAACTGGTAAACTGGGTACCAACAGTATCCCACAAAGAACCCTTGTAATACCCTTCTTGTTTTCCAAGTTGAATGCCTTTTGTAAATGTCCTTTTTCCTTCATGAGATTAGTTGAATTTTCTGGTAAAGCTCACTACTCAAATTTCTTTTACAAAAGGGTGCGTTTGGTTTTGGCAGCTGGGCCACTGTCATGTTCGAAAATGGGCCTGCGTGACTGTAACGCCCCGACCCGCCAAGGGTAAAGGAATCACAAGTAATGGTGTCATATCAAAGCAAAACATTCATAACCAAAAGAAAGTCTTAACATAAATGCGGAAAATAATCCAAGTCAAACGACTTGATACATAGGTCCCAGTGAAGCATAATAAACTTCAAACATAATATCCGAAATAAATAAGTCTAAATGGCATCATAAAAATCAAAGCTAAAATCTCTAAGGTAAGTCCACTCAAGCACTCATCCCAAGCAACCCGACTTCCAATGCTTAGATACTGCCGGGAAGAAAAGAAAAGTCTTGGTGAGCTTCAAAGCCAGGTGAGCAGATATGAAAGCAAAAGCGAATACTAAACAATATCGAATACGAATAAAGTGAATGAGCGATAACAAAATCTTTATCATTTTCAAAGCATAAGTCATAATTTCAAAAGATATTTATAGTCGACTACCACGAGCGAACTTATATCGGATCACATTCATATTCACAAGGCAACATTTTGTAGGGAGACCTACGAGTTATGAAGGGCGTGCTTGCGCGCGGCATCAATCATCGGATATCATATAACATATAACGAGATAACGGATCTAGGATGCATCCATCGCCCTTCCTACATATTCACAAATATGCTTCACCATCCAGAGCGTGGCGAACATCACTCTCTGCCTAGAGTCATATCGAGTGCATCATCGATCGGACATGGAACCCCATGACTAGTTAAATATTTGGCTCGGGTGTCAAACTATCTTAGGTCAATCAGAATGTCATAACTAACACGGATCATATTTATCGAGAAAATCATTCATATTTCCAAAATCATAGTTTTCATATCGGATAGTTCAAAATCGGATGTTTCATAGTTCGAAATCAAAGTTCAAATAAGCAATAGCTCGAACAAATCGGTTGGGATTCATAGCAAAGGCTCGGGAAAACCTAATCTGAAAGAAAACATTAAGAGAAACCTTCTTGAAAGGTCGAATATATGTACCTTATTCCAATGCAAAGATCGAAAAGTAGAAAGGCGAAAACAAAGGATTACTCCTCTTCACGGAACCTATAGACATTAGCGGTCGTCCAAGTTATAAATGATTCCATAATCGTCAAAATGATCTTTTAATATTTAGTATCCATAATTAGTAATCTTTATCGTTAGGGTTTTATTAGTGAGTCTTAAATATTTTATAATCAATGTTGTAGATTAGGGTTTGTTATATCATTTATTAAAGTCCATCTTTAAATGTGAAAATAGTTTTATAAGTTATAACTCACACATGAAATAACACTTACTATATTTAGCTCAAAACCTAATATACTCTCATTTACGTTCTAGGGTTTCTTACTCTTTAATATCTCATTAATATGCATTTATTACATGTTCGTCTTCTTGACTCCACTTAACCTAATCGTAATTAATAACCTTCTTTACTTTTACTCTTTATCATGTACGTTTATGATTTCATGTGACCATAAGTTATTAGGGTTTTGTATACTTTATACGCTTCCCATATTAAAATTAGGGTTTATGTTTACGTACTCTTACTCATTAATTACACGTCTAAATCTCATGTACATATGTATTCGGTTCACCTAAGGTTTCGGCTAGCATATTTTACACCAGACTTAGCTCATCTCAACATGTTTCATATACAAGTTAATATGTTTTAAACCTCATTCGAAACTCATGCATGCCTCGTCCAACTCATGCATGTCTCGGCTAACATTAACTCAACATATACATGACCCGATTCAATATTACTTATCACTTACACGTTCCTTATTAATTACAAGGTTAAAATAAATTAGGGTTTCTTGTTCCTCTTGGTTACCACCTCTCGGCCCAAAACAAAAAGAAAAGAAACGCGACAAATCAATTAGATCTCGACATATACATGCAAGGTATGTTAAAGGAAGATGAATAAGCGTTATACCTTCACTTGAATAAGAAAAATCGACACCAAGGGTGTTTGGGAGTTCTCGGCGAGCAAAAGAAAAAGAAAAGGCAAAGCAAAACTAGGGTTCCAATTAAGTGATTATGTAATGTATTTATAGTTGTAGTATTTGAGTTAGAATAGGAAAGTGATTGGGTTTGGGTTGGCTTGGATCCAACCGAATACACACACACAAACAAATGGGCTTGACCCCTCCTTGCTCACACGAACACAACAAACATCCTCTTGGGCTTAGGCTTGGCGCAAAACAAAAAAAAAGACACGAGTCAAGCGGCCCAACTTATTAGCGAAACATTTACATCCTTCGTCGTACCAAAGTCATTCACGAAATTATATTCGTTAAGTTTTATTTATTTGGTTTTTAATTTCCGTACTTTATTATAAGCGAGTTTCGTATTTTATTATTCTTGGTTCCAAGGGTATTTTAGTCTTTATATAAGTTTTAGATTTTGGGTTTTACAACTCTTCCCTCTAAAAAAAAATTTTAGTCCTCGAAAATTGAAATGAAATAAGCAACGATAGCGAAATGAGAACATACCGAACTATTCAAAGAAATGAGGATAACTAGCTCGCATCGACTCTTGGTCTCCCAGTAGCCTCGCGCTCGGGTGATTTTCAAAGAATCTTAACGAGCGGAATGACTTTACTTCTCATAATTCTTTCTTGTCTTTCCAAAATAGCTTACGGTTCTTGAGGCAAAGACATATCGGATCGAATATGATCAAGCGGATCTGAAACAGCGTGTAATGGATGATAATTGTATCCTCTTAGGAGAGATACATGAAACACATCATGAACATCACGATAAGCGGGCGGAAGTGCTAATCGATCGAAACTTCTCTATCGTTCGAATTTCAAGCGGACCAATGAATCGAGGACTAAGCTTGCCCTTGATTCCAAAGCGTTCACACCTCTAAGCGGCGAAACTTTCAAAACACACGATCACCAACACTAAATTCTAAATCACGGCGATGCTTGTCGGCATAACTTTCGGCGAGACCTAGCCTCCTTTAACTTTTCTCTAGCAAGCGCTACTTTCTCATTAGTGATCTCGATCATTTCGGTCCTTGATTAGGCGTTCACCTACTTCATCCCAACAAGTAGGTGATCTACATTCCTTCCATAAAGAAGTTCAAGCGGTGTTGCCTTAATACTAGCATGCCAAGCTGTTGTTTGTATGCAACTCTACCAAACACAAATATTCATCGGTGCCGGTCCATTCCAAAGCACAAGCCCTTATCATGTCTTCTAAGGTGCGAATAGTCCTCTCGGTGACCATCATTTGAGGATGAAAAGCCGTACTAAAATTAAGTCGAGTACCCCAAGCTTTACGCAAACCCTTCGAAGCGAGAAGTAAAAGCGGATCCCTATCGACACAATAGCGAGTTGGAGTACCATGAAGTCTAACTATCTCTTCTTGAAAAATCTCGACAATCGCCAATACCATAATCCTTCACGATTGGTAAGAAATGAGCGATTTGGTTAGTCGATCAACAACCACCCAAATCATCATGCTTCTTCTTAGTAAGAGGTAAACCGGTCACAAAATCCATAGATATCTTATCCCCTTCCATGTCGGAATATCCAATGGTTGTAACGATCCACTAGCTCTTTGATGTTCGATCTTCACTGGCGACAAATCATACACTTGAAACAAGCGTCGCACATCTTGCTTCATGCCGTTCCACGAAATCTTGTTTCAAATCCTATACATCTTGGTAGAACCGGGATGAATAGTGAAAGGAGAACTATGAGCTTGATCATAACTTTCTCACGAAGTACACGATCATTTGGAGCATAAAGCCTATCTTCATACCATACAATCCCATCGTTATCAACCTTAAACTCCGATGCCTTACCTTCTTCAACATTTTGAGCTCTGACCCACAACTCGCCGTCATCTTTCGAGCTTCCTTAATTTGCGATTATAAGGTTTGACTCCACCTTCATACTAGCCCGGTATCCATCGAACCTCGTCGCACAACTCAACATTCAAGCGTTCTAAGTCATGAATAATCCTAGGTTCAATCTCAATACTTGCAATCATACGATTTAGGCTAAGTCGTCGGCAACTACATTAACCTTACCGGGATGGTCTTGAATGTTAGTGTCATAATCCTTAAGTTCTAACCATCTTCTTTGTCTCATATTGAGTTCCTTTTGGTGAAAATATACTTGAGACTCTTATGATCGGTGAATATATCACCGTCTCTCCATACAAGTAATGTCTCCAAATCTTCAGCATAAAAACCACATGACTAACTCAAGATCATGAGTTGGGTAATTCTCCTCATAAGGTTTTAGGCGCCTCGAAGCATAAGCTATCACCTTACCATGTTGCATCAAGACCATTGATCCTTTCTTAGATGCATCGCTATAGATTTGATATCCTCCGGACCCGGATGGAAGAGTCAAAATAGGGCGGAAACCAATCTCGTTTCAACTCTTCAAAACTCTTTTCTCTTTCATCCGTCCAGAACTTTTCACCTTTCCTCATCAATTGGGTTAGCGGCAAAGCTAAGCGAGAGAAACCTTCAACAAAGCGTCGATAATATCCGGAAGTCCTAGAAAACTCCCGACCTCGATCCTTTGTCGTAGGTCTTGGCCCTTAGTGATAGCCTCGACCTTAGATGGATCCATGGTTATACCATCGGTGATCGATATGACCAAGGAAAGCGACTTGTCCTAACCAAAATTCACACCGAGAATTTGGCGTACAACTTCTTCTTCCTCAAAATCTCCAACACTATCAGGAGATGTTGCTCATGCTCTTCTTGGACTTAGAGTAAACCAAAATGTCGTCGATGAAAACAATAACGAACTTGTCGAGGAACTCATGGAAAACACGATTCATCGGGTCCATAAACACAGCGCGCATTCGTCGAACCAAAAGGCATAACGAGAAACTCATAATGACCATATCTTGTACGCAAAAGCGGTCTTAGGAACATCTTGCTCCTTCACGCGTAGTTGATGATAACGGACCTCGGATCAATCTTGGAAAGAACTTAGCTCCTTGCAGTTGATCAAACAAATCGTCTATCTGTGACAAAGGATAACGGTTCCGAATAATGTCTGGTTGAGTTCACGGTAGTCAATACATAGCGCGTACTTCCATCCTTCTTCTTCACAAACAACACGGTGCACCCATGGAGAAACACTAGGTCGAATGAATCCATTATCTATCATCTCTGCGGTTGTTCCTTCAACTCCTTGATTCTCTGGTGCCATACGATATGGAGCTTTGAAATCGGTTTAGCACGAGGAATCAACTCAATGCTAAACTCAACTTCTCGATTTGGAGGAAGTCGGGGAGTTCATCGAAAAGCGTCGGTGAATTCACAAACAACGGAAGGCTTTCAATGTTAGGACTCTCCAAAGATGTGTCCTTAACGGATGCTAGAAAACCTTGACACCCATGAGCAATCATGGTTCGTGCCTTCATAGCGAAATGAACTTATGATTTGGTGGTTTAGAACCATAATAAGCGAATTTAGGATGTTTCGTCTCCAAAGATCACGGTTCTAGCATAGCGATCGATGGAAGCTCTATGATAAGCCAACCAATCCATGCCTAGAATGATATCAAAGTCGACCATATTGAGAGGATCTGATTTGCATGGCGGATCACGATCATCAAAGCGAAGAGGGACATAGCGTGTTTATGATCAATGATCATGTGACTTTTCATAGGCGTGATATCGATAAGTGATTCGTTAGTGGTTGTGGCTTCATATTAAGTTTCTTAGCACATGTAGCGGATATGATAGAGTGTGTGGCGTAGGTGTCAAATAAAGCGAAGGCAGAATAATCATCAATGAAAAGAGTTCCGTAATGGTACACGAAGTATGCTCACTTTGATTCGAGTAGTAGCATAGACACGTCCGATGGTAGGTGGCGGCTTGGTGTAGTTTCGAGAATCGCGGGTTCTCTTAGGGCAATCCTTGATCTTGTGAGTAGTAGAACCACAGAGAAACATCCACCATGTGGCCTTGAAACACGGTCCGGATGAGCCTTTCCACAAGTAGTACGAGATAGGTGGGGAGGCAAAACTTGTTGTCCTTTCTTGACGGAAGATCTGACACGACCACCGATTCGATCCTCGAGTCGGTGATCTTTGTTTATGGCGGTTATTGTTACCACGATTCGGCGATCATTCCCATTCTTACGGTGACTCGCTATCGACCCCTCGCCTCGGGCGCCTAGAGTCCACATTCCTTCCATTGTCCCGATCATAACTCTTATCCCTTGTCCCTCGAATCATAACTCACGCCCGGTATTTCCTTATACTCATTACTTTGAGTCCTACCTTGAATCAGATCACCATCGCGATTACGCTTGTTGTAACACGAACCCTCATGAAAGATCTCAATGTTACGAGCGCATCATTGCGGCCGACACATCCTCATAGTCGGTGTTAAGCGGTCGGTCCAACACCCACTTCTTGATCCCATTTAAAATGCTTAGCTTGGCGCCTACCATCTCCGACAATCGCTCCAACAAAGCTTACCAACCTCATAAACCTACTCATGTACTCGTTGGGTTCTCATTATCAAGCGGTAGATCGCTGATAATCCTCTCATACCTTTCTTTATTCGCATCGGAAATGCGGTTATAGAAGATAGTCGAAACTCCGTCAAGTACAAATAACAGTAAGCATCTCCTCCTCGTGCTTGTTTCAATGCTTTCCACCAATTTAAAGCATCACCTTCCAACTTAAGCAGCGAAACGAGTCTTAAACTCGTCTCCATGACCAATACTTCAAGCGACTTCTCAACATGAGTGATCCGGTCCTCGACGGTGGGAGTAGCGGCGGTGCTAAAGAAAGAGGCTTGAGCTTACGAAGCGCTCGAGCCAAGTGTGAATGCCTACGGGTTGATTTCCTCCACCACTACCCAAGCACCATTCGATTCGGATGTTGTTGATCACTGTTCCATCATCTCGGTGTAGTCAAACCGGGAAAAGAGAGTTGAGAGCATTCGCAATCGCGGCATCCATGTTAACCGCATCATCGTCTCCATCCGCGCCACCGGTAGTACGAGTTCGAACCATCTAAGCGATATTCAAGCGATTAGCAAAATGAACAAAGATGAGATACGAAATGGAAGTTCGCGAAGGAAACCTAAGTCTACCCAATCCTCACGGGTCAAATCTTAATTCTAAGGGATAACTTAAGGTTCTTATGTTCACGAGTCCACGACTACAAGTCGTAAACACAGGCTCTGATGCCATAAATTATAGCGCCCGACCCGCCAAGGGTAAAGGAATCACAAGTAATGGTGTCATATCAAAGCAAAACATTCATAACCAAAAGAAAGTCTTAACATAAATGCGGAAAATAATCCAAGTCAAGCGACTTGATTACATAGGTCCCAGTGGAAGCATAATAAACTTCAAACATAATATCCGAAATAAATAAGTCTAAATGGCATCATAAGAAATCAAAGCTAAAATCTCTAAGGTAAGTCCACTCAAGCACTCATCCCAAAGCAACCCGACTTCAATGCTTAGATACACGCGGAAGAAAAGAAAAGTCTGGTGAGCTTCAAAAGCCAAAGTGAGCAGATATGAAAGCAAAGCGAATACTAAACAATATCGAATCGAATAAAGTGAATGAGCGATAGCAAAATCTTTATCATTTCAAAGCATAAGTCATAATTTCAAAAGATATTTATAGTCGACTACCACGAGCCCGAACTTATATCGGATCACATTCATATTCACACAAGGCAACATTTTTGTAGGGAGACCTACGAGTTATGAAGGGCGTGCGCACGCATGACATCAATCATCGGATATCATATAACATATAACGGATAACGGATCTAGGATGCATCCATACGCCCTTCCTACATATTCACAAATATGCTTCACCATCGAGGCGTGGCGAACATCACTCTACGCCTAGAGTCATATCGAGGTGCATCATCGATACGGACATGGAACCCCATGACTAGTTAAATATTTGGCTCGGTGTCAAACTATCTTAGGTCAAATCGAATGTCATAAGCGACACGGATCATATTTATCGGAAAATCATTCATATTTCCAAAATCATAGTTTTCATATCGGATAGTTCAAAATCGGATGTTTCATAGTTCGAAATCAAAGTTCAAATAAGCAATAGCTCAAACAAATCAGTTTGGGATTCATAGCAAAGGCTCGGAAAACCTAATCTGAAGAAAACATTAAGAGAAACCTTTCTTGAAAAGGTCGAATATCATACCTTATTCCAATGCAAAGATCGAAAAGCGAAAAGCGAAAACAAAGGATTACTCCTCTTCACGGAACCTATAGACATTAACGATCGTCAAGTTATTAATGATTCCATAATCGTCAAAATGATCTTTTAATATTTAGTATCCATAATTAGTAATCTTTATCGTTAGGGTTTTATTAGTGAGTCTTAAATATTTTATAATCAATGTTGTAGATTAGGGTTTGTTATATCATTTATTAAAGTCCATCTTTAAATGTGAAAATAGTTTTATAAGTTATAACTCACACATGAAATAACACTTACTATATTTAGCTCAAACCCTAATATACTCTCATTTCGTTCTAGGGTTTCTTACTCTTTAATATCTCATTAATATGCATTCATTACATGTTACGTCTTCTTGACTCTCCAGCAACCTAATCGTAATTAATAACCTTCTTTACTTTTACTCTTTATCATGCACGTTTATGATTTCATGTGACCATAAGTTATTAGGGTTTAGTATATTTTATACGCTTCCCATATTAAAACTAGGGTTTATGTTTACGTACTCTTACTCATTAATTACACGTCTAAATCTCATGTACATATGTACTCGGTTCACCTAAGGTTTCGGCTAGCATATTTTACACAAGACTTAGCTCATCTCAACATGTTTCATATACAAGTTAATATGTTTTAAACCTCATTGAAACTCATGCATGCCTCGTCCAACTCATGCATGTCTCATTAACATTAACTCAACATATACATGACCCGATTCAATATTACTTATCACTTACGTTCCTTATTAATTACAAGGTTAAAATAAATTAGGGTTTCTTGTTCCTCTTGGTTACCACCTCTCGGCCCAAAACAAAAGAAAAGCGCGACAAATCAATTAGATCTCGACATATACATGCAAGGTATGTTAAAGGAAGATGAATAAACGTTATACCTTCACTTGAATAAGAAAAATCGACACCAAGGGGTGTTTGGGAGTTCTCGGCGAGCAAAAAGAAAAAGAAAAGGCAAAGCAAAACTAGGGTTCCAATTAAGTGATTATGTAATGTATTTATAGTTGTAGTATTTGAGTTAGAATAGGAAAGTGATTGGGTTTGGGTTGGCTTGGATCCAACCGAATACACACACACAAACAAATGGGCTTGACCCCTCCTTGGCTCACACGAACACAACAAACATCCCTCTTGGGCTTAGGCTTGGCGCAAAACAAAACAAAAGACACGAGTCCAAACGGCCCAACTTATTAGCGAAACATTGACATCCTTCGTCGTACCAAAGTCATTCACGAAATTATATTCGTTAAGTTTTATTTATTTGGTTTTTAATTTCCGTACTTTATTATAAACGAGTTTTACGTATTTTATTATTCTTGGTTCCAAGGGTATTTTAGTCTTTATATAGGTTTTAGATTTTCGGGTTTTACAGTGACCTTTTAAAAACTAGGCCAAAAAGCCACTTTCCTTGGCTGCTCATTCAGCCCACGTCGAGCCCAAGCCACTCTATTTCCCCCCTCCTCGCTGCCATTACACACGTCTACCTCGAGCCCTCGAACAGTTTCCAAACTTGTAAACATGTATGAAAACTTTAAAAGGCCAAAAACCATATAAAATTGTAATTGATAACAAGCATTTTAAAGTAATAAAACATGTCTTTTATTTACGATAATAAAATCGCTATCCTATTAAAATGACGACTTCTATACGCTTTGTTAATGGTTTGCGAAAGACTTATATTTACATTTTCAACGACAACTTTATAAGTTAACTTCACTAATATCGCTAAATAAAACGAAGTCTTCAAACAATAAATTGCACGAGTCTTTACGTAAACAAACTACTAGTTTCTTTGTAATAATATGCTATTTTAAAAACTATATTCAAGATGTATAGACGAGATTCATTGTGACACAATAATAGTCTTCTACCCTTAGTCGCTAAATATATTTTAGGCGTGTAAACAAGTTATACCCATTTTTCTAAAGACTATTACTACTTATAAATGAAATATATTTATTTTAACCTTTATAATAAAATTGTTACTTTCTTATATATACTCATATTTTAAACGACGTCTTTATAACTTTGAATACGTTTACTATTTGTTTATGATATTTTCCGTACATCATCCTCCAGTTCTGACAGAACCCAAGATTCACTCGATTTAATACTTTTGTGTAAACCTAAGCACTTCCATGAGCCAATGTTCCATAATATAATTGAATGTCACCCAAACATTTAATAACTTAAACTTTTAATGTATATAAGTATTATCGAGTCAAAATATAAAGATAGTAATTAAAGCATTGTTATATTAATTATAGGTCGCGTGACGGTACTCTGTACATCTACTACTTGACTCTTTCACTACTCGGATACTACTTTGCTAAGGTGAGTTCATAGCCTCGCTTTTACTTGTTTATCAAACCCCGCTGAGGAGATGCATGCTATAAACTAGAACACAAGTCTTTTCTTAAATCAGTATGCTTGCGATCATTATTATTATAGCCTAAGTTGCACCGCCATAAGTCCCTTACATCATGAACCATTAATCACTTGCAGTGAGCGAATATTGTGGATAATACTATGGGAATTAACGACCCGACTCGGTTATCGGAAATAACCGGCGCACTATATTTGGTTAACTATGGAATTGGCAATTCCATCCGAGGGCAATATTATTACTTACACCATGAATTAGGTGTATGCGTTAGTTTGGTGTCATGAGCTTAGTGCATAATAATAATCTATATTTTCCATGGTAATTGTATTCAAGCAATTATCATCTCTTACTTGTGTTCAACCATTTATTTAAACCTATGAATATCACTCAACTTTTGTTGACCTTTTAAGCATGTTCATCTCGGTACTAATTAGGATTTCATGAAGGCCGCGAGTGGGCGTCATGGGACTGGAAGTGGTGTTGTTTTAAATAAAGTTATCATTTCGTAAACATTTGAACTGTCTTTTATGTAAACTCAAAACTTGTGGTATTTTCTCTTGTGTTCCAAAACATTGAGTTTTATGAAATGGTAACAATCTTTTATTAAAAACGTCTCTTTAGAGTCGTTTTCTATAACTTATGACTATGATCCTCCAAGTAATACCCCAAATAGTCTTCCGCTGTCACATTGTGATTTTGGGGGTGTTACATGTACATTCGATATGGTGTGTTTCGATGTACAAGATAGATTAGTATTGAATCCAAGGATATTGATATCCTTGATGATGTTGTAATAAGGATATTGATCTCCTTTGGGGTTAGGTGATTGGTGTAGTGTTGGGTAGTAGTTCCTCCATTGTAATGGAACTCGGTATCTAGCCTAGTATCGGATAAAGGGGGAGGCGACGTTGTGATAGGATTGGTTCTCCTTGGTGTAAAGGACCCGGTGGTTAGCCTAGTACCGGAAACAGAGTAGGCGACGTTGTGAAGGTTTCTCCACCATAAGGATTGGTGTTGTGTAGTGATTACGAACTCTCGAGTAGGTGACTCGGGGGTGGAGTAGGCAAAGAAGGTGTCCTTGTAGCGAACCAATATAAATACTCGCGTTGTGATTTTGTGCTTCTTACTCTTTATTTTTCATTACATATTTATATTTCTATATGTTTGTTTATCAACATCCAACACACATCCAAATAGATTGACATAAGTCGATCTAAATAGTTTAAAACTAGTTTTAATTGGCAAAACTATTCAACCCCCCTTCTAGTTTTTCACATTGAGCATGGAATTACCAAGCTTACGTGTTACTATATGTCAAACTCCCAAATTGAAGCAACTATAGGGGAATACCAGGAGGACATGGGTGCTGAAGTTTTAGTATTAAACCTAAGAAAAAGAAGGTATGTTGATGCTTCAAATTGGTATGATGATAGTCTGCTAAGGCTAGTTCAAGCGGTGAGTCTATGACACCAAAGTCAATTCCTAAAGGGTTTTTTATCCACCCTTGTTCTGAAACCATGGTCTCATACACTCAGCTGAGCGGTGTGGATTTAGGTGAAAAACAATCTAATGAACTACTTGTTATAAAGTCTCAATTTGGTAGTATAACAAAGTTACTTGCTAGCTAAGAAAAAAATGTGAATGATGTAATTGAGGAAGTGATTAGGAAACTCAATCTTGATGTTGAGCTAGATGAGCACTTAGAGGTAGGTAATGATAATGCTATGCATTTTGATCGCTCGTGTCAAGAGGGTTAAGCCATGATGAAACATTTGGAACCGATGATTTAGACCGACCTATTGATCTTAATGTTCCATTAGAGGTAGGTAAAGAAGGTCTTATCATTCCATTCTTAGATATGTAGATGAACGCATTGAGTGTGAGCAGCTAGCAGTTCAAGATAAGGTAAATGAACATGTTGATAGTGCAACGGACAAGTACAATCTTCTAATACATGTTAACATTTATATCCTTAACACTATTTCATTAAGAATGAGTATTTATATTATAACACTCAAACACTTTTGTAGGTTGGTAATTGAAGCAAGAATGATAGGTGTGTTTGGTAATCAAGGACAAACTAGTGGAAGTGGTATGGTTTCTAGGCAAACCGATATGGTGGGAAGTCAATCGATTGAAATTGAAACACAAACTAGTGTGGTTGGTGGAGGAAACCAAGATGTAGACAGAACAATGCAAGATACAAGGTGATGAAAGAGGAAATGATGACACAACTATTGGACCATCTCCTACTACACAAACATTTGCAACAACTAAAAGTGAATGGGCATTTATTTAAGAGTGTATGTCATGTAATTTGTGACAATTTGGACAATTTATGGTAGGGATATGTAATGAAAGTCCACCTAAGTAGCAAACATCAAAGTCAACATATGTGGCAAACATTAAAGTCTACATCAGTGGCAAAAACTAAAGTCCACATTGTGGCAATTTTCAAAGTCCATTGTGTTTGGCAATCAAATTTTCATGGGTATGCTTGTATTACATAATAAATGTAGCCATGTTCGTATGCTTTACTACATGAGGTTTGGATGGTTTGTGAAAGGATGACACCTTTATTATGCACTACCTACATTCATTTTGTGAGGATAAAGTCGCTATATGTTTTGAGGTTGTCTTGCGATGGGTAGCTCTTATGAGCTTTGAATGTATATCGTTTGTATGTTTGTGATTTTGAATGTTGTTGTTGCAATCGTAAATGGTAGTTATGGAACCGTCTTAGCACATTTATTGACATGAGAATGTCATGTATATATTTGTGATGAGTAATAGTTCACCAGTTCAACCATTTTCGAGTAGTTTGACTTATCTGATCAAATAAACTTGTTGGAGCATTGCTTAGTTTGACTTATTACTCAAACAAAGAGTTTGGGTACCAATTTGTATGATGTTTTGTAACAAAAAAAGATTCAAACCAGATAACTTGTGGACCTAATTTCGGTTGTTTGTTTCTCATCATCAGCACCATTTATGTTAACCTTTTACTTTTAAACTAAACTGTACTCTGCAACAAATTTGGATCATAAACATTAAGCAATCAACTAAAATTTGGATCATAAACAATCATAATCCTACTTAATAAACAAATAATACGAATTAAAGTAGATAACCAAGAAACTTGAACCATTTTTGTCAAAACCATAATGTACATAACCAAATACGATAATTTACACCACTAACAAAATATATTGTTCATAAACACCTAACATAAACCATCAACAAACAAACAACTCAAAAACCAACCCATATTGACCAAAGCCAACCGGTCAATTTTGCAAGTAAAGATAAGAAAATAAGAACACCTAACCGATGATCAAGTATATCCTCATCTTGATTGCCCGCATCTCATCCATGTTTTCCCTTTGTTGTTCCTGGTTTGCCCGCCTCGCCTCATTGTTTGCCATGCCTCTTCAAAGTTTGCCCTTTCTTCCTCTAACGCAAGGAAATCTTCCAAACCATCCACAGTCCTAAGCAAACAAGGGATGATATCTACAGATCTAGCACACGTGGGGGGATCTACCCAACCCATGAAACGACAATTTGAGTTCTGTAAAATTTAAAAAATGTAAATAAAATGAAAACAAAGGCAACTTGTAAAATGTAACATTATTTTGTTTTGATCAATAGTAAAACTTACGTAGGTTGGGCATGCAAAGAATCTGCGCCTAGGAATCATGTTAGTCCATGATGTTCGGACCACGGCTTGATGACCGCATGCACATACAACAATTTTTCAAGCAAAGAAGATGGTAAACCATGACACTTGTGAGAGAAAAAGGTAGGTAAGCATGTGGTAGAGAAGCTACTTGAGGAACTAGTTAGAGGACTAAGTGAGAGTAATATGAGGAAGTGGTGAAACAATGAAGGATTTATCAAGGTCTAACAAAGAAAGGAGAGGCGCTTGTGTAAATGACCAAAATACCTAAGTCAAGTGTGTTGACTAACGATGAAGGATAATGACCATTAGGACAAAGGACCAGACGCGTAATTAACGAAAAGGTTGGGACTAAAAGTGCGATTTTGAGAATAAAAGACCAAATTAAGTGAATCAAGCGGTTTAGAGTCCAATGGTGTAATTTACTCTTTTAGAAATTATACTTTATAAGAAATATGTAGTTACATTGTATAATTTACATAATTGGAAACCTGTTGGTTAGGTACATTTATCATTGCACTACTTTAGTGTTTGGTCTAATAATTATGATATAAAAACATCCATGATTATTAAATATCATATAAGGTAGTCCAATATACAAAATGTCCATTGCGGGTATCTTGCAACTAATTTTGTAAGGCTGATTGATGCTTTTTCTTTATTCAGTTCAGATCAAGGTCAATTAACATTTATAGTGACTAATTAGTTGCTCATTGATTCAATCAAACTGATTAAACATTATCGCTAATGTTTGCTTACAAACAAAACAGTAATCTACTGAGAGGACCTAATTTTCTTTTTTATTGTGAGGAACATTACTTGATGTTCCAAAACCCATTCCTAATACAAAGATGTCCGCCGATACCATTATTGCCACATGCCTACCGATCCACATAACACAAAATCAATGTCATCTGGTTCTCCCAGTAAGTGTTCAAATGATATCTCTGCAGATCCATTTTAGTTCCATCTTCTTGTAGAAATACATGGATCTTGAATGTACTTTGCTCCCGTCTGTCACGTTGGGCTAAGCTGTAACTGTTTACTACAATTACAAATCGTTATTGCTTAAACAAACTTAACAAATACTTTCATACACAGATAAAACCCACTTACCTGATAGAAATACTAGTCAACCATATTATTTACCTCTTATGTTGTTGTTGTTGTTTTTTGAAATAATTTCCTTTATTTATGCTTAGGTAATACAGTTAAGGACACAATGAAACTTACGAATAATAAAGAGTTGTTTATAAATGAGATAATTATAACACACACTCATTTGTTGACTAGGAAATATTTGATATTAAGGTATTATTCGGAAGCATATCCTTTTGATACATGAATAATATGATAATGCTGACATGTATGGATGATTCATTTAGCATATCACAAGTCTAATGCCTATCCTTTTATCAAACCTCATACTATACGCAACAAATTCATTTAACTTGTGATTAGTTTTTTAATAAAAAGAAGAAGAAGATATTGGTTGACAATATAATGTTTACAACAATGAAAGAGATTACACTTTGTTATAACTTATAAGTTAGAACAATGCACGAGCCTTGAAATTGAAGAAAAAGATTAAACGTGTCACGAACAAATTAACAAAGAATGAGACAGCGAATTTTTAAGCGAAATACTATGGGTGTGAACAGGGCTGCTTGTAGAATTTCGATGTTACCGTCTACGCCATTCATCACAATAGTTCTCAAAACACACATGCATAATATACGTATATATAAGTAAGTGCGTGAATTAATTAGTTCTAGCCTCATGTGTGTATATATATAATAAAAGTCGTGAAATTTGATGGCGCCTCACACGATGGCGCAATCGCAATCGCACTCTTCAGACCCCTAAAACCTACCTGAGTGTGAAAGGTAAAAGTTATGGTACATACAATTCCACTATGACCAAAACAATAGTAGAACAACCTTTTAGAAATACTGAAATAGTAACTAAAGCAACAAACCTACTAAACGTTATGAGGTGTAATGAAAACTTCAATTAGTAGAGACAATTTACGAGAAATATAATCAAAGTTCCGAATTTCAAACGCATTTGGACCCTTTTATCCCGTGATCTACGCTAAACCAGTTTTTTTTTTTTTTTTTTTTATTTACAGTTGGGTAACACTAAATAATACTTCTCGGTCTCAAAAGAGTAATGCTTATTTGGCACAAATTCATGCCTAATTGCAGAGCAAACGTAAATTACTTGTCTGATTATAATGTACATTTTCTCTCTCCAAATTTCCAAGTCATCTAATGCCTAACATGTATTCATCTTTCGCAGTCTTGTTCTTACCCTTTAATCAAAAAGAGTGTCCAGAACAAATTATGTTATGTGTAATTAACGCTAATTTTGATTACTAAAAATTCATTTTTATCCTCGTAGTTAATATATAAATTAGGAATAAGTAATTAATGCATGTTTTAATTATAAGACTAAAGTTGAAAAATCAGTCATAATTACTATTCAAAAATAAAATGTGAACATTTTTTTTGAAACAAACATAAATAGTAAGGTGAACATTTTTTAAACGAAAGGAGTATACATATGATGAAGAAACTCTATAAATTAATACTTACGAGACAACCTATATTTATTAATTAAAAGAGTTATTAATTAATCGTATTGACGTATCTATAAACTATGAATCGATACCTGCAAAAATATTATTTAAAAATATTTATTAAATAATCGAGTATTAATTTAGCGAGCTTTTTGTATATTTAAGAGTCACCATCATATGAAAATAAGAGAAAAAAAAACCCCACTCCTTGCAAACTCTAAAAAGTCATCTAAAGCCTAACGTATTCATCTTTTGCAGTCTTGTTCTTCCCGTAGGTCACAATTTGATGAAATCTCCTACCTCCAATTCAGTTTCAAATCACACCATATCACAAAATTAGGTTTCGATTCATATTTAGTTTTATCATATATTCCTTCAATCACTATAAATTATAACATTTTTTCCTCGAATATCGTACAATATCATGGAGTCATACGTAAAATATCGTATTTTATCAATCTTATTATTATCTATCATTATCTTAAAGCATCGTTCTCATATCGTGAGTCATCGATATAACATTAGCGATAGCTTATTGAGGAAGATCTTAATAATTTCACGCTCTCAATGCCTGATTTTGAGAGAGAAAATGTGGTTTTGATATATTTGATTTTAGTGTATGAAAAATCAAACAAATTCACTTTTGAGACACTTGAAGTGAGAAAGTGAGTATACTTGAGCACCTTTCATCTTGCTATATGTAACTCATTAGTTTGTGGACCTTTTTCAAAATGGTCCAAGGCCAACAGTCTAAATCTTGCCCAATAAAAAGTTGGTTACTGGTGATAAAACTAAATGGCCCAACAAAATGATCTCATATGCTTCTAATCTAACAGCTACATAAATTTCGTGAGATAAATTAAATTGCACTTAGAGCCCTAGCTTACAGCTTGTTTGGGCTATTAATTTCAGCCGTTACATATCTTTATTGGTTTGGATTCAATCTATAACCTCTTTACTTGATTGCCTTCGTATAATTATCGAGTACAATCGTTGTAAAGCCCCAAATACCTGGGCTAATATATTAGCCTATAATTTGGGCTTAACTAATGTAATTTAAGAGAGTAACTTTGTTAACTCGCCCTAGGCCCTCTACAAGTATGATAAATCTGTATATTGCAACAACATAAAGGATGGCAATTTTCAACTTTTCATGATAATAGACTCCCTAGCAAAAACTTTCACTTCATTCCAAACTTAATGTAAAATCTTTATTAACATTTATAAAATGGCTGCAGGAATGGATAATTGCTAATAAATGGAAGTGACTATGAACAATTCATTTGTCGAGGATCATTTGGAGATTGACCAGGGTTCAAACCCAATTTTTGGCTAATTAGGTCGTTGGGATAGGAGCTCGTTGCCTTGAGCCGGGTTTTTGAGGAAAGGTCCGGTTGGCATTAAAAGATGCCTGAAATCAGGGTGTTCCTACCGATATACACCTTTTGAAAATGAAAAATCGTTCAATACTTGTACAATGTTTTATGACGGACAGATCTTGTTATCAAACGTTACTAACTTTTAGTTTTGAAACCACCTTTTGCATAATTTATGGCTCCGCCCATTACATAAACATGTACATATGTCTGCTTTCCGTTAAAACAATATTTGAAGATTAAAATATTATAACATGAAATAGGCAGTTCTCACGAAGTTATGATTTCAAAGAATGAATTGAACTTTTCGACTTACAAGCCTAAACTTGACCATGAGAGATGATGCCCAGTTGATTATTGATATATATTTGAGGGGTGTTCTAAAAGTAATTATCGGGAATTTGAAAAGATTAAAAATGACACTTATTTCTAATTTGACTCAACTTTGTGATATATTGCAAAAATTAAGATTTTTTTTTTAAATAACGAGATTGTCTTCACTTTAAATGTGAATTATCACTTGTGTTGTTGGCTATAAAATAATGCTCTCTTACATGCAAATGACACAACCATCATCTTTTAATCTCATATATATGTAAAATTATAAAGTTTTCATCACACAAATTATGCTAATAAAAATACTTTATCAATCTTCTTTACTTTAAGAGTAAATTGCAAAAAATGTTCACGTGGTATGCTCAGATTACAGAAGCAGTCCCAGTTATTTCGAAAATGCAAGCGCCGTTCCTGTGAGAAACTATTGATGTAGATATGGTCCCTCCTCAAAAGTGATATGATGAAAATGCCCCAAAGTAAAATGACTAAATCTCACTGAAGGCAAGAACATTTTAGTCATTTCATTATGAGACTGGAATAATTTTCGCACCAAAGGTTTCTCACAAAGAAGATGCTAGTCGTTTTGTTATTTTTTGTTAAAGTTTTCTTCTACAATTTTTTCAAAAAATATCATAATATATTCGTACAGCCAAATTTTGTATTTTAAAACTTTAAAAACATAAAAAAAAAATGACATTTTGCGAATTGATTGCGAAATATTATGAAATTAATTAATGTTTTTTCTCCTAACATAATTTCTCTCTTCTTATTAACTAATATATACTTCATATAATCCTATTCTTTTCAATTTTATCATTCGAATTTATTTCGAAATTTAATTAAGAATTTTTAGTTTTTTTTATACTACCTCCGTCTCATGATAATTGTCCACTTTGACTTTTTAAAGTCTTTTTTATTCAACTTTAACCATAAATATTTTTACTTGTGTAATATAATACTTGATGAAAGTTATATGAATAGATTGGGTCATAAATGTATTTTCATTTGGTATAATTTTCACAAAGTATATATAACAAAAATTAAAATATTAAAGGTCAAAGCTGAACAAGAAAGACTCAAAAAATTCAAAGTGGACAATTTTTATGGGACGGAGGGAGTACCTTTTAAAAAAACATCTATGTACTTTATAAAATATGTAGAAGATAGTAACTAAATTAGTAAATAATTTAGATACAAAATTTAATTAATCTTCTTTCATTTAAGATCAATTTTCTCTATATATAAATTTGTAAAAAGTTTCAACTCTTAGATTTTAAGGTTTATAAAAGTTATTTCGTAATTAATTTCGGTTGCGATGCGTAAGTTGCAAAAGCATCGAACTGAAAAACAAAGGGTCAACAATGGTGTAATGTAAAACTTATATTGTATGTGAGGAGAGGGTAATCTTAAAGCATTGAAAAAATAATATTGGTTTTAATAATATGCCAAAAAAGTGAGTAAAATTAAGAATAATTAATTAAGTATCATCTTTGATAACAGTTTTGCAAATTTCCCTAAGTATTTAACCAGTAATCAAGTGCCATGTTTATTTTCTAGCTAAATATGGAACAAGTTATGAACTAAAAGCTGTATTGTAAATATCTTATAGTGACGACCACGGGAGTATAAGAAAACATGGAATTGAAAGCTTATCATAAAAAGAAACTATTTTAAAAACGAAAATTAGATAGAAAAATATTTGACGTTAATGTATTATTGCCTTTAATCATTGATAAAACAAGTAATAATAATCGGGCATTATGAGGGGGAAAAAAACAACGACATGCTCGATTTCCTTGTTAGTTCCCTCTCTTCATACACAACTCTTATTATAACGATAATAGCTTTTTAGAACTTTAGTCAATCAAGTATAGACACCTTAATTATAAATTCACTGTCATTACCGTTAATTAAATCAAAATTGCCTTTTATATTTACTAGTTTATTTGTATAATATTTGGCTTGCATTTTTCTTACAACTGTATATTCTTTTGAACATATATATGGATAAATCATTAATTTGAGTTTTTTTAAACAATATTGTGTTACTTGTATCTTAGGAAAAGGATGACCTAAATAGAGTTGTATGAATGTGCCAAGTTTACTAGAAGGTGAAATGTCATACATAAAGAAAGAGATAACATTGAATGGAGGTTTGACACAAGAATACTAGCTAAGGTTGAGGGTTTTTCACGTAAAACTATATAATATTATATTTAGTGAAACATAGAAATAGGTATAACATTAATCCATGCATGTTTGATATGGATCTCTTGGGTCAGAATCAAAAAACTTTAATTTGTACATAAGGCATCTAACCTATAGTTCCAAACTTTCAATACAAAGTTAGAATTTTAGGCAGTATGTATGTATGTACAAGTCATCAATCATTACTTATAAGTCACAAGTCACAGCCCATAATTCTGCCTTACTTAGAAAGTTCTTTACGTCAAGAATCTCCACACTAAAAAGTCATTGTTGTTTTTAATTAAGTTCACACTATATATGCATGCAACAACAGCAATCCAACTCATACTATGAGGATGAAATCTTGTTGAAGTCACCGCCTGATAATTTATTACTCCATTTTATAAAAGTAAACCAAATATAAGTTTTAGTCTAGTCTATAAACCTATTTTTATTTTTTATTTTTTATTTTACTTTTTATATATATATATATATATATATATATATATATATATATATATATATATATATATATATATATATATATATAGATAGATCGAGTTCGTCATCATGACTTGAATTCGCGACACTGCGCCAATCAAAATGTGTTACTAAATGATCATAGTTTTTAGTTGTCTATATTGATAGTTAATCATGAGGAGATTATCTAAAAGTAAGAACTCGTTTTTTTTTTTACCCCAACATCTTTTTAGTTACACTATTTTTTATGTATGTAAAAGAAACACATGAAAAATTATATTTTTCTACTCTAAATACTTTTCTACCTTGTAGTGACACTTGGAAATTTTGGTGACACTTTTTTTGTATGTCACTAATTAGAATTTTTTTTATAGTGCCATGCATATAAACTTAGTACGTGCATCACTGGTTTTAAAGAATAAATAAAACTATTCTAAAATATTTGTAACATGAGGAATATTTTTTTGATCAAACTTACATTATGCAAATTTCAATTATTATAAGCAGTTCTTAAGTAGAACTTGAGGAATAAACAACAAATTACAAGCTAGACTCCTCCACATATTAATCATTAGTCCAGTTTCCACTCCATTTATTTAATTGTTTGTTAAATAATGCACTATTGGGCAACTAAGTTTCTAAAAACTTAACTCTAAATTCTATAATATCTAAACTAGTAGACAAATTTGTTTTTAGAAAAACATTTCAAGACCAAAGTTAATAGCATACACAGAAATCTTATCAACCAAGTTTCCTTTTATTAGATCATTAAAAAAATTAGTTAAATTGTTTACATATTAAAAGTCAAATATTCACGGTTAAAAATGTGTAAAATTATAAAGTTCCACCGCTCATATATGGTAATGACTGTGACAAATTTTTCTACACATATAAATGTGAAGATTTTATCCAACTATCTATGTTAAAAGTGTAGAAACATTCTTTGAATATTACACCTAAAAGTGTCGCAAAAAATTGCAAAACATTTTTTTTTTAAATTATTTGTTTTCCTACGCTCATAAAGTGTGGCTTTTAAAAATTTGTTTTGCTTCGCTTATAAGTATATCTTTGTAGTAATTGTACACACTTTTATATGTGAATTATTTTTTAAAATATTTATGACACTTATAAATATAGCAAAATTATGATTCATATAAAAAAAAAGTTTACAATTAACTATTTCGTGAAAAAATAAGCGTGAAAAATTCAACTATTTGTTGCAATGGATACAGAGATGTCCACATGATACCGAATTACCGACTGTTATTCATATATGTTTCACTTTATTTAGTAAAGAATACAATTGTTAATTAATTAGTGAAGTAGTTGGATTGAGGTTTAAGGTGGGTTGCACTATCTAAAAAGGCCATGTGGTTCAATCATATGAAACTCCCATTAGCTTTTGACTTATTTATAACAGGTCAACTAAGTTATTTTGCATAATTATGCAAATAATTTTTTTTTTTTTTTTTTTTTGAAAGTTTACTATTATTCACATCAACCCAACCAATGTCAACTAGCTAAGGGGCAATAAGAAAACAATACCAATTACATCATTTCGAACTTACACCACTTATCTCATCTAAGACTAGAATTCCCCCCTCGGTTTTTATAACACAAAAACCCGAAACCATAATATCTAAAATAATACTTTTAACATCAATGGGTTTGTTGTCGAACTTCTTCGAGTTCCTAGCTTTTCATATAGACCAACACGTGATAAAAATAACCCCTTTAATAATTTTCCTTTTCTTCTTGTTCGTAATACCCCACCTATGCATCTCGAACAAGTCCCGCACGGAGAACATGTAAAGAGGGGGAGTGATAAGGTTTTAAAAGGTACCATTTTGAGGGGTCGTTTAAGTCCTTATTTGATCACTTTGTATCCGTTATTGCTTAATATCGTTCATTTTCACTTTTAGGTCTCTTGAAGGCAAAATGCCGGAATGACACTTATTTGGACGAAAAGGGCGAATATATGAAGAAAATGGCCAAAGTCAAAATCGAGACACTCACAACACGAAAATAGAAGGCGACGTCGTCAGTGCTAATGCGACGCCGTCAGAGGATTTTTGTGACGGTTCGAACCCAAAACTCGTATTTTCAAGTGACGACGTCCGCTTGTAAAGAGTAGGTCGTCGCTACTCGACGGCCTAGATGCAATCCGACGACGCCGAAGTCGAAGAGGACGGCGTCACGGACATAAGGTGACGCCGTCGCAGTTAACGTGGCCAAGACGAAACCCTAATGACGGCGACACGACGGCGCCACTGAAACATAAGGTGGCGCCGTCGCATATGTAATCTTATATATAGAATCCGAATTTTCGCTTTTAGGAGAGTCTTTTGGAGTAAAACCTAAAACCGAACCTAAGGTGTCTTGTCAGTATTTTAGGGTTTTAAACCCTATCTTACATCAAGATAAGTATTTACTTCATTAATTCAATTATATCTTTGATTATTTGTGTATGCTTGCATGTTCTCCATGTCAAGCTAATTTATTTGTGTGTTTGCTTAGGAAGTATGAAACTTAATTATTGAATATTGATTGGTTGTTTCTTATCTTAGTTGATAAATGATCTAGTAATGCGATAGGTCATTCGTTGTGTACTTAATGCTTGATTCATCTTTGTGAACCTTAGAATATAATTACCGAGTAGTTGTAAGCTAAACCATCCAAAGAGTGCCTTAGAGTAAGAGTTTATTATCCTAGTGGGTTTTGTAGACGAGACCCTTTGGTAAGTTCAAGAGTTGGGAGAAACGCATACCCTACAACTTTAGACACACAACGCAACTAAGAATAAGGACGCGACAACTCAACCATCAATAGGAGATAATTAAGGAGTAGTACAACTTAAGTAAACACATCTTTAAACTATCATCTGACATACATTAATTAGACATAGACTCCCACAACCTTAGTTTAGATAATTAGATAATAGTAGAGTAATCGGTAGAAATACCAACCCCCCAATCCAATACCGAGATTCGTACCTTTCCATTTCATAAAATATAAAAATACAAAATAATCTTCCTCAACCTTAACCTTAGCGTAGTAACTCCTTACTAGCATTCCTATTCCCAGAGAACGATATCAATACCGTGGCTTACCCTAATTACTACACTACAACGATTAGGTTCATCGCCTAGGGTGTTATAAAACTTGCTCGAAGAAAAGGAAGTTTCCTTGACCCCGAACGACGCGTGTAGCGTTATCAAGTTTTTGGCGCGTTGTTGGGAATAGAATAGCTAGTTAGTAGTCCACCTCGTTTAGGTTCTTTGCTTGATTCCTATCAAGTAAATTTTTTCTCATTTTAGCTTTCTTAGTCTATCCCCTTCTTCGTGACCTTTGTTCGTAATCCCATCACTTTTCATCATGGAAGGTGATAACCCACTACCATTCATCAACCCACCGCCAAATGACCCGCCAAGAGCCCGTACTCTTGGTGAATACTCAAGACCAAGCCACCTAGGCTATAGGAACACCATTGAGCTTCCCGACCAAGCCCAAACTACGGCCCTGCGATCCGACACCATCCGGTTGGTGCAAAACGGATGTGCATTCCATGGACTTCGTTCCGAAGATCCAAATCAGCATCTGAGGGATTTCCTCAAAATTGTCGATTCCATCGACCTTGATGCTACTACCGGGAGACCGCGCTGCGTCTCTTCCATTCTCTACAGGACCAAGCTAGTAATTGGCTTGAGCGACTTCCACGGCCCATCTCAAGTTGGGATGATCTTACCTTTCGCTTCCTTGCTCAATTTTTCCCACGGGGAGAACCACTAAGCTTAGGAATGACATCTTGATGTTCCAACAACGTCAAGGTGAATCTCTACGAAGCATGGACTCGATTCGAGGACTTACTTCATAAAGTCCTCATCACGCATTGATCTTTGGCTCCAAGTCCAAATCTTTTATGATCATGTCAACTTCCCACTAAGCGATCCATTGACCAAGCGGTCGGTGGAAAACTTAGTGATCTCACCGCGGAAGAATCATGGGGTATAATAGAGGACCTCGCCTCTATGACAACGAAAGTTGGGATGACCCCGTGGCGCCCAAACCGTTAAGGCAATCTCCTTGCCCCTTCCGACCGTGGGATGATCGAACTTGAAGATCAAGTTAGATTCCTCATGAGTTCCTACAAAAATCCTAAGTCTTCACGACAAGTGAATCAAATCACTCTACCTTGTGAGTTATGCATTGGTCCCCATGACACTCGTGATTGCACAAGGCTCCCGAACAAGCTTTGCGGACTATGCCTCCATACGCATCGACGGAGCGGGAGAAGTGGTACACTTTCAAACCCGAACAAAACAACTTAGGAAACTCGTGACAACCCCTCATGGAGAAATCACCCTAACCTTAAGTGGAACCAAGACTCAAGACACCCCAAAGCTCATCTAGTTCGCCTACTAGGTTCAATTCTTTTAATACTGGAACCCCACTAATCTTGAGGCAATTGCATCTAGATTTTGTCATCCCAAGAAACTCGATTGAATAAGCTTGAAGCGATTTTAAGCAAAAACAAAGCGAGATGACAATCAAGCTTGATGCCCTCTTAAAAGCCTTCAATGAGCGGGAAGTTGGAGCACCCCAGTGATACCATAAAGAACCCAAAAGTGAATTCGATTGCATCGACTTCATGTTCTAGTTCACCATGGGAGAGTGCACATCCATGCCCCTCCCACCCAACGGTTCACTCGGTAAATGCTATCAAAAGGGTTCCAAGCCATCCAAGAGGTACCAAGGCAAAGCACCTTTGGTAGAGCCTACTCTTGAGAAACCCGTCGACGAAGAATCCAAACCTAGTTTGAGGAGGTACAAGGAACTCCATCAAGAAAAACCGATTCTTGAAGTCTTAGCTCATGCACCTTATTATAATGCTTTAAAAGAAAAATATGAGTTAGAACTTAGGCTTGGAAAATGATGAGTGTGTAAATCTTCATCATTTTGGTCAATCTGAATGAAAACACTTAAAAATGCTCAAGAATGCATCAAAATCTGAAAATATCTCAAAATTGCATTTATATGTTTCGGATGCAAAATGTTTAAAATCGGATGAAAAATGAGCTAAATTTGCATAATTGGCGCTTCATCCCCAAGTTTCAAAAGTTGTCGAAATAGTCCTCGAGCACTTATTATAAAAGAAAAGTCACCAAAGGTCCTTTTAAAATCATAAGTTGTCAAAATTAGTCCTTTGGTGAAAATGACAAAAGTTTTGAGAAATTACAAGTTTGATCCTTTGAGTTTCAAAATTGGCAAAATAGTCCTTGAAGTTTGAAAATGTCCATTATGGTCCTTGTACTATTGAAACTTGTCATTTTTGGTCCCTTGATACAACTTTGATAAATTGGCGAGATTGGTCCTTGGTCTTTCGAAATTACAAATTGGTCCTTGTTATTTAATACAAGCCTAAACCCTTGGACCTTGACCCTTCTTTGAACCTTGAGCCTTGAACCAACTTGGACCTTGAACCCCCTTATTAATATACTACCCGGTCAAACACCCACCAACTCACCCCTTTCCCTCAAAGTCCTCCTTCCTCCCAATCGCTCTGCAACAATCAACCTCCACCATCCTTCCACTCAACTCCTCCACCCTTGTCCCTCCACCTCAACACAAAACAAGAAACATTAAATACTTCCCTTCCCCTTACACTCAATCCTTCCACCTGTGATATCCCATTTCCCGCCAAAACTCATCAATGGCCAATATTGTCCCAGCTCATCCAATAGCTCCAAAGACAAGTGGGAAAAGCTCAGAGGAGAGAGAGAAGACCTTTTGTATAAGAAGAGAAGGAAGAGAAGCAGTGAAAAAGGGTATCTAGAGTAGTTTTAGTTTTTACATGTCGTAGGTAGTTTATTTTTAATTTCCAGTGTTTATTTAAGCTTTCAAGCTTTGTATTAAGTAATCTCAGTGTGTTATAAATCTATTTCAATAATCAATTTCAAGTTTTCTTTTCATTTTCAGTTTATGTAAAATTTCAAGATTAAGAAAATCTCATGTTAAGTTGAATGTTGTTATAATTTGTTGTTAAGTATTCCAAAGCTCATATAAGCTTTCTAAAGCTCTTATAAGCTATTAGATATCTTCAAATTCAGTTTAAAGCTTTAAAGAAAAATTCTCAAAAATATCAAGAAATTAGTGAAAATAAAAATTTAGTGGAGAAGATGCCAAAGACCTGAAGCATGGTGATATTTGGATTGATTTTGGTTTAGAGCTTCTTGGGAAGCCATAGGTGTGATTTCGGACCTTGATTCTCTGTCTTATGCATGAACTCATTTTGTAAGTTATTTCCTTAAATTTTGCATTTCTTAGTTTAAGTGCTTACATAGTGTTAATTCAGTTCAAACTTAATTTATTATAGCTAATGTAAGTTAATTAATAGATTACTTGCTTTAAAAACTTGTTTTAGAGCTAAACTCTTAATAATGCTTTCAAAAAGGGTGTTTGGACTTGTTTGATAATATGTGTTAAAGGTTGGTTTATCAGTTTAAAATACTTGGTATAGGTTTGTTTAGGTATAACTTACTCATATTAGTCAATAGTTTGTATCTACATACCATGAAAGTCAAAATCATCTTAAAAGCTGTCTTAAGTTCATAATCTGTTAAGATCTTAGAATACAAATTACATCAAAGTTGTTTATAACTAGGTACTATAGCTTGATCTCACCTTAGTATAGCTTATTATAACATATTAGGTCATTAGAATCAATTAAAAGTTCATATAAGTCAAAGTTCTAGTGTAATAAAAAAGTCAAAATTTTTCAATGTCAGTTTTTGAATAAACTTTACAATTTCACTGTGATCTTATCATTAGGATTTAGGACTTAAGCCTTTGGGATATTAAAGTTTAACTGCTTAACTAAATTAGAAAAATAGTAGTTCACTCCTAATCAGTTTATTAAGTGCTTTTCACTTAGTTTCTTTTAGACCCTTTTCTTAAAAAGTGTCCTGTGCAAACAGTGCTTATTTTGTGCTTATTTTCAAGTTATATCGCTTATTCAGTTATAATATTAGCTTATAATCAGTATCTAGCTTATTTCCAATTCACCATTTGCTTATTTTTGCTAGCTTATTAGTCATTTAGCTTAATGTAGTGCTTATTTCCATTTATTTTGTTAACTGTTAAGAAACTTAAGCTCAAACTGAGCTTATTAGTAGTTTTTGTAAAAAGTTGTAGTTTTAAAAGTTGCTTATTTCCTTGTGCTTAATAAGTTTGTAAAATAAAAATCCAAAAAAAAATAGTTCAAAAAAAAGGTACTGCCTGGGATTCGAACCCAGGTCAGTCCTCTCACAACAGCCACGCTCCAACACACCACTCCAACACCAACTGCCCTTGGGTCTTTTATTGGTTATTTCATGCGCATTTAATTACTAAAGTACCTTTGGCAGTTTTAAGCTTAAGCCCTTTCTTAGCTTATTTGGTAGCTTATTTCCAAAACAACCCACTGTTTTCAGATTTTTCCTAGAATCAATAGCATTCATAGTACTTTTAGTGAATTTTTCAGATTTTTCTAAAATAGTTTAGTATTTTTAAATAATTAATTAGTGTTATATAGTTTTTAATTCGTAATAAATAATTTAAGAGTCGAAAAAATACCCGGCTTTTTCCTAAAATTTTCTTTTGTCATATAGTAAGTAAGAAAATTGTTTTTACACTCATAGGACTTTTATTTTACAAATTTTACGTTTTTCCTTGCGCACTCGCGTAATTTTTATATAAAACGCACGTTTTCATTCTAGGCCACGTTTTTAGATAATTTAGGTTTACGTTTAATTAAAATAGTTTATTTAAGTTATTTTGTTTTATAAAATCAAGAAAAACATCATTTTGCAAATAGTGATAGCGTTTATTTAATATATTTTAACTTTTAATTTTCTTTAATTTGCATTTAAGTCGTTGTAATTTATAAACTTTTTCTTTAGGAATAGTTATCCATCCAAATCCTTGCTGATCACTATCCTTAGTGATCATTCTATCATCTGAATTAGTGTTTACACACCATTGAGTCTCCGTGGGACTTAACGACCCGGGAATTCATTATATTCTCCTGATCTTCATTGGATTGGTTTCTGAGCAGTTTTAAGTTTATTACGGTTAGCCATTCACAAGTGGCTAACTTGTGTGATATAGCTTGACTGTTTTCAGCATCAATCAAATCAGAAAACATGGGTCCGCTTTTGTGCGAAACAACTTACCTAAGAAGCTAGACGATCCCGGGCTATTCACTCTTCCGTGTAGACTTGGAACTTCCAAACCACTCGATGCTCTAGCCGATTTAGGATCATGCATCAATCTTGTTCCGTTGTCCCTCCATAGAAGCCTTAACTTAGGTAAAATTGAACCAACGGAAACCATCTTAGGTCTAGCGGACGGTAGTGTGGCACGTCCGGTAGGAATAATAAAGGACATGGTAGTACATGTAGGAGAGTTGACTCTTTTGGCCGACTTTCATGTGCTAGACATGAATAAGGACCCGACATGCCCATTACTAGTTGGAAGAGGATTTTTAGCTACCGCTAGTGCCATCATCGATTGTAAGATGTCCAAAATAGTGGTAGGGGAGGGGAGTGCTAGATCCGTTTACGATGTTAAAAAGCATACATACTACAAGGATGAGGAAGTCCCACAAGAGATAGGGTTGGATAGAGAGCCTTCTAGATATGGACCTTGGATTGATAAGAACATCATAGGCCCCAAAGACCTTTTTACCTAGATAAAGCCTTCGCTAGTGCAAGAACTTTCAAGAAAAGAAATGGCTAGGACATGGAAGTGAACCCGCTCGAGGACGCCTTTAGTATTTAGGAAGATGACCGAGTTCCTAGGAAGCTTGCACGTTAACCTTGTCATGAATAAGTGGAAAGTTGAGAAATCTGAACACAAGTGGGATTGGGATAGACCGCCTAGTGATGGTAATGGAGAGTGGCACATTAGGATACAAATCTATGATCCCGATGGTGAGAAGTTTGAAAAGACATATTTAACCGAACGTACTACTAGGAACTTGAATGATAAGTTTGATCCTTACGACATTGTTGAGGATAGACTTACGTATATCGGTACGTAGAAGCACGACTATGAGTCTAGCTACAAGACTCTTAAATAAAGAAAAGCGCTTCGTGGGAGGCAACCCATGCTTAATTGTTTGCTTGTTAGTGTCATATATCTTTTATTAATTGTTTATCCTCATGTTTAAATTTGTAAAAAAATGCTTTATTTTATTTTTAACCTCGTCTTAATTGCATATAAAGGCATTTTACATAAGGGATAAGTGTAGGGAGGATTACACACGTTTTCAAAAGAAACGTAAACATGAGAATAACAATTAACTAAAAGATATTTATGTTTGTTTGTTCGAGTCAAATGCTTGTATCGAGTCATAATGGATGTTTTGCGAAATTTTCCAGATTCTAAAGATGTAAATTTTCCAATTTTTTTTCCGAAAATCGCAGACCGCTTTTGTCGGGATAACCGACGGCGTCAGATTGCAACCGACGGCGGGGAAGGAGTAAAACATCGATTACTTTTTCTCGTTTTCGAGCTACTTATAAATTTTTGGAATTTTCGTGTCTTAATTTTCTTAGAAATTCAGAAACATCCATTCCACAAGCATTATATCCTAGTTTAAATCGAGTCTTATATATACTATTACCACCGATTTTACGAAGGTTTCGTTTGTTTTCTTCAAGTGTGCGAGTTTAGTTTGTCAAGAAGAAGTTACATAAGATTGGAAGGAGCTTTTCACGCAATAATTCTTCTTGAAAAGGATTTAACCACCACTTTACACGGATCCTACCGAGCTAATCGGGGAGTATTAGTTTCTTTCATTTTAATTACCTTCCATTATCATAACTTTGATACTTTCGGGAACATTGGGGACAATGTTCGGTTTAAATGTAGGAGGAAAATAAAGCGGAACTTTGAAACTATGCTTATCCTTGACTATTTGCTTTGTCCAATTGTGATTGTGTAATAAACCATGAGAAAATGTCGGTTAGGGTAATTTTGGCACCAAATTTAAATTTTTTATGACATATAGGAGTGGGCCATTAGTCTTAACAAAAGCGCCTCATGGATAGGAAGTTGCATGACTAGCACAAAACCCTTTACCACCCAAATTCCACCAAATGTGAGGATCGCCCTTAGATTAGTAGGAATTAAAGCATTCATCTTCAATGCTTAGAGTGTGAACCGTAGTATATTAGATTCTAGAACTTGTTTTGTGATGCATTCCGAGATCGCAGTGAGGCTACACTTGTGTAGTTAGGAATAACTAAATGATAAGAGGCATTAGGATAACCCTTGTTTGACACACGTAATATAATTACTTCTTCCATATCGGTTGAGTAATTCCCCACACCCTTTGCGTTGTACTCATCTTTAGTACACGATACCCTAGTTAACCCCTGAGCCTATCCTTTTCGCGGTTCTCGTGATGTTTCGGTTTTCCGAATATCAATGAAGAGCATTGTTTTCACCCCACCCCAAATATACACCCAAATCGCCTTAGCTACCCCTTATGCACTCACTTTTAGTGCAAATGTTTGTTATCACCCTAAACCCTTAGTTCAATTATCTAGTTGCTTGCATAAGTTGCTAAGTCGAGTCATATTGATGGTGTCAAATACTCATCATTTTTGTACATTATAAACGCAAAATCATCTCGAAAACACTCGAAACACATCAAATGATCAAAATATCACAAATCAGTGTTTTATGTGTTTTAAATGCAAAATATCAAAATCGGATGAAAAACATATCAAATTTGCAAAATTGCGTTTGATCCCCAAGTTTCAAAATTGTCAAAAAGGTCCGAGCATATAATTTCAAAAGTAAAGTCACCAAAGGTCCTTTTAAAATCAAAAGTTGTCAAATTTAGTCCTTTGGTGAAAAATATGAAAAGTTTGAGAAAATTACAAAAATGGTCCTTCAAGTTTCAAAATTGGCAGAAATGGCCCCTGGAAAATTGCAAAATGGCAACATTGGTCCCTGTACTATTGATACTTGTCAAATTCAGCCCTTGGATCAACTTTGAGATGTTGGCAGCATAGGCCCCTCAAGTTTCAGGATTTACACATTAGTCCTTGTAATATTTAAACCCTTTCACCTAATTTTGGACCCTTTCATAACCTTTGACCCCCTGTCATTTTGAATTGTGAACCCCCTTCCAATTATTAATACCTGGTCAATATTGGTCAAACAAGCCAACTTGGCGCCAAAGTCTTCCCATCTCAACTGCCTGCCTGCAACAAGCTTTCCCCCCATCCCCCCTCCTCACCAATCACTCCACCATGTTCCCCCACCTCCAACTAACAGCCAAACTTCATTAATTACACCTCCCTCCCCCTCACTCAACCCAAATTGTCAAATGCTCCTTTTTGGCGCCAAAACTTCATTCAAAGGTCAGGATCAAATTCTACAATCCAATGGTTAAGAAAGAAGTGGGATTAAGTCAGAAGAGAGAGAGAAAGAGATGGGGTATAAGAGAGAAGCAAGAGAAGCTAGCCAAGGGGTAGATGTTTTAGTTTCAATTTACTTTTATGTCGTTTTTTTTTATTATGTCTTAGTTAAACTCTAAAGTTGTAATAATTTGTTCTCAAATATCAAACTCAAGTTATATCTTCAGTTTCATCAAGTTTTAATTATCAATTCAAAGTTTCATTTAGTTTCATGCTTATGTGCTTACTGTTGAAAATTCCAATTTCCATTTCATAAACCCAAGCTTCAATAAGCTTGTTTATCGGTTATATAAGCAGATAAGCTTTTATAGCTTTTCATAGCTTATAGTCAAGTTTCCATTCATTTTGTATCCGGGTCAACAAAAGTCAACGGGTGAGCAAATGGCTATGGAAACAGGAAAGGGTTGATCTGAGCTAGGATTTGGGTTGAATAGTAGTGATTTGGGTTGATTTTGGATAGGTTAGTGGTTCATGGTCCATGGTTTCAAGCTAGCAGCTTTGGACTTGTGTAAGTGATATGTGTCTAAAAACACATATATTTTACATTGTTTAACCCCACAAAATTGACCAAAACACACAAAGGACCATATAAATGTTACAAATATCATTGGAATGTGTTTTATGTGAATCGGTACAAAAGACATAAAACATGTAAAATAGTGAAAGCAGTTGATTACTGAAGCCTATTTGGTTTCTTTGAAGTTATAATGCATCAATGGTTTATCTTTGAAGTTATGTACCGATGGTTTCTGTGAAGGCATACGTTTCAGCAGATGATTCCACTAAATAAATATCGATCCTTAAATAAATATCCGTCAATCACTCAAAGTCAACTCTCCTTTTCCATCACCTTTTCTGCAACACTCCACCCTACTCCACGCCTTGTTCCCCTCGAAACACAACCCTCCAACTTGCATTTAATGCCTACCATCTCTGTCACAAATCACACGGATCCTGCGGTACGCTTTTGGCGCCAAAAGTAAATTCAAAGGCTAAGATCATCTCTCGCTCAATCAATGGTCAAAAATTAAAGTGGGATTTGGATGAAATGCAAGTGGGAATTGATGGGTTATAAAAGAGAAGAAGGAAGAGAAAAATAACTTTGGGCTATCCATAGTTCACATAGTGTAATTTGACTTCGCTAATCTAGCCTTAGTCATGTAGTGTAAATACCTTTGGATTAGCCATTGGTCACGTAGTGTAATTTTAAAATGCTTTCTTTAAATTACTTGTCATTTCTTTGTTTTAATGTTGTAGTGTAATGAAACTTTATTTTCAGTTTAATTTCAAGTATCTTTTAAATTTCATGTTCGCTTAAATTCATTTAAATTTCGGTCATTTTAAATTCTTGTCATGTAGTTGTTTTATGGACTCAATTAGCTCACATAAGCTCGACAACGACTTTCAAGCTTTTAGAGACCTTAAAACAAGTTTAGTCTTTAAAATCGAAAATCAATGAAAAATCAAAATAGTGGGTTAATGAAGAAGATGATGAGCGAGGGTAAATTTGGATTGCTAAGGGTATTAGGAGCTTGATGGGAAGCTATTGGGTGTAACCTTGCCTTTGGTTCTATGTTTCTCGGTTTGATGCATCTTGTAAGCAATTTTCTTAATTTTGCATTTCTTGTTTTAGTCTTTTATATGCTTTAATTTTCATGTTTATGTATTTCTTTGTTGTCTGTTTGTGATGTTATAGCTTAATCTTAGGTTGTTATGTTTTGGATTTGATTGTGGTTTGATATTGCACTTATTTGTCAATATGCTAGTTTTTGATAATCCTAGGTTTGAACATTTGTGACTACTTGTTTAGGTGAAGAAGGTCCATTTTGACACTTTGGTTCCTCCGATTTGATGGGATTGGTTTATACTATCTTTGCTATGAAAAACTACATTCTGATCCATTAAAAGGTTGTTTGGGTTTGATAATGAAACTGTGAGAATGGTTGTGAATGGTGTTGTTCTTGTCTGATTTACACTATATGGAACCTATTTGACTCAGTGAAATCCTAACCAAAGGGTGTAGCATGGTAGAAAGTCAATTTGACACTTGACAATCTCATTATGAGCACTTTGAGGTTGTTAGATCCTAGAATCTTGCATACTTGTTTAAATGTTGTTTATCTTTGTTAATTTTATGTTCTTATAGTTTATATTAACTTATTTAATCAGTAGTTTAAGTTTTAAATTCGGTTTAGTCAACTTTTCAGTTCTGCTGATTTATTTTGATTCTGCTTGATTCGTTTTTAGTTTTCACATTTCGATTTAATTGTTTATT
This sequence comes from Chrysanthemum lavandulifolium, assembly GCA_022545495.1. NCBI lineage: Eukaryota > Viridiplantae > Streptophyta > Magnoliopsida > Asterales > Asteraceae > Chrysanthemum > Chrysanthemum lavandulifolium. The sequence goes on from CM040240.1 coordinate 77,596,335, forward strand.
TTCTTATGTCTTTGTTTTCGCTTTTATGTTTAGTGCTTTTAGTGTTTTAATGTTATGCTTCTTGTCTTCATTAGTTTATTTTATTGATTTTAGTTTTCATGTTTAAGTGCTTTATCGATTCTGCTTAGAAGCATAATTTGATTTCGCTAATCTGCTAATTGAATTTCGCTAAATTGTATTGGATTCTCTTGAATTGCATCCGATTCGCCGATTCGGTATTTTTGGATTCTACCAAGTACTTGGTTCTTTTATTATGTGTATGTTTGTTTTTCGGTTTGTAGCATAAATTAGATAGCTTTCCCCCTTATTTTATTGACCAACCTCCTTCCACTTGAAGCAAACAATGGAGGTTGAGTGATTCTCTTTAGCTTAGGAAAAGTTCCTCATTGAACCTTGAGCTTGTGATCTTTATCATACTCACTGTTTCGTTGATTGTTGAGCTCTCATGAGTTAATTTGAGAAGTTTATAGGAGCTTGTTGTTTGCCCACTCATAACAGGTTCTTGAGTAATTAGTGAACTTACACCATTACCAATGACTCTAAAAGCTCCTTAGTGGTGCTTGTTGATACTTGTTTATACTGCTCATATTATTTGTGTATATCTTATTTTATCTTTTGTTTCTGTATAAAGTTATTCTTTAAGCTTATTTCAAGACACACGATCGTTGTATTACAGTTTACACCTCGTTGGGAAGAACGACCCAGGTTTGCAGTTTCTTCTGCAATACTTTGGAAAACACACTATACTACATTTGATTAGACGCCCCTCAAAAGGCGAGCTGTCAGTAAGTGATTTTCAAGTTTTTTTGCATAATCAATATTTGTAGTTTAAACTAGTTAAAATCTGTTTTAATAGTTATATTTAAGCTACATTAACTTAGTTTGATCAATGGTTTGTGTTTGTTAGTGATAGAATAGTTTTAAACTTCACATCAGTGGGTTAAGGGAGTGTTTGGATTTGTAGTTTAAACTGCCCTTAAGGCTTGCTCAGTAGATAATACTTGTTGGTTCAAGTTTGTGTAGCTTATTTAAGTATTTACCTGTCTCAGTTTGTACCTTTAATACACCTAAAGTCAAAATTCACTTTAACTATCTCCAACAGTTAACCTGTTGGATTTTTGGTAATCCAATCTTTTGTTTTGTGTTCAAAATTGTTAAACTTAGGTTGCTTTAATATCATTTCAATCATTAACATCAATATCAGTGTAGAAATCAAGTTCAAAATTCATGAAAGTCAAACTTTCAGTTTTACTTCAAAAGTCAAAAGGCAAAACCTGTTGAGCCAACTACAAGGATTTTCCTTGATTCATTTTGTGGGTCATATTTAGTGAGATTTGGTGTTTCAAAAGCCTCTCTTGGTCTAGTTTGTTATTACTATTTTTACTGATTTTGTCATTTTCTAAAAGCTTCAAATTTGCTTCTCTTTAAGCCCTAGTTCCCCTTTCGTCTGTCGTGATCCATCGAGAGTTTTTCTCGAGAAGTGCGACTTATGCAGGGGCTTATTAGAGCTTTTCATTGTCTGATTTTGGCACAATTAATCTCAACCAGGTCTACTTTAGGATCCAAGTGGTAGTTTTCAATTTGAGCTTATTGTTAACACTGTGCTTGTGTCTAAAGTTGATACCCCTTCACTGTTTTTAAGCCAAAATCTCAATACATAAATCTGTTGTAATGAGCTTATCAGAGTGTTTAGCTGTTGATTCTTGTTTCATTTAAGTTCTTTTAGCATAATATTGACTCTGTTTTGGTTTGGTGCCTTTTGGATTACATTTGCTTATTCAAGTGCTTATTCCATTAAGCACTTACACTTCAGTTGCATAATCCTCCACACAAGGGCCTGTTTTTCCAATTTTCTCATATTCCTAATATCATTTTAGATTTTTCCTGAAATTTTCAGATTTTTCCAAGTAGTTTTGCTATTTTTCTCAATTTAAATTAGTTTTAATCATTTTAATTAGCTTTTAATATAAAAATTAAGAAAAGCTTCAAAAAATAATTTTCAATTTTATTAAGTTTAGATAAATATAAAAAGACAAAAAGTATTTTTCTAGATTTTTCTTAGTTAAATTTGTATTTTCTAGCATTTTAATTAGTTTTAAATAGTTTTAAATTAATAATAAATATATAAAAGTCTAAAAATATCTTTCAGTTTTAAAATTAGTTTTATCATATTTTAGATTTTTCTAAGTTTTAATTTTATTTTTCTAGTCTTATTTCATATTTTCTTTTATTTTAGAGTATTATTTAATAGTTAAAATAGTTTTTAATTAATAGTAATTAATTAATTAGTTATAAAAATAATTTTCTTTTCCAAATATTATCTTTTATCATTAGGATTGTAAAAATGTATTTTTCATATTTTTAGGATTAATATTGTATAAGTTTCACTTTTTATTTTGTACGTTTACGTTATTTTTATTTAAACGTACGTTTTAGGTTTTAAACGTTCATCACTTTAAAAATAGTGATAGCATTTATTTAATAGATTTTATCTTTTTAATTTCCTTTAATTTGCATTTAAGCCGTCTTTATTTGTTGGCTTTTTCCGTAGTTAATATCATATTCAGAATCCTTTTCCCGTTCAAATTCCTCGATCACTAAACGTTTGATAATCCATTGCACAACTCGCTGGGACATAACGACCCGGGGAAACACTATACTCCTCAGATCTTCATTGATTTCGTCTTTGAGTTGTTTTAAGGTTTCTTACGCTTGCGTGAGAGAACTTGACGGTTTCTTACAAGATCAAATTTTTGGCGCCATTCTTGGAGTCTGTCTTGATTATCTATCGTCTAGCAGATTAGTTGTTTGATCCTCACTCATTTGTTTATATCATCCATCTCTGTATATATATATATATATTCATATTTTTCTTTTAAAAAAATCCAAAACCCAAAACAAGCAAAAACGTATAAAAACAAAAATATTTTTCCTTTTGTTTATATATATGTATCAAATAATAAAAACACAAAAGATTCGCTGTTTTCTTAATAATAAACAACTTAAAGATTACCACGAAAACCAAGGCGGTGCACTACCTAAGCTGGGGTGCGACCATAATAAGTTCGAACTAAAGATATAAAACTTGCCTTTGTGTCCTTGTGATTGGTGTACCTTTTTCAAAAAGCCATTCATCTTGGATTATTGGTTAAGTTCTTCGTTGTTTTGCCTCGATCTTGTGTTAATTGATTTTGTTGTGATATCGGCGTTTGAAACCGAAAACCCATAAAGATTCTCCTCACCCCAATTTTTATAAAACGTCTTCATAATTCTCATTCTCATCCGAAATATCTTCATAATTCCATTTCTCTCCTTAACTCGAGAGTCCTTAGAGTTAACTCTAGTACATCGCACTCGTTCTTCTAGATCATTGAGTCCTTTGCGTGATCTAGCGAAATTCAAGAAGACGTTCGTGAGCGTCTTTGCCCAAATAGTCGAACCCGAGATTCGTACTATTTCAAACAACAATATGGCGAACGAGCGTACTATGGCGGAAATGCTCCAAGCACCCACCGAGGGTTATGGAGATGCCATCGTTTTACCCGTTATCAATTCGATCACTTGAATTGAAGACACATTTGATCCAACTTGTGTCTACAAATCAATTCCGCTGGTCGATCGAGAAGACCCGTATGCACACATCCGTTGGTTTAACAAGTTGACTTCAACTATCAATTTCAAGGATGTACCTCAAAAGTCATCAAGTTGATGCTTTTTCCATTCTCTCTTGAGGGACGACCGGTTTGGTGGAAAAGAACCCCTCGATCTATCGAAACTTGGGAGGATCTTGTTCAAAAGTTTGTCAACTATTTCTTTCCTCCATCAAAGGCGACTAATCCGAAAAATGAAATTTCGGATTTCGTCAAAATTTCGATGAAAATTTTGGAGGCATGGAGAGATTCAAAGATCTCCTCGAAATGCCCCATCATGAATTCACGAGCTTCAACAAGTCAATATCTTTTACAATGGGTTGAGCGGTAATGATCAAGATTCCTTGAATGCAGCCATGGCGGCAATATCTTGAATCGTAAACCTAAAGATGTGATTGAGATTTGCGAGCAAAAATCAAAAGTTCTATTTCTGCAACAAAGTCAATGTTAGAACACTCCGCTTCTTCATCCGGTAACTCTTCCGAGTTAGCCGCTCTAACGGACATCATCCATTGTATGATAAAAAAGTAAAGGAAATTAAAAGCGAAATTCATAAGCCCGAACCAGTCAAAGCCGTAAACAAGGTGTGTGAAACTTGTAGTGGTCCACATGCGTATTATGATTGTCAAGCAACCGATGCTTCCTTTACCAAGCTCCGTAGCTTGGTAAACCACAATCAATACCGACCGGCGGTGATCCTCACTCTAGTGCACCTAGCGGTATGACACCACTGGTTTTCCTCCGTTCAAAACCATGGCAATCAAAATCGCTTTGTTCGAATCAAGGACAAAATTTCAATAACTCTCAAAATTTCAATCAAAACCGGAACAATTTCAACCAACCTCAACCATATCAAGCTCCTAATCATCAAAGTTATCAACCACCTCCTCAAGCTCCCTTACCCAATGACTTCATGAAAATGAGTGAGTCAAACATGCGTTCAATGCAAACTCAGATCAATAACATGAGAGGTGAGCTAAAAGGAAATTGATACCACATTATCTCGCGAGACAAATGAGTTAAAGAATATGATGAGCGGTTTCATGAACATGAATATGAACAAAGCCGCCATCTTACGGAGGACTCCCGTGCAATACTATTCCTAATCCAAATGCCGAGTTGAAAGCCGTCACCACTCGTAGTGGTAAGACGCACAATGGACCTAAGACTCCAATGCCCCTCCTCCTGTGGCATTTAGTCAAGTTACCAAGGAGACAACGGACAAGGTGCATTATTCAAGCCCAAGTATCGCGACACGTCCCACCTTCGGTGGTCAAGCCTTAAGTCCGGAACCCTATGTTCGAAGAAAAATCTTGAGCGGAAAACACTTCCATCCGGCTCAAAAATCTAGTCGACTTCCTTACCCATCAAGAATGAATGATGAGAAGCTCAAAGACAAAAACAAAGAGCAAATGGAGAAGTTTTCCAAATCTTCAATGAGCTTCACTTTGATATAAGCGTTGATGCTCTCGTTCTAATGCCTAAATTTGCATCTACGCTTAAAGGCTTACTCACCAACAAAGACAAGCTATCGAGATGGCTAAAACTCCTCTCAATGAGCAATGCTCGTGACCATTCTTAATAAGCTTCCCGAAAAGCTTGAAGACCTGGCGGTTCTTAATCCGTGTGATTTCTTGGGGATGTTTCAATGCTCGCCTTGGCGATCTTGGCGCTAGCATTAACCTCATGCCTCTCTCATTATGGAAGAATCTCTTCTGAACTATCACCCCTTCATATGACACTCGAGCTAGCGGACCGTACCGTAACTCGTCCACTTGGGATAGCCGAGGATGTCGTGATGAAAGTGGGAAAGTTTCACTTCATGCGACTTTGTTGTAGTATACTTGATGCGGATCCTAGAGTTCCCTCATCTTGGGAGAGCTTTCTTAAGAGCGAGTCGTGCTCGATTGATGTGTTTCTTGAAGAGTTGACCATACGGGTTGACAACGAAGAGCTCGCGTTAAATATCAACGAACTCCAAACCTCTATACAAAAGAGTGTTGCCACAATTGATCAAAAATGCGAAAGAATCAATGCAACACTTTCAAATTTCACGGTTAAGAGTGTTCACCAAAAGCGTCTTTGAGCTCAAAGCTTTGAAAATTACCCTGGTTCAAGCAAATGGTTTGAAAATTTGTACCGGGGATGTCAAGAGTGTTCTTGATGATGGCGATGATCTAGAATCGGAGACTTCATCGGAGTGGTGGAAGCGCTAGCTCTAAGAGCACACCACTTGTCCCACCTCCGCATCGGTTTGTCGCGCCGAGATTGTTAAGTGCGTGGATGAAACTAAACTCTCTTGATTTCATCCGAGTTGGATGATGATGTTTGTGATCCAATGGGAGACATTCTTCCCATGGATGAATTGCTCAAAAGAATCCATCATCTTCTAGTCTTATTCCCGACTCTTCCATCCCTTCTCTCACTCACGATGAGGAAGATGACAACTTTGGAATGAAGTCGAGGCCTTTCTTAGTGATGAGTCAATTCCAATGGGAATTGATAACACTTACCTTGATCAGGAGGAGACATCCTTTTACGGAAAGTCATTGATTGAAGAACCATTTCCACCCTCCTCCGGGACATCTTCTTGACAATCACCATCTAAGCTTCAAGTTTAAGCTTAAAATGTAAGCGGTGATTTGCTTCTCTGTGAGGAATGGACATGCATTCTCATGTGCGTCTTTATTCCATTCTTCACGAGATGGTGTGGTTGCTCTTTCCCTTTTCTCTTTCGGAATGAGGACACCATCTTTGACCCGTATCATCCTTTATAGTTTCTACTATTAACAATACCGAGGTTATATCTCGTCGGTGTGGAACTTTCGATGTTCATATGTTCATTAACATTGTGAGCGAAAGTCCGATCGAGATTGGTTTTCCACGTTACTTTCCCCATGAACAAATGAATTAGGAATTCGAGTCAAGCTAGCGACTCGGTAATCAAAAGATAGCTTAACATGGGTTTTCACCGTGTTTACCACCCTAGTGTGGGGGTTTGCCCACATGTTGTGTATAAATCTTTCCAAAAAAAAAAAAAAAAAAAAAAAAAAAAAAAAATCATCTTTCTAAATAATGGCCTTAGTATTTCCTTTCACGTTCTTTGTTTCGGCATAACCGCGGTACTTTGAATATTGAGGGCAATATTCATTTCTAAGTGTGGGGGAATTCTCATAATTTTATCATATAATTATACCAATTCCCGTTTTTGGCCAAAATTTTTTGGAGTAAGTGTTCTACACTTACTCATTTGGTTATCGATCCGCCATGTTTGATAAACTAAAGGATTGGCTAATCCGAGAGCAAGCGGCTCTTGGTAAAGATTTCTCAAATCCGTTTATATGGCTTGCAATTTGCCCAAAATTGTATGGTTCTCAACTCACCATATCCTAAAAAGTGAAGAGTTGGCTAGCGCGAGGTTATGGCTTGTGGTAAAGGCGATGGAAAATCCATAATTGGTAATCAGCTCACCAAAGATAATCACGATAATTTATCTAAGAGTTGGCTAGTCCGAGAAAAGTGCGGCCGGTAAAGACAAAATCAAATCCGTTGAAAATGGTGGTTTGCTCAAAATCACATGGTTATCGGTGTACCATGGTTCTTACTTGATGAAACATTTGGCTACTCCGAAGTAATGGCTTTTGGTAAAGATTAAAATCCATTATGTTTTCTCAAATCATTGCTAGGGACTAGCAATATCTCGATGTGGGGATTGATGAGTGTCTAAATACTCATCATTTTGTACATTATAAGCGCAAAATCATCCAAAACACTCGAAACACATCAAAATGATCAAAATATCACAAATCAGTGTTTTATGTGTTTTAAATGCAAAAATATCAAAATCGGATGAAAAACATATCAAATTTGCAAAATTGCGTTCGATCCCCAGTTTCAAAATTGTCAAAAGCAGGTCCACGAGCATATAATTTCAAAAGTAAAGTCACCAAAGGTCCTTTTAAAATCAAAAGTTGTCAAATTTAGTCCTTTGGTGAAAAATATGAAAAGTTTGAGAAAATTACAAAATGGTCCTTGAAGTTTCAAAATTGGCGAAATGGCCCTGGAAAATTGCAAAATGGCAACATTGGTCCTGTACTATTGATACTTGTCAAATTCAGCCCTTGGATCAACTTTGAGATGTTGGCGACATAGGCCCTCAAGTTTCGGGATTTACATTAGTCCTTGTAATATTTAAACCCTTTCACCTAATTTGGACCCTTTCATAACCTTTGACCCCTGTCATTTTGAATTGTGAACCCTTCAATTATTAATACCTGGTCAATATTGGTCAAACAAGCCAACTTGGCGCCAAAGTCTTCCATCCATTGCCGCCTGCAACAAGCTTTCCCCATCCCCTCCTCACCTGATCACTCCACCATGTTCCCCACCTCCAACTAACACCAAACTTCATTAATTACACCTCCTCCCTCACTCAACCCAAATTGTCAAATGCTCCTTTTGGCGCCAAAACTTCATTCAAAGGTCGGGATCAAATTCTACAATCAATGGTTAAGAAAGAAGTGGGATTAAGTCGGAAGAGAGAGAGAAAGAGATGGGGTATAAGAGAAGCAAGAGAAGCTAGCCAAGGGGTAGATGTTTTAGTTTCAATTTACTTTTATGTCGTTTTTTTATTATGTCTTAGTTAAACTCTAAAGTTGTAATAATTTGTTCTCGAATATCAAACTCAAGTTATATCTTGGGTTCATCAAGTTTTAATTATCAATTCAAAGTTTCATTTAGTTTCATGCTTATGTGCTTCTTGTTGAAAATTCAATTTCCATTTCATAAACCCAAGCTTCAATAAGCTTGTTTATCGGTTATATAAGCTTAGATAAGCTTTTATAGCTTTTCATAAGCTTATAGTCAAGTTTCCATTCATTTTGTATCCGGGTCAACAAAAGTCAATGGGTGAGCAAATGGCTATGGAAGCAGGAAAAAGGTTGATCGAGGCTAGGATTTGGGTTGAATAGTAGTGATTTGGGTTGATTTTGGATAGGTTAGTGGTTCATGGTCCATGGTTTCAAGCTAGCGACTTTGGACTTGTGTAAGTGATTTTCAAGTTTTTTGCATAATCAATATTTGTAGTTTAAACTAGTTAAAATCTGTTTTAATAGTTATATTTAAGCTACATTAACTTAGAGAATGGTTGTGAATGGTGTTGTTCTTGTCTGATTTACACTATATGGAACCTATTTGACTCAGTGAAATCCTAACCAAAGGGTGTAGCATGGTAGAAAGTCAATTTGACACTTGACAATCTCATTATGAGCACTTTGAGGTTGTTAGATCCTAGAATCTTGCATACTTGTTTAAATGTTGTTTATCTTTGTTAATTTTATGTTCTTATAGTTTATATTAACTTATTTAATCGTAGTTTGAGTTTTAAATTCGGTTTAGTCAACTTTTCGATTCTGTTGATTTATTTTGATTCTGCGATTACATTTTTTAGTTTTCTGTTTCGATTTAATTGTTTATTTTCTTATGTCTTTGTTACTCAGTTTTATGTTTAGTGCTTTTAGTGTTTTAATGTTATGCTTCTTGTCTTCATTAGTTTATTTTATTGATTTTAGTTTTCATGTTTAAGTGCTTTATCCGATTACTGTGAAGCATAATTTGATTACGCTAATCTGCTAATTGAATTACGCTAAATTGTATTGGATTCTTTGAATTGCATCGATTCTGCCGATTCGGTATTTTTGGATTCTCTTTGAAGTACTTGGTTCTTTTATTATGTGTATGTTTGTTTTTAGGTTTGTAGCATAAATTAGATAGCTTTCCCCTTATTTTATTGATGACCTCCTTCCATGAAGCAAACAATGGAGGTTGGTGATTCTCTTTAGCTTAGGAAAATTTCCTCATTGAACCTTGAGCTTGTGATCTTTATCATACTCACTTGTTTGGTGATTGTTGAGCTCTCATGAGTTAATTTGAGAAGTTTATAGGAGCTTGTTGTTTGCCCGCTCATACAGTTCTTGAGTAATTAGTGAACTTACACCATTACCAATGACTCTAAAAAGCTCCTTAGTGGTGCTTGTTGATACTTGTTTATACTGTTCATATTATTTGTGTATATCTTATTTTATCTTTTGTTTCTGTATAAAGTTATTCTTTAAGCTTATTTCACACACACGATCGTTGTATTACAGTTTACACACCTCGTTGGGAAGAACGACCCGGTTTGCGGTTTCTTACGCAATACTTTGGAAAACACACTATACTACATTTGATTAGGCGCCCCTCAAAAGCGGTTGTCAAGAAGTGATTTTCAAGTTTTTGCATAATCAATATTTGTAGTTTAAACTAGTTAAAATCTGTTTTAATAGTTATATTTAAGCTACATTAACTTAGTTTGATCAATGGTTTGTGTTTGTTAGTGATAGAATAGTTTTAAACTTCACATCGGTGGGTTAAGGAGTGTTTGGTTGTAGTTTAAAGCGCCCTTAAGGCTTGCTCGATGATAATACTTGTTGGTTCAAGTTTGTGTAGCTTATTTAAGTATTTACATCTCGGTTTGTACCTTTAATACACCTAAAGTCAAAATTTACTTTAACTATCTCCAGCAGTTAACTGTTGGATTTTTAATAATCCAATCTTTTGTTTTGTGTTCAAAATTGTTAAACTTAGGTTGCTTTAATATCATTTCAATCATTAACATCAATATCAGTGTAGAAATCAAGTTCAAAATTCATGAAAGTCAAACTTTCAGTTTTACTTCAAAAGTCAAAAGAGGCAAAAACCTGTTTTTGAGCCAACTACAAGGATTTTTCCTTGATTCATTTGTGGGTCATATTTAGTGAGATTTGGTGTTTCAAAAGCCTCTCTTGGTCTAGTTTGTTATTACTATTTTTACTGATTTTTGTCATTTTCTAAAAGCTTCAAATTTGCTTCTCTTTTAAGCCCTAGTTCCCGCTTTCATTGTCGTGATTTGAGTTTTTCTCAGAAAGTGCAGCTTATGCACTGGGCTTATTAGAGCTTTTCATTGTCTGATTTTTGGCACAATTAATCTCAACCAGGTCTACTTTAGGATCCAAGTGGTAGTTTTCAATTTGAGCTTATTGTTAACACTGTGCTTGTGTCTAAAGTTGATACCCCTTCACTGTTTTTAAGCCAAAATCTCAATACATAAATCTGTTGTAATGAGCTTATCAGAGTGTTTAGCTGTTGATTCTTGTTTCATTTAAGTTCTTTTAGCATAATATTGACTCTGTTTTGGTTTGGTGCCTTTTGGATTACATTTGCTTATTCAAGTGCTTATTCCATTAAGCACTTACACTTGATTGCATAATCCTCCACACAAGGGCCTGTTTTCCAATTTTCTCATATTCCTAATATCATTTTAGATTTTTCCTGAAATTTTCAGATTTTTCCAAGTAGTTTTGCTATTTTTCTCAATTTAAATTAGTTTTTAATCATTTTAATTAGCTTTTAATATAAAAAATTAAGAAAAGCTTCAAAAAATAATTTTCAATTTTATTAAGTTTAGATAAATATAAAAAGACAAAAAGTATTTTCTAGATTTTTCTTAGTTAAATTTGTATTTTCTAGCATTTTAATTAGTTTTAAATAGTTTTAAATTAATAATAAATATATAAAAGTATAAAAATATCTTTTCAGTTTTAAAATTAGTTTTATCATATTTTAGATTTTTCTAAGTTTTAATTTTATTTTTCTAGTCTTATTTCATATTTTCTTTTATTTTAGAGTATTATTTAATAGTTAAAAATAGTTTTTAATTAATAGTAATTAATTAATTAGTTATAAAAATAATTTTCTTTTTCAAAATATTATCTTTTATCATTAGGATTGTAAAAATGTATTTTTCATATTTTTAGGATTAATATTGTATAAGTTTCACTTTTTATTTTGTACGTTTACGTTATTTTTATTTAAACGTACGTTTTAGGTTTTAAACGTTCATCACTTTAAAAATAGTGATAGCGTTTATTTAATAGATTTTATCTTTTTAATTTCCTTTAATTTGCATTTAAGCCGTCTTTATTTGTTGGCTTTTTCCGTAGTTAATATCATATTGAGAATCCTTTTCCGTTCAAATTCTCGATCACTAAACGTTTGATAATCCATTGCACAACTATTTGGGACATAACGACCGGGAAACACTATACTCCTCGGATCTTCATTGATTTCGTCTTTGAAGTTGTTTTAAGGTTTCTTACGCTTGCGTGAGAGAACAGCGGTTTCTTGAGAATTCTCACGAATTTTATCATATAATTATACCAATTCCCGTTTTGGCCAAAATGTTTTTGGAGTAAGTGTTCTACACTTACTCATTTGGTTATCGATCCGCCATGTTTGATAAACTAAAGGATTGGCTAATCCAGAGCAAACGGCTCTTGGTAAAGATTTCTGAAATCCGTTTATATGGCTTGCAATTTGCCCAAAATTGTATGGTTCTCAACTCACCATATCCTAAAAAGTGAAGAGTTGGCTAGCCCGCAAGGTTATGGCTTGTGGTAAAGGCGATGGAAAATCCATAATTGGTAATCACTCACCAAAGATAATCTTGATAATTTATCTAAGAGTTGGCTAGTCCGGAAAGTGCGGCTTACGGTAAAGACAAAATCAAATCCGTTGAAAGTCGGTGGTTTGCTCAAAATCACATGGTTATCGATTGTACCATGGTTCTTACTTGAGCTGAAACATTTGGCTACTCGAGTAATGGCTTTTGGTAAAGAGATTAAAATCCATTATGTTTTCTCAAATCATTGCTAGGGACTAGCAATATCTCGATGTGGGGATTGATGAGTGTCTAAATACTCATCATTTTGTACATTATAAGCGCAAAATCATCGAAAACACTCGAAACACATCAAAATGATCAAAATATCACAAATCGGTGTTTTATGTGTTTTAAATGCAAAATATCAAAATCGGATGAAAAACATATCAAATTTGCAAAATTGCGTTTGATCCCCAAGTTTCAAAAATTGTCAAAAAAGTCCCCGAGCATATAATTTCAAAAGTAAAGTCACCAAAGATCCTTTTAAAATCAAAAGTTGTCAAATTTAGTCCTTTGGTGAAAAATATGAAAAGTTTGAGAAAATTACAAAATGGTTCTTGATCATCAGACTTTCCGGAAAAGGATGTCTCCCTCGGATCAAGGTAAGTGTTATCAATTCCCATTGGAATTGACTCATCACTAAGAAAGGCCTCGACTTCATTCCAAAGTTGTCATCTTCCTCATCGAGGGTGAGAGAAGGGATGGAAGAGTCGGAATAAGACTAGAAGATGATGGATTCTTTTGAGCAATTCATCCATGGGAAGAATGTCTCCCATTGGATCACAAACATCATCATCCAACTCGGATGAAGCGAGAGAGTTTAGTTTCATCCACGACTTAACAATCTCGATGCGACAAACCGATGCTGGGAGGTGGGACAAGTGGTGTGCTCTTAGAGCTAGCAGTTTCCACCACTCAGATGAAGTCTCCGATTCTAGATCATCGTCATCATCAAGAACACTCTTGACATCCACAGTGCATGCTTTCAAACCATTTGCTTGAACCGGGGTAATTTTCAAAGCTTTGAGCTCGACGTTTTGGTGAACACTCTTAACGTGAAATTTGAAAGTGTTGCATTGATTCTTTCGATTTTTGATCAATTGTGGCAACACTCTTTTGTATAGAGGTTTGGAGTTCGGTTGATATTTAACGTGAGCTCTTCGTTGTCAACCCGTATGGTCAACTCTTGACAAACACATCAATCGAGCACGACTGTTCTTAAGAAAGCTCTCCCAAGATGAGGGAACTCTAGGATGCATCGAAGTCTACTACAACAAAGTCGGCATGAAGTGAAACTTTCCCACTTTCATCACGACATCCTCGGCTATCCCAGTGGACGAGTTACAGTGCAGTCCGCTAGCTCGAGTGTCATATGAGTGGGTGATAGTTCGGGAAGAGCAGTTTCTTCCATCTCGAGAGAGGCATGAGGTTAATGCTAGCGCCAAGATCGGCCAGGCGGAGCATTGAAACATCCCAAAATCACGGGATTAAGAACGGCCGGGGTCTTCAAGCTTTCGGGAAGCTTATTAAGAATGGTCTGAGCATTGCTCATTGAGAGGAGTTTTAGCCATCTCGATAGCTTGTCTTTGTTGGTGAGTAAGCCTTTAAGCGTAGATGCAAATTTAGGCATTAGAACGAGAGCATCAACGAAGCTTATATCAAAGTGAAGCTCATTGAAGATTTGTAAAACTTCTCCATTTGCTCTTTGTTTTTGTCTTTGAGCTTCTCATCATTCATTCTTGATGGGTAAGGAAGTCGACTAGATTTTTGAGCCGGGATGGAAGTGTTTTCGGCTCAAGATTTTCTTCGAACATCGGGTTCGGACTTAAAACTTGGACTACCGAAGGTGGGACGTGTCTTGATACCGTGGGCTTGAATAATGCACCTTGTCCGTTGTCTCCTTGGTAACTTGACTAAATGCCACGGAGGAGGGGCATTGGAGTCTTAGGTCCATTGTGCGTCTTACCACTCACAGTGGTGACGGCTTTCAACTCGGCATTTGGATTAGGAATAGTATTGCACGGGAGTCCTCCAGAAGATGGCGAAGCTTTGTTCATATTCATGTTCATGAAAGCGCTCATCATATTCTTTAACTCATTTGTCTCACGAGATAATGTGGTATCAATTTCCTTTTAGCTCACCTCTCATGTTATTGATCCGAGTTTGCATTGAATGCATGTTTGACTCGATCATTTTCATGAAGTCATTGGGTAAGGGAGCTTGAGGAGGTGGTTGATAACTTTGATGATTAGGAGCTTGATATGGTTGAGGTTGGTTGAAATTGTTCGGGTTTGATTGAAATTTTGAGAGTTATTGAAATTTTGTCCTTGATTCGAACAAAGCGATTTTGATTGCCATGGTTTTGCAGGAGGAAAACCGGTGGTGTCATACCGCTAGGTGCAGTAGTGAGGATCGACTGTGGTCGGTATTGATTGTGGTTTACGAAGCTACGGGAGCTTGGTAAAAGGAAGCATCGGTTGCTTGACAATCATAATACGCATGTGGACCACTACAAGTTTCACACACCTTGTTTACGGCTTTGGTTGGTTCGGGCTTATGAATTTCGCTTTTAATTTCCTTTACTTCTTTTATCATACAATGGATGATGTCCGTTAGAGCGGCTAACCCGGAAGAGTTACGGATGAAGAAGGTGGAGTGTTGGAACATTGACTTTGTTGCGAGAAATAGGAACTTTTGATTTTGCTCGCAAATCTCAATCACATCTTTAGGTTTACGATTCAAGATATTGCCGCTGAGCTGCATTCAAGGAATCTTGATCATTACCGTTCAACCCATTGTAAAAGATATTGACTTGTTGAAGCTCGGTGAATTCATGATGGGGCATTTCACGAGGAGATCTTTGAATCTCTCCATGCCTCTCCAAAATTTTCATCGAAATTTTGCGAAATCCGAAATTTCATTTTCAGATTAGTCGTCTTTGATGGAGGAAAGAAATAGTTGACAAACTTTTGAACAAGATCCTCCCAAGTTTCGATAGATCGAGGGTTCTTTTCCGGCCAAATCCGGCCGTCCCCTCAAGAGAGAATGGAAAAAGCATCAACTTGATGACTTTTGAGGTACATCCTTGAAATTGATAGTTGAAGTCAACTTGTTAAACCAACGGATGTGTGCATACGGGTCTTCTCGATCGCACCCGGAATTGATTTGTAGCGAAGTTGGATCAAATGTGTCTTCAATTGAAGTGATCGAATTGATAACGGGTAAACGATGGCATCTCCATAACCCTCGGTGGGTGCTTGGAGCATTTCCGCCATAATGCGTTAAATGCGCCATATTGTTGTTTGAAATAGTACGAATCTCGGGTTCGACTATTTGGGCGACACGATCACGAGCGTCTTCTTGGAATTTCGCTAGATCACGCAAAGGACTCAATGATCTAGAAGAGCAGTGCGCATGCACTAGAGTTAACTCTAAGGACTCTCGAGTTAAGGGAGAAATGGAATTATGAAGATATTTGGATGAGAATGAGAATTATGAAGACGTTTTATAAAAATTGGGGTGAGGAGAATCTTTATGGGTTTTACGGTTGCAAACGTCGATATCACAACAAAATCAATTAACACAAGATCGAGGCAAAACAACAGTGAACTTAACCAATAATCCAAGATGAATGGCTTCTTTGAAAAAGGTACACCAATCACAAGGACACAAAGGCAAGTTTTATATCTTTAGTTCGGGAACTTATTATGGTCGCACCCCCAGTTAGGTAGTGCACTGCCTTGGTTTTCGGTGGTAATCTTTTAAGTTGTTTATTATTAAGAAAACGACAAATCTTTTTGTGTTTTTATTATTTGATACATATATATTGTATACAGTTTTGGGACGATTGTGATTCATGGGAAAAGTTAAAGTTTATGAAATGACGGGAAGGGAACGTTAAAAATTCAAATTCCCTTTGTTTGCATAATAATGTACCCCAAGTGTTTTGATCTTTTCAAATCGGGTCAAATTAGTGTTAGAGTAATAAAAACTCAAGTGTAGGGATATGCCTATAAATCCTAGTATTTTGATGTTATCGTAGAGGATGGTAGAGTAAAAGTGTATGAAAAAAAAAAAAAATTCGAAAAAAAAAATAGAAAAGAAAAAGAAAAAAAATATATAGAGTAAAATATATATATATATATATATATATATATATATATATATATATATATATATATATATATATATATATATATATATATATATATATATATATATATATATATATATATATATATACGGGCTACCATCCTACATCTATCTTTGAATTTATGTTTATTTATTTCGATTATCTAGAGTTTAGAGTGTCGAGTCTTGGCTTAGCGCCATTCTTCGTATGCATTTAACATAGAGATTTTGACTTGCCACCACTAAATAGCCTATCCCACCAAACCCTTTGTTTCCTACCGTAAGCCTAACATTACAACCCTTTAAAAGACCTCTTTGATAGTCTTTCCTAGGTGCTTACGCCAAAGCGATGGAGGTTTGATCTATTCTCAAGCCTATGGTAATCTATGTACTAGGACCGGTTAATGAGTGTTTATCTTCCATTTCCTATTTGTTATATTTCATATATACACCGAGAGAGATGTGAGTATCCAAACACCCCATGTGAGGTGCTAGTATGTAATTCCGTGCTTGTTATGACTTTTCGGGGCTTATATGTGTTGTGGACCGTTTGAATTAATGCTTCATGACCCCTAACTTATAAATTAATTGGTTAAAAGCACATTTGCTTGAGGACAAGCAAATAACAAGTGTAGGGATATTTGATAAGGTTTTAAAAGGTACCATTTTGAGGGGTCGTTTAAGTCCTTATTTGATCACTTTGTATCCGTTATTGCTTAATATCGTTCCTTTTCACTTTTAGGTCTCTTGAAGGCAAAATCTTTGGAATGGCACTTATTTGGACGAAAAGGCTAATATATGAAGAAAATGGCCAAAGTCAAAATCGAGACACTCACATTGCTTGAAAATAGGCGGCGGCGTCGGTGCTAAGTGCGGACGCCGTCCGAGGATTTTGTGACGGTTCGAACCCAAACTCGTATTTTCAAGTGACGACGCCCGGTTGTAGAAAAGTAGGCCGTCGCTACTCGGGACGGCCTAGATGCAATCCGAACGACGTCGGTCGAAGAGGACGGCGTCACGGACATAAGGTGACGCCGTCGCAAGGTTAACGTGGCAAGACGAAACCCTAATGACGGCGACACGGCGGCCACGAAACATAAGGTGGCGCCGTCGCATATGTAATCTTATATATAGAATCCGAATTTTTCGGTTTTTAGGAGAGTCTTTTGGGTAAAACCTAAAACCGAACCTAAGGTGTCTTGTACAAGATTTTAGGGTTTTAAACCCTATCTTACATCAAGATAAGTATTTACTTCATTAATTCAATTATGTCTTTGATTATTTGTGTGTATGCTTGCATGTTCTCCATGTCCGCTAATTTATTTGTGTGTTTACTTAGGAAGTATGAAACTTAATTATTGAATATTGATTGGTTGTTTCTTATCTTAGTTGATAAATGATCTAGTAATGCGATAGGTCATTCGTTGTGTACTTAATGCTTGATTCATCTTTGTGAACCTTAGAATATAATTACGAGTAGTTGTAAGCTAAACCATCCAAAGAGTGCTTTAGAGTAAGAGTTTATTATCCCTAGTGGGTTTTGTAGAGCGAGACCCTTTGGTAAGTTCAAAGAGTTGGGAGAAGCATACCCTACAACTTTAGACACACAACGCAACTAAGAATAAGGACGGACAACTCAACCATCAATAGGAGATAATTAAGGAGTAGTACAACCTAAGTAAACACATCTTTAAACTATCATACGAGCACACATTAATTAGACATAGACTCCACAACCTTAGTTTAGATAATTAGATAATAGTAGAGTAATCGGTGAAATACCAACCCCCAATCCAATACCCGAGATTCGTACCTTTTCATTTCATAAAATATTAAAATACAAAATAATCTTCCTCAACCTTAACCTTAGCGTAGTAACTCCTTACTAGCATTCCTATTCCCTAGAGAACGATATCAATACCCGTGGCTTACCCTAATTACTACACTACAACGATTAGGTTCACGCCAGGGTGTTATAAAACTTGCTCAAGAAAAGGAAGTTTCATTGACCCCGAACGACGCGTGTAGCGTTATCAGGGAGAATTGATCCAACGACCAATTCTGTACCAAATCTCCGAGGACACCTCGCAGCTGCAAAACAGGTGCTCCACAGACTCGTCCTCTTGGCCACATAGCTCACAACTCGTGGATCCGAAAAAGCAATTTTTGGCCCAAAGAGCCATTCCAGTAGGGATTCTATCCATCCCTAAATGCCACATGAAAATATTGCATTTTTTCGGGATCCATTTAGACCACTTAAAAACGAACTTGTTACTATAATCATGATGGCTTTGGATTAACTCTTTCACTCCTTTAACGCTAAAGGATTTTTGGTTTCTACCTTTCCATTCCCATTTATCGACTTCCCCTTTAAGCTTTAAACCTTCCAGCTCGTGTCTTAACTCCACCAGCTCAAAACCTTCAGCTGGAGAAATATGACCCACTTCAGTAACCTCAAAACGATTACTATATATGCAAAACCTTTCGCTCACTCTACACTTCTTGTTTATCTCTTTTTTGAACAACTCCGGGAATTTATCCTTGAAGACCACACTATTCACCCAAGGGTCCAACCAAAAGCGAATGTCTCTACCGTTACCGCAAACATCTTGTAACAGATGATTCAACCCCAAGTTTCCCACCTTAAGCCTAGTAACCGTCTTAGCAATATTACCCCAAACGCTAGAGTATGCCTGTCGAAATGGGATATGAGACCAGTTTCTCTTAGTATCATGAATAGAATCGATCACCCTTCTCTAAAGAGAAAGAGGCTCGGTTCTATATCTCCAAAACCATTTAGCAATAAGGGCCTCGTTAGTCTCCTTAAGTTTAGACAAACCGAGCCCCCCGTCTCGGATGGGGGAAGAGACTTTTTCCCAGGCAACCCAATGTATCTTCGACTTCTCGTTATTTCCTCCCCATAAGAAGCGTCTGATGATACCTTCCAGAACGTTAACCACCTTAATCGGGGCAACGAAAAGAGAAAAATAGTAAGTCGGAAGACTTTCCATAACCGACTTAATTAGGGTGGTCCTCCCCCCGATCGAGAGACTAGAAGCTTTCCAATTCGATAACCTGTTCTTAAAAATATCAATTTGGAAATCCCAACTCTTTATTCGATTCATGTAACCCCTATCCTTAAACTCAAGTAGTCACACGGAAAATTCCCAGCTCTACACTTCATCATACCCGCGGTCCTGTTGACTTCAGAATCTTCAACTCCAATGCCCATAATGTGCGATTTGCCTATGTTGATTCTCAATCCTGAGCTCAAATAGAAGCATCTGATAATTCTAATCACATTCTTTAAATTACTATCCGACCACTCCCCCAAGAAAGAACAATCGTCGGCGTATAATAAATGAGAGATACACGGGCCATTGTTCGGAAATTCGAAGCCTTTCATAACTTTCGAAGCTTGGGCTTTCCTCATGATACTCGAGAGACCTTCCATTACAATCAAGAAAAGAAATGGCGAGAGGGGATCGCCTTGTCGCATACCTTTCGAGCATTGAAACTCGAAGGTAGGAGAACCATTCACCAGCACAGCAGATCTAGCTGATGAAAGAATACCTTTAATCCATTTGCACCATCTATCTTTGAACCCCATTTGAGTCATAACTAATAACAAGAAATCCCAGTTCACATTATCATACGCCTTATTGAAATCAACTTTAAAGACAAAAGCCTTGCTTTTACTCTTCTTCACCCATGAAACCATCTCGTTTATTATCAACGGACCATCGATGATCAACCTATCTTTCAAAAAGGCCCATTGGTTAACAGATATTACTTTATCCAGCGCCCTTTTAATTCTGTTAGCAAGCACCTTAGATATCACTTTACTGATAATACCCACAAGTGTAATCGGCCGATACTCGTTAAGAGTTCCGGGATCTTTAACTTTGGGAATCAGGGAATCAATCATCTTTTCGGAAACACGCGTTTCCTGCTTTAGTTCTTGAAAAAAAAAGGTTTGTCGCATAATGACATAAAATTTATCACTCGTTTATATGTGGAAAAAACAATCATATATAAATATTAGGGATAATGTTAAAAAATGCATCAAAGTTGACACATTTTGAGATTGTGTATACCCAACTATTTTTTTTCATTGTAACACAAAACTTGGTAATTTTTGTTATTGTATGTATGATTTTCAACGTGTCCCATGCCAGCGTGTCCGAGTGTTACACGTAGACTGCCAGCGGTGTCAAGAACTATTTTTTTTATTGGGATTGTTAATACAAATAAGCCGTAAAAACGTTTATTTATATTTTACGATCTTCTAATGTTTTGTCGATAACAAAAGTAAAATCATATTAACGAAATAAGTAAAATACGTAAATGGTTTGAACTAATAGTTTTCTAACATATTCACATTTCCACATAAAACACTAAAACAAGTATAAGTGATTTTATGATCTAGATATATATGTACAACAACTAGTGTTTACATATTGGCTTAACAAGTATAAGTGATTTTATAATCTAGATATATATGTACAACAACTAGTGTTTACATATTGAGTTAACACATACTTAAGCTAAGTATACTAAAATGGGTAAAAACAAGTATATACTAAAATGGGTAAAAAAACAAGTATATACTAAATAGATAAAAACTAGCAAATGGTTTTGACCCATAACCCATGGTTTTATATATACCACTTATACAAGTTCAATGTATCCTTAAGGTACATTGTATCTAGAAAGAAAACCATGGATCAACCCATAACCCATGACCCATAACCAAAAATACCCATGGGCAAAGAGGGCGGACCACGGATCCCTAGCTTTGTGCTAGCGGATCCCAGTGGAAGGGATCCGTGGGATCCGGGAAGCGATAGGTTTTTCCTCTATAAATAGTGAGCCATTTCTTCATTATATCTCACCCCTCTCTAACATACTTTCTTCCACGAGTTAAATCTCACTAACCATAGATCCAAGAGATCTATGTTTGTAGTTTGTTTTGTGTGATCTTTTAGGTTCCTCTTAAAGGGAAGATCACCACCTTTGAAGTCGAGCAAGCTCAAGTCCATGAGTTGCCAAGCTTCCTCATCATCAAGGCTATTGAAGTCCTCTTGTTGATGATCCTTTCTTTCTTCAAAGAAGCGTAGTGTTAAAGACATTAGTGAAAGATGTCTCAAGTGTCAAGGCGAAGATATTAGTGAAGGGTATCTATCGTCTATAAGATAAGCACTTGTGGTAGGTGCTTAGAAGTCAAGACAAGAAGCATTAGTGAAAGGTGCTTAGAAGTGAAGACACAAGACATTAGTGAAAGGTGTCTTGTAGATCTAATCAAAGGCATTAGTGAAAGGTGCCTTAGATGTACATTCGATATGGTGTGTTTCGATGTACTAGATAGACTAGCATTAGATCCAAGGATATTGATGTCCTTGATGATGTTGTAAAGGGTAGATCTCCTTTGGGATTAGTCGTTGGTGTAGTGTGGTAGTATTTCCTCCATTGCAATGGAACTAGGTACTTAGCCTAGTACCTAATAAAGGGTAAGCGACGTTGTGAAGGTGTAGTTTACCTAAGGTGTGAAAAAACTCGGTGGTTAGCCTAGCAAGTATAAAGGGTAGGCGACGTTGTGTTAGGTGTGGTTCGCCTTGGTGTGGAAGAACTCGGTATTTAGCTTTGTACAGGAAAAAGATTAAGCGACGTTGTGAAGGCTTCTCCGCCATAAGGAGATTGGTGTAGTGATTACAAACTCTCGAGTAGGTGACTCGGGGAGTGGAGTAGGGCAAGGAAGGTGTCCTTGTGGCGAACCACTATAAATACTGTGTTGTGGTTTTGTGCTTCTTACTCTTATCTTTTCATTACATATCTTTATATGCTTGTTTATCAACATCCAACACACACAACCAAATAGATTGACATAAGTCGATCTAAATAGTTTAAAAGGAAGTTTTAATTGGTAAAACTATTCAACCCCCCCTTCTAGTTTTCCACAGGGATAATACTAAAAATATGCATCGAAGTTGACCATTTTTTGGATGGTGTGTAGCCAACTATTTGTTTTTTCCATTACAACACAAAACTTTTGAATTTGTGTTATTGTATGTATCCAGTCAGGCTAAGCGTTACATCGCTAGCCTTTTATATTAATGGTCGTTAGTAAATAACTTCACATTACGTTTTCTTATACGCTTTCGTCCGCTTTTTTACGTTTTTGTCCGTTTTCTTATGTTTTTTACGTTTTCATCCATTTTTATACATTTATGTTCATTTTTACACGTTTTAAAACGTTTTTGCTCATTTGTATACGTTTCCGTTCAATTTTTTACGTTTATGTCACATTTTCGTTCATTTTTACAAGTCTCTGTTCGTTTTTACACGTTTGCGTTCGTTTTTATATGCTTTTTCACGTTTTCGTTCGCTTTTATACGAACGAAAACGTGTAAAAACGAACGTAAACATATAAAGACAAACAAAAACGCATAAAAACGAGCAAAAAACATAATAAAACGGATAAAAACTTATAAAAACGGATGTAAACGTTAGAAAACGCAAAAAACGGACGGAAACGTATAAAAATGGATGGAAACGTAAGAAAACAGACGTAAACGTAAAAAAATGACGAAAACATATAAATGGACGAAAACGAATGAAAACTTAAAAAGCGTGAGATATCGGACAAAACGCATAAAAGCGGCGAAATCGTATAAAAGCAGACAAAAGCGTAAGAAAACGGACGAAAATGTTTAAAAGCGGACGACGTATAAAATGGATGAAA
>CM040240.1:77619475-77680810 GCA_022545495.1 Chrysanthemum lavandulifolium
TAGTTCGCTAGTGATGTAAACATGTCTCGCAGGACTTGTCCGAGTAGAAAGTACCATTCGAGAAACTTTTGATAGACATGAACTACGACGGGTTTGACAACCTTCCAAGGTTTGTCTACACCTTCAAGGTAGTTATTAGAGCTAGTTGTCACCTAAAAGTCGACAATATATCTCTTTAACTATTCAACGTAACCGTGTCTCGCGGAGATTGTCTATCTTTAGTGGATCAATTCAAAAGTGTAGCTCTTTCCTCACCGCATTTAACCATTAAAACTATTAAGCACATGTGGAGGGGAGTATTTATGCAAAACTTCATCTCTCACATGGTTCAAACATGTTTTTCGTTAACAAACCCTTTGAGAGATTTTAACATACAATGGTTATAATGGCAAACATAGGTTAGTCATGGAGTTATAAGGTGACTAAGGTTAGGAATAACCGTCCTATGATCCGCCAGAGCCGGAGGGATCTACCCAAGGACACTACCATTAGTTAGTGTTAGAGTCCTTAGGAATGATTGTAAAAGGAGAAAATGAGAATCGGAGAAAGAAGGAGTTGAAGAATCAAAAGAAATGTAAAGTAAAGGGTGAAAAGAAATAGCCCTCAGTTATTCAACTTAGGGCGGACACAGGGTTCAATTCATATGCTCTTGGTTGTCACTTAGTGACACGGTATTGAAGATTAAAAGTCGTCATGGACCCGGTGGCGCATGCACTAAACCTTCTTAGCCACTCAAGTTTCTCTCAGCGTAAGCTTGTTTCATTCTCACGGGAACCCTACATAAACTATTGGCTTTCTCTTAGAGATCATTGGTATTGAAAAAGGAGACCCTCTCCTAGTCTCCGCTTAAGAAAAACTAAACGCACCATTGAGTCTAGAGCCATGAGTTTCATCAAAAGATCTCTAGGAACACTTGACATTTAATCACTTGATGATCAACAAATAAGATCATCGGTGGTTCATATCGAGTCCTTCACGGATCTTAGCAATCTGTCGAGAACATTTATGAGAGGTTCACATCATGATCCTCGGTGATTGAATGGAAACTCCTGCCGTGGTCAACATCAAACACCGACAGCGGCAGGTCGCCCGGTAACTCCCGTGGATTCGCGGAGTGTCTCATACGGTCTACAATCGTGAGTGATGCTTGGTGTACCTCGACTCATCGAATCAGATGTACTTGCACATCGCGTTATCTCACTTGTGGGACTCAGGTTCAGAACGGCCTTTGTAAAATTAGAGTTGTGTTTCACACTATCTCGTTAACACTCTCGAAGTTCAAACTTGTAAGTGCTTGAAACCGCTTATTACTAACCGTTTGAAATGTTTTCTTCTTATGGAAGCTCCAGAGCGGGATGATCGTCTTGACTCTTCTCATGCTCACGCCAACATCATGGAAGTTCTATTCAATGCAACACAACATCGAAATGATTCTTCATCAATCAAAAATCTACAAAGTCAAAGACTTACGAACTTCATCGAAGATTGATTACCAACGTCAAAGAGCGTGTGAGCATGTTGAAGAATGACGTGGAACCTTTGGAGCAAAAAGCGGACACGAGGCGGTGATGCGAGACAACAACATACTATCACTTTCACCACAAAGAACAATGATCAAAGAACAAAGTTAAAGATGACGTCGAGCATAAGCGTTCAAAGATAACTATCTCTACATCGGGAGATTGTTCGAATCAAGGCAATTCATCTCACAAGAAAGAAGAATGTCGAAGAAGGCGTCACCTACTATTACATCAACGCTTTCACGTTTACATTCATATATACTTGAGGGGAGATTGTTGGAATCACTCTAACACAGATTTCAAGTATTTATATTTCATATGTAATAGGTAGCTTTATTATGGCCTTTATGTTTGTTTAAGGTCAAGCTTATGTAGAAGGCCCATAAGCTTAGGCCCAAGCCCACATAAGAAAGGATGGGAACTAGGAGTGTTGCCCTAGCTTCCCTCCTATAAATAATCTTGTAAACCCTCATTTGAGGGTTGGTTGTTCAATGCATTTCTTTCACATACTCTACGCCTAACCATTCATAGTATTTCGTGTGTGTGTTTGTGTGTATTGTTCATCCGCCTCTCTATCTCTTTCTAGTAAGCTTGTGTTGTAAAACTAGTGACCTAACATGACATTTGTCATTTGTAAAGACATTCCTAAGTGCATTCGGTATGACTTTCTACTTATATCTAAATGATACTTGTTTAGTATATAAGTGTTATTTGCTAGGTTTTTATTTGAGTAGATTTTTGTGTTTACACATGATTTACATGTAGCTTCGTTAGGAAGCTTGTTTCTCACATACGTGTTATTTTTCTCGTCTATAGTCATAGTATGTAGAGCTTATGCTTTATTTCTTCTAATAAAACAAAAACACGAATTTCAAAAATTTTCTCGTCTTTGTTTCTCACATGTGTGTTTCATTTCTTTTGATCTATATGTGTTATATTCTTTCGTGATACATTAGATGTCATGTATGCATGCTAAAAGAAAAGGTAGGATAAAACATACTTCATGGTACAATAACCGTAAAACCTATGTTTTTATTAAAAGCGGTTCATTTTCTGAGATCCACGGATCCGGAAGTTACACTAGCCGGATCCTTTTGAAAATGAACCGTGGGATCCGTCCCACTGAAAACAGTTTTCATGCAAGATTAAAATCACTATCTTTAAAAAAATTAATAATCCACTACTTCAAAACCATGGGTTAGCTAAATACTAATTGTTAATAGAATATCTAGTAAAACGTTAGATTATTATAGGTTGACCATAAACGCCTTCCTTATTAACCCTTCACCTCTATAGGTTCAACTATGACGCATGAATCGAGTTTGATTTTTCACTCACTAGCGTCTACACGAACATTTCCTTGAGCCCAACACACCGGCAATCATGTCCGTGGGTTCAATAATCTCAAAACCGTCACTTCCATGAAGGACGTATTGTAGACACCTCTCTACAATTCAAGAAGGTATCAATACCTCCTTCCGAGCCATAGGACTAGAATGTCTTCTTGAAATTAACGAGAAGATATGTCCAAGGTTCATAATGGAATTCTTCCGTCAAGTGGAACTGGTTCGTAACGAGGATCACTCTTTATCCCTTTGGTTTTATATCAAAACCAAAATTCACTTTAAGCCTTGGGCATTTTGCTCACATCCTCAATTCCAACCCATGGACAATGTGCTTTCACCGAAGATTGGTCTCTTGATTCTCTCTTCAATTTTCGTGAAGAAAATAGCCCATATTGTTCACACATACCCTCTCCGGAAGAATTAACACGCATGATATGCAAACCTCGACCATATTACTCCAATCCAAACATTATCCATACACGGGATATCCGAGAAGAGTACAAGCCTGTCGCTCTCATTCTACGTGAAAATGTTTGGAGTCTTAGGGAAATCGAGATATTCTTCCGCTTGTTGTGCTCACATGTTGTCTTGTTTGCTAACACAACAACCATACAATCTCGCCTACTTCTTGCAGGCGAATTGCAAACATTCAAGGCTCCAGGATAAACTCATCCCTTATGGAATGTTCTTGACATGCCTCTATCACAATGTTATGCACTTCCATCCTCAATTTCAAAGTCCGTTATGCGTACTTGTGAACAAGATGATGGAACCGCTAAACATATCTCTCATGAAGACTTTCTTCATTCATGATTCCACCAATACCCATCAATCACATAATGATCCTCTAGTGAAGACACTCAGGAACCTAGAATAGTCAAATAGGATCAATTCTACTCTACTCATTAGTTATCAATGTAATCCTATCTCTTTCATGAAATAACACATCTTACATTTGATATCAAGTTTTAGAACTCCTTTAAACAAAGCTTGGAATATAATGCCTTGTCATGATCATTGCATACCTTTAGTAAAGGTTACGTCTAGCGGATAGACGGATCCCAAATGTTGTACTAAGCGGATCCCTACATCTAGGGAACCGTGGGATCCGACAAAAGCAGAAAATGCAATTGCAAGCATTATATGTCAAACACATCCCTTAGAACACCTCACACTAAGCTAAACATAGTGTCTTAAGATTGATCAAGACTTTATCAAGATAGGTTGAGCTTTCCTACTCTTTCCAACTCACATAGATCACATTCTAAGGCTTTGTTAGATCTATCATTTCAAATCCATCACTCTTCCGCTCTCAAAACTCACACTTCATTTTTACTTGATCCTCACAACTAGGTTAGAAATCCTTGATTATGACAATATTGATCATTAATCAACCTCACTTCAAAATTGACCAAAGTTGATCAAATCTAGTTTTCCCATCTCAAAACCATTAGGATATTTTCCAAAACACAATCATAAGACCAACCCGATCTCTAGGATCATTTAGTTTCATTTAACTTCAATTGACATCTTTAATGTCACCCTTGGTCATCCATTGGTATTTTTTAAGTTCCAAATCCTTCCATAAATAACAATCATTAGCTACACCACTCATTGCCTTCAAACACTTAAGCACCCCTTCATTTAAAACACTGGGAGAACTGAAACACTCAAGGTGATGTAGGTCTAGGATCTTAGAAACATCATTTCCACTCTTTCATAAATCTGAATCGCGGATCCCTAGAACTAGCCTAGACGGATCCCTACGAGAAGGGAACCGTGGGATCCGGATAACGATCATGACAAATCTTGGTATAACAATCATTTCAACTCATCTTCCTAACTCAAACACTCCATCTCATCTTAAATGAGTTCCTAGAACAACACAACCTCTGTAGTTGACTCTTGTGCATGCTAATCATCACATTCAATGAATCTTAGTGGCTTAAGGCTTAAATGCACTTTCCAAATCTCTTGGTTTATAAACCACCTTGTTAGGATCTCCATAGTCATCACTCTCATCCTAACTTTCAGCTTTTGCAATCCCTTCAAATCATCTCATCATGAGAAAACCCCAAGTAACAACCTATCCACCAAAGAACCACCCATCAAAGGGCTCGTGTTGTGAAATCTCTTCAACCGAATCATCTCCGGTCGAACCAATCAAACCAATTCCTAGAAGGTTAGTACCCACAAAATTACCTATGCCAAACACCACCATACCTCCTAGGCCAAACAATATCATCTCCACTAAACCATCACCATTGGTTCCTAGAGCTATCTCTTTACATCCCCACAATCATCACTCACCTCTACAATTTAGAGGACTTACCACCTAGGCCGTCTCATCCGCTTCACGACAACATTCTCCTCATTAGGAGGAACAATGATTCAAAATCAAGGTGTTGAGTCAACACTTGCTCCGGCTTTCTTTTCGCGTTTCCATCATATAATCCTATTTGGATTATAAGAAATCACCAAAGTCAACCACCCGACCTTATGGAGTTGACACATCTTTACCACCATCATCATTCTTGATCGAACCATTCCTAAATGGACCTCCACCAATCCTTCATCATTCGAGGCTCCTCAACCCACTTCAATTGATCCTTTGAATTTAGCCACTTCATTTCATCCACCACCACTACCTAGCCATGACAAAGATTGCTATCATTGTCAACATGTTGAAAGTTTGATACATGAAGTACGAGAAGACCAACGTTTCATGTTCTATCATCTCCTCGAGCGTTTGACGAGATTAAACCTAAACATAACTCGAGCTAGAGGATTATAGTGGTGTCTAAGCTTCAAGCATTAGTTGGTCTAAGAAATTCCTAGTTATGTATTGTCTATTTTCTTATTTTGAGTCATGTATATCATAACTCTTGTTTTATTAAATGGAATTACATGCTACTTGTTATTTCGTTGAGCATATGATTACTTTTACTCATATCTCATTTGTGTGATAACATTACTTGTTATATTACCTTTCTTGATTTTAGTCATCGACCAGACGGATCCTCAAGATTGCCTAGACGGATCCCTACTAGAAGGGAACCGTGGGATCCGTGAAGTCGTAATGTTTTCTTTATCACATTTGCGAAATTATGAATTATACTTGCTTTCTAACCTTTGTTTTGTAGTATTTCAATTCACATGAAGACCTTGACATCCTAAAGCTAGGGGAGCTTTATGTCAAAGCAATACATTGCAAATTACTTTCATAACTTCCCATTGCAAAGTTGCAATCATCTAGGGAAGCAAACCTAGTTGCAAATGATCTAGATTAGAATTACTTTCTTGACGCCTTACATAGGGATGGACTCGTCAAGGGGGAGTAAGACGAGATCTATTCCGTTACTTACTCTTTATTTTCTTCTTTCACATGTTTTCTTTAAAACAATGTGTTGCTTTTCTTGAAACACTTTTGTTTCGACAAAGGGGAGAAAAGTAAAACTAAAATTCAAACGTTTACAATTTTAGCTTTTCCTTAAAATAATTTATGTTTTGTCATCAACAAAAGGGAGATTGTTAATACAAATAAGCCGTAAAAGCGTTTATTTATATTTTACGATCTTCAATGTTTTGTCGATAACAAAGTAAAATCATATTAACGAAACAAATAAAATACGTAAATGGTTTGAACTAATAGTTTATAACACACTTACGTTTTCATATAAAACACTATAACAAGATTAAGTGATTTTATATTTTAGATACACATGTACAACAACTAGTGTTTACATATTGGGTTAATACATACTTATATTAAGTACACTAAAATGGGTAAAACAAGTATATACTAAAATGGGTAAAAGCAAGTATATACTAAATAGTTAAAAACTAGCAAATGGTTTTGACCCATAACCCATGGTTTTATATATACCACTTACACAAGTTCAATGTATTCTTAAGGTACATTGTATCTAGATTGAAAACCATGGATCAACCCATAACCCATGACCCATAACCCAAAATACCCATGGGCAAAGAGAGGACCACGGATCCCTAGCTTTGTGCTAGCGGATCCCAGTGGAAGGATCCGTGGGATCCGGGAGTAACGATGAGTTTTTCCTCTATAAATAGTGAGCCATTTCTTCATTAATTCTCACCCCTCTCCAACATACTTTCTCCCTGAGTTAAATCTCACTAACCATAGATCCAAGAGATCTATGTTTGTAGTTTTGTTTTGTGTGATCTTTTAGGTTCCTCTTAAGGGAAGATCACCACCTTTGAAGTCGAGCAAGCTCAAGTCCATGAGTTGCCAAGCTTCCTCATCATCAAGGCTATTGAAGTCCTCTTGTTGATGATCCCTTTCTTTCTTCAAAGAAGCGTAGTGTTAAAGACATTAGTGAAAGATGTCTCAAGTGTCAAGGCGAAGATATTAGTGAAGGGTATCTATCGTCATAAGATAAGCACTTGTGGTAGGTGCTTAGAAGTCAAGACAAGAAGCATTAGTGAAAGGTGCTTAGAAGTGAAGACACAAGACATTAGTGAAAGGTGTCTTGTAGATCTAATCAAAGACATTAGTGAAAGGTGTCTTGTAGATCTAATCAAAGACATTAGTGAAAGGTGTCTTGTAGATCTAATCAAAGGCATTAGTGAAAGGTGCCTTAGATGTACATTCGATATGGTGTGTTTCGATGTACTAGATAGACTAGCATTAGATCCAAGGATATTGATGTCCTTGATGATGTTGTAAAGGAGTAGATCTCCTTTGGGATTAGTCGTTGGTGTAGTGTGGTAGTAGTTCCTCCATTGCAATGGAACTAGGTACTTAGCCTAGTACCTAATAAAGGGTAGGCGACGTTGTGAAGGTGTAGTTCACCTAAGGTGTGAAAGAACTCGTTGGTTAGCCTAGCACACAGATAAAGGGTAGGCGGCGTTGTGTTAGGTGTGGTTCGCCTTGGTGTGAAAGAACTCGGTATTTAGCTTTGTCTGGGAAAAGGTTAAGCGGCGTTGTGAAGGCTTCTCCGCCATAAGGAGATTGGTGTAGTGATTACAAACTCTTGAGTAGGTGACTCGGGGAGTGGAGTAGGGCAAGGAAGGTGTCCTTGTAGCCAAACCACTATAAATACTGCGTTGTGGTTTTGTGCTTCTTACTCTTATCCTTTTATTACATATCTTTATATGCTTGTTTATCAACATCCAACACACAACCAAATAGATTGACATAAGTCGATCTAAATAGTTTAAAAGGAAGTTTTAATTGGTAAAACTATTCAACCCCCTTCTAGTTTTCCACACAAATTATTTGAACTACAACCATCAATAATTAAAGAACATATCAATTATTGATTAAGATTTCGAACGGAATAACTTGGTTTTAGACACCGACACTCCTTCTTTCTCTCCTCCCATTCTTCAACTCTTCCAATTATTGAACGTGGAATGGTCGGGTGCACAATTGTCTCCAAAATCGCCTACGGTTGGGCGAATCTTTCGACCTTCGTGTTTGCCACCCTCGTGATTTTTGTGGTTGTTTTTTTGGAAGCGGCAAAGATTATATTAGAGGACCCAAGCGGTGCCAAAATTACACCATGTTTAAGACCAACAAAACGACAATCAAGATAAACAAACCCAATACAAGCGCCTAAAAAGCCTATCTAGATATGCACCTTGACGGGTTTGATATCCAAGCTTCCCAATCATTAGTTGCCAATGAAGATTGATTTGCAATCCAAAGTAATGAATACCTTTGAAGTTGTGAAAAATATCTTTAGCGAAATTTTGGTTTTGATCCTCGGAGGCATGAACATAGCGGTTTCTCTTTCCATATAATCCAAACAAGAATGAAACAAACACCATGGAAGGCTTTCGCGATACTACTATTTCCACCTCCCGAGACAACCAAGTTACTGCTTAGTGCGTAGAGGTCAAAACACAGGGGTGTTATATTCTACCAGGCTACCAGCTCCATAATTTCTTCCATATTGTATTCGAGAATGAACAGGTTATGAACCGGTGAGAAACAGATTCTTATTCCATTTTGCATAACGGACATATTGTAGAAGTAAGCGCGACTGATCTGTGCTGAACTAGTCAAGTCTAATCACACAAGCTGGCCACTTGTGAATGGCCAACCGTATCAGACTTAAAACTGCTTAAAACATAAATACAATGAAGTCCTGGAGAATACAATGAATTCCCGGGTCGTTAAGTCCCACGGAGACTCAATGGTGTGTAAACACTTGATCAGACGATAGAATGATCACTAATGATAGTGATCAGTAAGAAATTGGATGGATAATTACACTACTGAAAAAGTTTATAAAATAAAGCGACTTAAATATAAATTAAGAAAATTAAAAAGATAAAATATATTAAATAAACGCTATCACTATTTTTAAAATGATGAACGTTTAAAACCTAAAACATACGTTTAAATAAAATTACGTGGCGTACAAAATAAAACGTGAAAATAAAGAAGGAAAATACCTACGGATATGAAAAATACATTTTACAATCCTAAATATAAAAGAAAATTATTAGAAAAGGAAAATTATTTTTACAACTATTTATTTAATTATTATTAATTAAAAACTATTTTTAACTATTTAATATTAGCCTAAAATACAAGAAAATAGGAAATAAAGCTAGAAAAATAAAATTAAGACTTGGAAAAATCTAAAATAACAAAATAGAATTTTCAAAACTATTTTTATATTTTTCTGAATATGTTTTGGATTTTCTAGGAATTAAAAACTATTCAAAACTAATTAAATTATCTAAAAATACAAATTTAACTAAGAAAATTTGGAAAAATATTTTTTGTCTTTTATATTTATCTTAACTTAAGAAAAATGAAAATTATTTTTTGAACCTTTTCTTAATTAATTATATTAAATGCTATTTAAAAGGGCTAAAATTGATTTAAATTGAAAAATAGCAAACAAGCTTGGAAAAATCTGAAAATTTCAGTGAAAACTCTAAAATAATATAAGGAATCTAGGAAAAATATAAAAACAGGGGTTGTGTGTAGGATTTTGAAAGCGCTATACAAGTGCTTATTGAAATAAGCACTTGAATAAACCAAAGGACACAACAAGTGCCAAACCAAATGAAGGTATATATAGCTAAAAGAACCAAAAGCAACTTAAAACAACTGTCCTAAACCTATGAATTGCTAAATACCAAAGATTTGATGTTTTGAGATTTATAACTAAAATAGCTTTCAGTGCTCACTTTGGGTGAGAAATAAGCACTTGAATAAGCGAAACTAAAACTAAAAGTCGGATCTTAAGCTAGACCTGGGTGGCTATCTATGAACCAAGGCTCGACCTAGATGAGCTAAACAAAGCTAGTGGCGGGGCCTCGCAAATGATCGAGAAAGCTCGACTTGTTGAGCTTTGGTGGACAGGCACATGAGACCCAAGAGACAAGCTTGTTTGAGACTTATAAAAATTCACAAAAATGTATAAAATGCTAATAACAAAATAGACCATTGAACTTTCAAAACAACAAGATTCACATGATTTGGCTCGAGATGAATCAAAGATAAATCCTCTAGCTGGCCAAACCGAAGTTTTGTGCAATTTGACTTTTATTGACAGAATTGAAAGTTGACCAAATGGAACTTTGATCATGATTTGTGAAATGAAAATGATATATTATGATGAAATAAACCTATCGCAATCTATATCTATGTATTTTAAACACAAAACAAGCTTTTGTTTTCAAAGACTTTAACAGATATGCATATAGAAGTTAAGCGAGAATTTGACTATGAGCTCTTGCAGGCACAAGTTTATTATCGATATGAGTCTCAAATGACTAAACAAACATGAAACACCAGGAACCTAACACTGAACAAACCTAAACCATAGTTTAAGCAGTAATTCCAAACACACTTGTTTCCACTGGAAAGCAATTAAATCCAAACCAACTGATGAACTAACTCTAGCAAACACTTAAACTGAATCTAAATATGCTAAATACAGCTATATAAACAAGTTTGAACAAGTTACAACTACAAATACAAATGCAAACACAATCTGCAAAATGGATTGAAATTGAAAACTGAAATAAAAACTCACATAGGTCCAGATGTTATGCAGGCTAAAACCAAACCCAAAACTAATCTAACCTAGTCTAATCCAACCCAAATCAACCTCTCTCAAATTTTTCCTCGTCAAACTGCTGAACCAAGATTTCAATGCAGTTGACTTTCTTTGACCATTTCACCAATTTGCTTAAACTGATAAGCAAGCTTACCCAAGGTTAAAATAAGCTTAAATAAGCTTATTTGATTTTAACTTAAGCTTATGAGAAGCTTTGGACATAAAATTTAAAACTGAGAATTTCCACAGTAAGCTATAAACTTGGAATTTATATAAAGACTTGAATTGAAACTCAAAAGCACATACAATGATGTTTTCACTTACATGTGATACATTGAAACTAAAATTACAACATTTTAACTAAAACTAAAACATTTAATTAAAAAAACGACATTAAAGAAAAAAGATAAAACTAGCTACTCCCTCTCTCTTCTCTTGCCTCCTTTTTATATACCAAACTTCTTCCCACTTGTTTCGATTGATTCCCACTGGAATTGGGGCCGTTGGATGACTTTAGTGGATTTTGGCGTTTGATGCATTTAGCGCCAAAATGGTTTTAGCCAGTGGAAGGATTGAGTGTTAAGGGGGAGGGATCATTTAATGATTCTTGTTTTGTGGTGGAGGTGGAGGGGACAAAGGTGTGGAAAGAGTGAGCTGGGGGAATGGTGGCTTGAGTGTAGCAGGGAAGCAGTTGAGAAGATGAGACTTTGGCGCCAAGGTGGATGTTGACCAATTGGTTTGACCGGTGGCTAATATATGATGCGGGTCCAAAATGCTATTTGACGGTCACTTGTAGGCGGGGTCCAAAGGGTATTGACAAGGCCAAAGGTTATTAAAGGTTTATTAATCTGAGGGCTTGTTTGTAATTTCGAAACTTCAAGGACCAAGGTGCCATTTCGCAAAGTTGTTTCAAGGACTAAAGCGACAAGCTTCAATAGTACAAGGACCAAACTTGTCATTTTCAAAATTCCAAGGACTAATTATGACAATTTTCAAACTTGAGGGACCAAAGTTGTAATTTTGCAAATTTTAAACTTTGAAGGGTTTGTTTAACAACTTTTGAATCCCATGGACCTTAAATGACGTTTTTCTTTATTTTGATATACCGTGGACTGCTTTTTGACAACTTTTGAAACTTGGGGACTAAACGCCAATTTTGAAAACTTGATAATGTTTTCATCGATTTTGATCTTTTGCATTTTAAAACACATAAAACACTGATTTGTGATATTTTCATCATTTTGATGTGTTTACGAGTGTTTTCGATGATTTTGCGGTTTAGATTGTACAAAATGATGAGTATTTAGACACTCATCGACACATCTCTTAGCAAGATTAAGGTAGGTAGGAACTCTGTCAAGAGTAGCTCTCCATACACAAAGGTTTACTTTGATTGGAAGCCATGAATCCATATATGGTGGGAATAGAAGAATCATCGAAAGAATATGATTACTAATTAAGTATGTTAATCGCTTAACCGAAAACATACCCTTAGAATCATAAATCCAAAACCATTTATTTGGGGAACAAGCAGCTATTTGAGCACCATTTAGAAGTGTGCATATAGAGTTTAAGTCATCAAGAACACGACCTCTTGGATGAGATCTCCATTCCTGTGAGTGCTACTACTTAGTTAGACATCACCCATCTATCTTTTACCTTAGCTTCTTTTTTCAATGCATATAATCGTGGAAGCGAAGCTTGAGATCAAGAACAGGGGTTACCAAGAGTCTTCCGAAAATGAGGTAGTGTCACCATTAGAGACCTTCTTTGTGAACGAATGGCTAAATGCCAAACCTTTTGTCAATAGCTAAAGAGGAGCTGACAATGCCCTCCCATATTCCCTTCTTCAAGCATGCCCCTGTTTTATTCTGGAATCCACCATCATTAACAAAAAGAACCGATATTATCTTTCTCCATAAAGCTTCTTGCTCATTGAGAAAACGCCATCTCCATTTTCCCAAAAGACCAAGATTCATCGCTTTTAAGGAACCAACCCCTAAACCCCCAACATTTTTATTATAACAAAACTTTGCTCCACTTGACCCATGAAATACCCTTACTTCCCTCTTTGAAGCCCCAAAAGAAACGAGAACAAATGTTTTCTAACTTATGAAGAACCTTTGATGGTGCTCTAAAAATAGAAAAATAAAATAATGGCAGACTCCCCAAAACAGCTTTTGTAAGAGTCAAGCGACCTCCTATGGAGAGAATTTTTGATTTCCACGAGGACAGGAGATTAGTAAAGAAATCTCTAACTTCACTCCAACTCTTCACATAGTTCATTTTCATTCCAACTGGGAGACCTAAATATATAAATGGTAGAGAGTTGTAGCCACATTTTAGGATATTAGTAGCTCTAGTAACCTCTTCTGAGTTAACACCAATTCCGTATAATTTTCTTTTAGCGAGATTAACACGAAGCCCAGATGCATCTTGGAAACACTTCAGGACCATTACTAGATTTTTTGCATTCCACAGAGACCATTTACCAAAAAAGAGTGCATCGTCCGCATATTGGAGAAGGGATAAATTAGTGTTATCTTTGTTTAAATACAGGCCTTTGAAAAGATTTTTATTGCAGGCCTCAATGATGGATACTTGAAGAGCTTCAGCAACAATTAAAAAGAGGAATGGCGAAAGACGGTCCTCTTGGCGTAAACCGTCCATCTTAAACTCATTAGATGGAGAACCATTTCCAAGAATCGAAACTATTGCAGAAGTTAAGCAGCCCTTAATCCATGAATGCCAATTTGGAACGAATCCTATTTGCGTCATTATATCCAAGAGAAAATCCAGTTTACACTATCAAATGCCTTTTCAAAATCGGGTTTGAACAATAAAAGCTTTAAGTCATTCTGAGATGCATAATTAATAATTTCATTTGCAATCAAGACACCATTAAGAATTTGCCTCCCAGAGATGAAAGCCGTTTGATTAGGACCAATAATTTTATAAATGACTTTCTCCAAACAAGATGATACAAGCTTAGCAAGAACCTTGTACACGCATCCGATAAGGCTAATTGGCCGAAAATCAGAAATTTCAATTGGGTCACACTTCTTAGGAATAAGAATTGTGAAAGAAGGATTGCATCCTCTTGCTAAGTGGTATGTGAATTCAAAATGCTTTAAGCAGTTGTAAAATCAACTTTGATAATTTCCCAATACCTCCTTAGAAAGTCAAAATTAACCCATCAGGCCCAGAGGCTTTTGAGCCCGAACAACTCCACACGGCCTGTTTAAATTCTTCCATATAAAAACTAGATTCAAGAAAGTCAGCATCAGAAGAATCAAGAGTACGGAACAGACTGCTTCGAAATCGAGGCCTTGCAAAAACGGGTTCCTTAAAACGCTCTTGAAAATGAGAGAAAGCCACCTCCTTTTCGCATCCGGGTGTAATCCGCCCACCCCACGACAACCCATTGATACGATGTTTTACGGCTTATTTCTTAATTAAGGCATGTAAATATCTTGAGTTCTCGCCATCGCCGATCGCCCATTTGACTCGCTTACGTTGCATCAATTTATTCGTTCAACTTTATCATACTGTATTAAATCAAAAATGGCAGCCTCACGAGCCAAACAATCAGTACCTGTAAGAAGCCCACATTAAGCTTTGGGATCCCAATCTTTAATGCATCTTAAGAGATCATATTTCTGAATCTTAACCGCAGCTGTCTTGTTAAAGGACCAGGACTTAATTGTCGTTTTAAGATGCTTTATCTTACTTTTGAGAATGATATCTGCAGAGTCTCTAAATGGCCTTGCACCCCATGTGGACTCGATAAGATCATTGAACTCTGGAAAACCCAACCAGTGGTTAAAGATACGGAAAGGCTTGGGACCAAAGTCAGGAAGTTCAACCTTGAGAAGTATGGGACAGTGATCCGAAAGGGTTATTGCCAAATCAGTGACCAAAGCCGATGGCCAATGATCAATAAAATTATGAGTAACTAAGAAACGATCTAACTTGCTCATTTTAGATCCTTCTTTATTAAACCTTGTGAATCTTCGACCACCTAATTGTAACCAAACAACCCGGCACCATCAATGAAATTATTAAAAACATGTGTTTCATTTGAAACAAAAATGGATCCCGCCCACGTCACATAATTTTTGATAAATAGTGGAATTCCTATCGATTATGATTTTGATAAAATCACGATCCATATGTTCTTCAGACTATACCCACCAACAATATGTGTTTTTGAATCTTCTACATCATTCATCATCCAGGATATTAGCAAGCTATAGATGTCAACTGACGCAGGACGCAAAAGTGAATTTTGTAACCCTAATCCAAAGGCTGATAAACGATGATGAAACCTCCATGATAATAATTAACAAGCTCTGATATCAACTGACACAGGACGCAAAAGCGAAATTTTATAATCCTAATCCAAATCACGACACATTAATAATATTGGCATCTAGGTAAAACATAAATGCCAGTTAAAATAAACATCTATCCAGAAAATTATTGACATCTATGTTCCTACAAAATAACAACGAACTTTCTATGACGGGCACTTTGATCTTTCAAAAAGAAAAAAATCGTTCCTACAACAAATTTGCATGAAATATCATATAATTTAACACAATTTGAAGATCACATGATATTAGTGTTAAATCACATATGATATGTAATATCATATATGATACTAGGTAAAATCATATATGATATAACATTAATACCACATGTGATAAACCTTAGAGTAGATCATATATGATTTTTAACGAAACCTCCTGGCGTAAAAACGTGCTTAAAAGAGAAAAAGAAGAAAAAAAAATTCCGAAAGATATCAAAGCGAAGACGGACAACAACAATTTTCTTTTTCGCACCGAATATGGAAGAAAAAGGCACATCTATGTTCCTACCTAGATGCCAAAATCTATCTTCCTCCATGATAAATCACGACCCAAACACCATCACGTATGCTCTTCTATTTCTTGATTCTTGTCCTCATCAATAGTTTATTATTATTTTCAAAAATATATAGAAAGTCATAAGAATTAAAGTTTAACACATGCACCTAGCTCCAAAGATTTAAGTACCTAAATATCCTAGCATACTAACAAATATCCACAAACATATTTTTTTCAAACCGGCCACGTCTTTCCCTGTTTATGAAGTCATTAATTTAAGTAACCAAACACGGTTCTATTTGCGTGTTAATTAAGTCTTTCTTAACCATGGAGCTAGTATATAGATATTACATAGGTTGTATTTGACGGCAAATTTAAGGTCATCTTATTCACAACGATATGATGGTGTATTTTCATCCACTACTTTTTTGATTAAATTCATCAATTGCAATATGTTTTGTAAGATACATTAATCTTAATTAGTTTAAAAGTGACGAGTATGTAAATTTTGTATAAAATTCAATGTAAGTTTGTAACTAGAACTCACGTCAATCATACGTGTACAATATAAAGAAGAGTTTGATGAGTCGAGAAAATATA
Organism: Chrysanthemum lavandulifolium; assembly: GCA_022545495.1. Classification (NCBI taxonomy): domain Eukaryota; kingdom Viridiplantae; phylum Streptophyta; class Magnoliopsida; order Asterales; family Asteraceae; genus Chrysanthemum; species Chrysanthemum lavandulifolium. The sequence continues at coordinate 77,635,870 of CM040240.1, forward strand.
TTTGATAATATCAAAAAAATTATTTGTTTGATAGACAAAGGTATCGCTTTTGTATAGATTTGTATTTATGTTCCTTAATTACCATGACAAAATCAACTACTCGTGCTAAATTAGCTAATAGTAAAGCTTTTGATCACCTCATAAAAGTTTAAGGTTCAAACCTCAGAATATATACATTTAAAAGTGGTAAGAGAGAGAGTCGAAAAAGTCATGAAGATATTATAATTAGGTCGTGTACATATAAATTAAAAATTCGTCTACCTGAGAAATCTCATCAGTCTAGTTACCAAAACCAAATCATTTTACAATGAAGATGACAATTTTTTTATGTTGGGTCATTTAATTTTGATCTTCTAGAAAAAGGGGGATTCATCCTTCTATTACGTGTATACAAATGATAAACTCGAACTTTACATGCTAATCTAAACAAACAAACAATGTTCTAGGTTAGAGTCTATAAAATATATAATTTAATTAGCCACATGCCCACATTTATAGGACTTTAGTATTTAGTTCACAAGAATCACTAACTCACAAGGAAAAAGATCACCAAAAGGTGCCAACTTTTAATCATGTGAAGCAATTGCCACCATGAATGACGGTATTGTAGTCCCCTACCATTAAAATACATCGAAAGAGTTGGAGAAAAAAGAATCTATACGTACATACGGTTCATTTCCAAAAATCTAGCAAGCGCATGATACTTGACTAAAAGTCATTAGCTTTTAAGTACAATTAAATATATATTTTTTTAATCTTTTTTACACCACAATCCTGTTTATAAAAAACCTTGTCCCATTATAATATGAAAAGAAAAAGTTTTATATGTAATAGGAAGGCCAAATAACAAATCAAAGAGTTGTAACGATACACATCTTCAAAGAATTCAGCCAAGTCGATCATGAATTATATTAACAAACTAAAAGAATTTTAAAGAACCACTTTACATGATAACAAATTATCTACAAATCGTATGAAAAAAAATAATGAATCATATGTAAAATGTTAGGATTTAGAAATGGCAATGAACAAGAGAAGAAGAAGATTTTGAGAACACGATCATTTGATCATTCGATCGAAATGGGAATTTTGATTCCTTGCGGTCATCTTCAATCGGAGCGGGAAGATTCAAGTCCAACGACATTAGGGTTTTTGGTTTTTTGGATTCTTGGCACCCGCTAGAATCACCACAATTGGCTGTAGTCAAGGGCATGGACCTGTGTCGCCTCATATGACCTCCTAGTGCCTGCCCAGAAGCAAATTCAGCACCACATATGGAACATTCATGAACCTTGGCTACCTTAACCGAGCCACTAGGGTTAGAGTGAGTCAAATGATTTGAACCAATCGTTAAAGAAAGGGTGGTAGAACTATGATGAGCATCCACATCTTGTTTCACCATATTTGGCCTAATCTTATCATCCAAATTAGCCTTAGGAGGTTTCTTGTGACTTGCTCTATGACCACCAAGAGCTTGAAACGAAGAAAACCCACGATTACATGTTTTACACTCATAGGCACAAAACTCTGAAGTCCTCGCCATATCTGTCTCAACAACCATTTCCCTGTGTGATGGTTGTTGCTGTGTTGGCGAGGACTGACCCTGAGCCAAAAGAATCAAACAATTAGCCATGTCTTCTTCGTCGTTGTCCTGAAGGATTCTTGTGAATTCAATAGAGCTAGATGGCATGTGGAAGAAAGTGTTATTAGGGTTTTCAATATCTTCATCTTCACTTGTGGTAGTGGAAGAGGTGGAAGCCATAGTTAAGGCAAGAGGGGAAGAGGGTCTTGGACGTTTGGTTCTTTTTCCCTTGATGATCATGTTTCTCGAATCCGCCATGATTGAAGTGTAATCATCTTCTTGATGATGAGCTTGCATGTTGATTATGTGTGTGTGTTTTTGTGTGTTTGTGTGTGTGTGAGGGAGGTTTCGTAAGAGAAGTAATGGAGTTGAAGTTTAGATATATATAGAAAGGGCCGACCCCGTGAAAGTGTAACCGTAAGAGTATGTCCACCAATCTAACTTTGCCTTTCCAACCTTGGAAGTTACTAAAAAAAGGCAACTAATCTTCCTTTCTTTCTTTCTTTTCTATTCCTTTTTAAAAGTAAAATACACCTTTTATTATGATTAATTAGTTCACTGTTTTCGCACAAAAAGTTGCTCTAACAATAAGAAATGAATCTAAGATATAAATTGTTTTTAGGCTAACATATTCATGTGTAATGACTCTTGGGTTCGATACATGCCTAAAAAAAATTTGTGTAATTATTTTTTTTAAGTAACGGCGCTTTGCATTATCTCGTTGATCAATTCCGTTATTTCTAGTTTACGATTTACATTCTAAACACTTTAGATTCTGGAAAAGTTATAGTGATCAAATAATTACCTCTTCATTCAGCGGCATAATAAATAATTAACATCTAGCAAGACGCCGGAAGATACAAAAATCAAACAATCAACATAGAAGATCACTGAAGTCAAGTAATTTACTTATTGATGGTTATATTACAATTCTACATTATCGAAAGGTTTTATTCATAACGTATACATTTTCGGCCAATATATGCATGTGTGCTTAATCTGTTACTTTTCCGTCTTATGTAGTTCAATTCCCACATATGTATATAATAGAGACAGAGAGTTACGACGGTCTGTAGATCTAAGTCTCGTACGTTTGTGTAACTAAGGGAGCGTATGGGCAAGGTCGGCGCAAAAAATACCCTAAATTACTATTTCTTGTGTAACTAGCTAATTCATTTTCGTATAAATGATGATGATATAGTATTTGTTGTATACGTATGAGACAAGTAAGAAGCAAATAGAGACAAACTTCTACATAAATATATAAGCTAGCTAGCTATTTTTAATACAAATGATGTGTGTATGTGTAAGTAGTGTGTGTATTTAAATATAGAAAGAAAAGGTGAGAATCGGTTGGCTTTGAAGGAAACCCAGATAAGAGGAGGTTGCTTGCCTAATTGTTTAAATGCCATAACGATACCTTGTGTTGGATTGGAGTGCAAGCCTGGCACACTTCCTCTTAGCTCTCCCAGATGTTTCTATAATAAATAATTCCAAATTTCCAACTAATAGTAACGTTATGTACCATGTACGTATTCGATATTTATCTTATATATTGTGTACTATCTCAGGACCAAATAAGACTGGTTTATAAAAAAATTTGAACCGTAATATTAGAAACACATTTCAAGTAGATCGGGTGCATTTAAGATGCATTTAGGAACAATCGATATTTTTTTTCAAAAATTAACACTAAATCAAAAAAATTCATAAGGTTCTCGGAAATTTGCGTGAACCTCCGGTTCCGTCCCTGTACTATCTAGGGTTAGGATTATGTACAAAGCTAGGTCAAGTTTGTAGAAAGTCTAAAAATAATTTATGATCGACAAAAAAGAAAATTAACAAGAAAACCTTTGCAAATTATTCGCAACAAAATACAAATAAACAAGATTGCTTAAAATATAAATACCCGTAAAAATTACGCCGCTTTGATGAAAACGAAAATAAAAATTATAGAAATAGCGGAAAATAACATTTTTTCGTGTCTTTTTGGTAACATAATTTCCGGCATTTTGGTCTTAGAATTCACAACGTCGCCCAAACTCAAACCGAATGAATCGTATATTCGTATAAGCCATTTGCCTTCTTAATTAAATCTAGAAATTGAAAATTTAATAAAATGTCATATATTCACAATAAACAATACTAGTATTTCTTTGTCATTTTTTTCATCTAAAATGTCGTCATTTGAAATTTCTATTTTAAAATCACGCTTAAAGAAATTGCTAGATTGCATATTTGCATGTGGGTTGTAGAATTCGACTTGTTGAAAGATTACTTGTTTATTGAGACCCAAAAATCACGCCGGCTTCAAGTCTCCTTCAATTATTCAATTAATCATTACCTGAGTATTTAACAAAATTTATTTTTATTTCTAAATACGTGTTTATACCTTTTATGAATGTTCATTCAGAATTAGCTTATGATTAAAAATACAAGTGTGCAAGTGCATTCATTTCTGACTGATCTATAAATATACAACATAGTAATATTCGGGATAACGCTAAAAAACGATCAAAATTAGACACCTTTGGATCACAGATACCCAATTATTTATTTCTTTATTGTAACACAAAACTTGGTAATTTTTGTTATTGTATGTATGATTTCCAACGTGTCCCATGCCGTGTTGTTCGAGTTTTACATGTAGACCGCAAACGTATCAAGAACTACTTTTTTATTGGGATAATGCTAAAAATGTATCGTTGACCACTTTTAGATTGTGTGTAGCCAACTATTTTCCTTTTTTCATTGTAACACAAATCTTTTGATTTGTATTATTGTATGTATCCAGTCAGGATAAGCGTTAAATCGTTAGTCATTTATATTAACGAGCGTTAGTAAATAACTAAAATTCCGTTTTCTTACGTTTTTATTAGTTTTCATCCGTTATTATACGTTTCGTCCGTATTTATACGTTTTCGTCTGTTTCCTTACGCTTTCGTCTGTTTTTGTACGCTTTGGTCCATTTTTTTACATTTTCGTTTGTTTTCTTGCATTTTCATCCATTTTTATACGTTTTCGTCCGTTTTTAAACATTTTCGTCCGTTTTCTTACGTTTTTGTCTGTTTTTATACGATTTCGTCAGTTTTTATGCGTTTTGTCCGATATCTCACGTTTTTTAAGTTTTCATTCGTTTTCGTCCATTTATATGTTTTCGTCATTTTTTTACGTTTACGTCTGTTTTCTTACGTTTCCATCCGTTTTTATACGTTTCCGTCCGTTTTTTGCGTTTTCACGTTTACATCCGCTTTTATAAGTTTTTATCCGCTTTATTATGTTTTTGCTCGTTTTATCCGTTTGTCTTTATATGTTTACGTTCGTTTTTACGCTGTCGTTTATAAGCGAACGATCCGCTTTATAAAAACGAACGCAAACGTAAAAACGAAAGACTTGTAAAATGAACGAAATGTGACATAAACGTAAAAATTGAACGAACCGTTTTAAAACGTAAAATGAACATAAATGTATAAAAATGGATGAAACGAAAAACATAAGAAAACGGACAAAACGTAAAAAGCGGACGAAAGCGTATAAGAAAACGTAATGTGAAGTTATTTACTAACGACCATTAATATAAAAGGCTAGCGATGTAACGCTTAGCCTGACTGGATACATACAATAACACAAATTCAAAAGTTTTGTGTTGTAATGGAAAAAACAAATAGTTGGCTACACACCATCCAAAAAATGGTCAACTTCGATGCATATTTTTAGTATTATCCCCTGGAAAACTAGAAGGGGGTTGAATAGTTTTACCAATTAAAACTTCCTTTTAAACTATTTAGATCGACTTATGTCAATCTATTTGGTTGTGTGTGTTGGATGTTGATAAACAAGCATATAAAGATATGTAATGAAAAGATAAGAGTAAAGCACAAAACCACAACACAGTATTTATAGTGGTTCGCCACAAGGACACCTTCCTTGCCCTACTCCACTCCCCGAGTCACCTACTCGAGAGTTTGTAATCACTACACCAATCTCCTTATGGCGGAGAAGCCTTCACAACGTCGCTTAATCTTTTTCCTACAAAGCTAAATACCGAGTTCTTCCACACCAAGGCGAACCACACCTAACACAACGTCGCCTACCCTTTATACGGTGCTAGGCTAACCACCGAGTTTTTTCACACCTTAGGTAAACTACACCTTCACAACGTCGCCTACCCTTTATTAGGTACTAGGCTAAGTACCTAGTTCCATTGCAATGGAGGAAATACTACCACACTACACCAACGACTAATCCCAAAGGAGATCTACCCTTTACAACATCATCAAGGACATCAATATCCTTGGATCTAATGCTAGTCTATCTAGTACATCGAAACACACCATATCGAATGTACATCTAAGGCACCTTTCACTAATGCCTTTGATTAGATCTACAAGACACCTTTCACTAATGTCTTGTGTCTTCACTTCTAAGCACCTTTCACTAATGCTTCTTGTCTTGACTTCTAAGCACCTACCACAAGTGCTTATCTTATAGACGATAGATACCCTTCACTAATATCTTCGTCTTGACACTTGAGACATCTTTCACTAATGTCTTTAACACTACGCTTCTTTGAAGAAAGAAGGGATCATCAACAAGAGGACTTCAATAGCCTTGATGATGAGGAAGCTTGGCAACTCATGGACTTGAGCTTGCTCGACTTCAAAGGTGGTGATCTTCCCTTTAAGAGGAACCTAAAAGATCACACAAAACAAACTACAAACATAGATCTCTTGGATCTATGGTTAGTGAGATTTAACTCGTGGAAGAAAGTATGTTAGAGAGGGGTGAGATATAATGAAGAAATGGCTCACTATTTATAGAGGAAAAACCTCTCGCTTCCCGGATCCCACGGATCCCTTCCACTGGGATCCGCTAGCACAAAGCTAGGGATCCGTGGTCCGCCCCTCTTTGCCCATGGGTATTTTTGGTTATGGGTCATGGGTTATGGGTTGATCCATGGTTTTCTTTCTAGATACAATGTACCTTAAGGATACATTGAACTTGTATAAGTGGTATATATAAAACCATGGGTTATGGGTCAAAACCATTTGCTAGTTTTTATCTATTTAGTATATACTTGTTTTTTACCCATTTTAGTATATACTTGTTTTTACCCATTTTAGTATACTTAGCTTAAGTATGTGTTAACTCAATATGTAAACACTAGTTGTTGTACATATATATCTAGATTATAAAATCACTTATACTTGTTAAGCCAATATGTAAACACTAGTTGTTGTACATATATATCTAGATCATAAAATCACTTATACTTGTTTTAGTGTTTTATGTGGAAATGTGAATATGTTAGAAAACTATTAGTTCAAACCATTTACGTATTTTACTTATTTCGTTAATATGATTTTACTTTTGTTATCGACAAAACATTAGAAGATCGTAAAATATAAATAAACGTTTTACGGCTTATTTGTATTAACAATCCCAATAAAAAATAGTTCTTGACATCGCCGGCGCTCACGTGTAACACTCGGACACGCTGGCATGGGACACGTTGAAAATCATACATACAATAACAAAAATTACCAAGTTTTGTGTTACAATAAAAAAAAATAGTTGGGTATACACAATCTCAAAATGTGTCAACTTTGATGCATTTTTTTTAACATTATCCCTAATATTTATATATGATTGTTTTTTCCACATATAAACGAGTGATAAATTTTATGTCATTATGTGTCAAACCTTTTTTTTTCAAGAACTAAAGCAGGAAACGCGTGTTTCCGAAAAGATGATTGATTCCCTGATTCCCAAAGTTAAAGATCCCGGAACTCTTAACGAGTATCGGCCGATTACACTTGTGGGTATTATCAGTAAAGTGATATCTAAGGTGCTTGCTAACAGAATTAAAAGGGCGCTGGATAAAGTTATATCTGTTAACCAATCGGCCTTTTTGAAAGATAGGTTGATCATCGATGGTCCGTTGATAATAAACGAAATGGTTTCATGGGTGAAGAAGAGTAAAAGCAAGGCTTTTGTCTTTAAAGTTGATTTCAATAAGGTGTATGATAATGTGAACTGGGATTTCTTGTTATCAGTTATGACTCAAATGGGGTTCAAAGATAGATGGTGCAAATGGATTAAAGGTATTCTTTCATCAGCTAGATCTGCTGTGCTGGTGAATGGTTCGCCTACCTTCGAGTTTCAATGCTCGAAAGGTATGCGACAAGGCGATCCCCTCTCGCCATTTCTTTTCTTGATTGTAATGGAAGGTCTCTCGAGTATCATGAGGAAAGCCCAAGCTTCGGAAGTTATGAAAGGCTTCGAATTTCCGAACAATGGCCCGTGTATCTCTCATTTATTATACGCTGACGATTGTTCTTTCTTGGGGGAGTGGTCGGATAGTAATTTGAAGAATGTGATTAGAATTCTCAGATGCTTCTATTTGAGCTCAGGATTGAGAATCAACATAGGCAAATCGCACATTATGGGCATTGGAGTTGAAGATTTAGAAGTCAACAGGACCGCGGGTATGATGAAGTGTAGAGATGGGAATTTTCCGTGTGACTACTTGGGTTTAAGGATAGGGGTAACATGAATCGAATAAAGAGTTGATTTCCAAATTGATATTTTTAAGAACAAAGTTATCGAATTGGAAAGCTTCTAGTCTCTCGATCGGGGAGGACCACCCTAATTAAGTCGGTTATGGAAAGTCTTCCGACTTACTATTTTTCTCTTTCGTTGCCCGATTAAGGTGGTTAACGCTCGAAGGTATCATCGACGCTTCTTATGGGGAAGAAATAACGAGAAGTCGAAGATACATTGGGTTGCTCGGGAAAAGTCTCTTCCCCCATCTGAGACGGGGGGCTCGGTTTGTCTAAACTTAAGGAGACTAACGAGGCCCTTATTGCTAAATGGTTTTGGAGATATAGAACCGAGCCTCTTTCTCTTTGGAGAAGGGTGATCGATTCTATTCATGATACTAAGAGAAACTGGTCTCATATCCCATTTCGACAGGCATACTCTAGCGTTTGGGGTAATATTGCTAAGACGATTACTAGGCTTAAGGTGGGAGACTTGGGGTTGAATCATCTGTTACAAGGTGTTTGCGGTAACGGTAGAGACATTCGCTTTTGGTTGGACCCTTGGGTGAATAGTGTGGTCTTTAAGGATAGATTTCCGGAGTTGTTCAAAAAAGAGATAAACAAGAAGTGTAGAGTGAGCGAAAGGTTTTGCATAGATAGTAATCGCTTTTGAGGTTACCAAGTGGGTCATATTTCTCCAATGAAGGTTTTGAGTGGTGGAGTTAAGACACGAGTGGAAGGTTTAAAGCTTAAAGGGAAGTCGATAAATGGAATGGAAAGGTAGGAACCAAAAATCCTTTAGCGTTAAAGGAGTGAAAGAGTTAATCCAAAGCCATCATGATTATAGTAACAGGTTTGTTTTTAAGTGGTCTAAATGGATCCCCAAAAAATGCAATATTTTCATGTGGCATTTAGGGATGGATAGAATCCCTACTGGAATGGCTCTTTGGGCCAGAAATTTCTTTTTCGGATCCACGAGTTGTGAGCTATGCGGCCAAGAGGACGAGTCTGTGGAGCACCTGTTTTGCAGCTGCGAGGTGTCCTCGAAGATTTGGTACATAATTGGTCGTTGGATCAATTCTCCCCCTCTTTACATGTTCTCCGTGCGGGACTTGTTCGAGATGCATAGGTGGGGTATTACGGACAAGAAGAAAAGGAAAATTATTAAAGGGGTTATTTTTATCACGTGTTGGTCTATATGGAAAGCTAGGAACTCGAAGAAGTTCGAAAACAAACCCGTTGATGTTAAAAGTATTATTTTAGATATTATGGGTTTCGGGTTTTTGTGTTATAAAAACCGAGGGGGCAATTCTAGTCTTAGATGAGATAAATGGTGTAAGTTCGAAATGATGTAATTGGTATTGTTTTCTTGTTGCCCCTTCGCTAGTTGGCGTTGGTTGGGTTGGTGTGAATAATAGTAAACTTTAAAAAAAAAAAAAAAAAAAAAAAAAAAATTTGCATAATTATGCAAAATAACTTAGTTGACTTGTTATAAATAAGTCAAAAGCTAATGGGAGTTTCATATGATTGAACCACATGGCCTTTTTAGATAGTGCAACCCACCTTAAACCTCAATCCAACTACTTCACTAATTAATTAACAATTGTATTCTTTACTAAATAAAGTGAAACATATATGAATAACAGTCGGTAATTCGGTATCATGTGGACATCTCTGTATCCATTGCAACAAATAGTTGAATTTTTCACGCTTATTTTTTCACAAAATAGTTAATTGTAAACTTTTTTTTATATGAATCATAATTTTGCTATATTTATAAATGTCATAAATATTTAAAAAAATAATTCACATATAAAAGTATGTACAATTACTACAAAGATATACTTATAAGCGAAGCAAAACAAATTTTTAAAAGCCACACTTTATGAGCGTAGGAAAACAAATAATTTAAAAAAAATGTTTTGCAATTTTTTGCGACACTTTTAGGTGTAACATTCAAAAAATGTTTCTACACTTTTAACATAGATAGTTGGATAATATCTTCACATTTATATGTGTAGAAAAATTTGTCACGGTCATTACCATATATGAGCAAGTGTAACTTTATAATTTTACACATTTTTTACCGTGAATATTTGGCCTTTAATATGTAAACAATTTAACTAATTTTTTTAATGATCTAATAAAAGGAAACTTGGTTGATAAGATTTCTGTGTATGCTATTTTTTTATTTTTTTTTGAACGGCGGCAGATTTATTAAAAAACTAGCAAGGAGCTAGAGATTACAAATTACAAAGGAGATTTAAGCCAATCATTCCAACTACTAGACAATCGACCTCTATGCTTAATCCAAGAAAAAGAATACAAACGAATATAATCAAAAATGTCACTTTTCCTCAAGGAATGAGAGTTAAAAATGACACCATTACGATACCGTCAAATGAGCCACAAACGAATTTCTGTGTATGCTATTAACTTTGGTCTTGAAATGTTTTTCTAAAAACAAATTTTTCTACTAGTTTAGATATTATAGAATTTAGAGTTAAGTTTTTAGAAACTTAGTTGCCCAATAGTGCATTATTTAACAAACAATTAAATAAATGGAGTGGAAACTGGACTAATGATTAATATGTGGAGGATTTCTAGCTTGTAATTTGTTGTTTATTCCTCAAGTTCTACTTAAGAACTGCTTATAATAATTGAAATTTGCATAATGTAAGTTTGATCAAAAAAATATTCCTCATGTTACAAATATTTTAGAATGGTTTTATTTATTCTTTAAAACCAGTGAGGCACGTACTAAGTTTATATGCATGGCACTATAAAAAAATTCTAATTAGTGACATACAAAAAAAGTGTCACCAAAATTTCCAAGTGTCACTACAAGGTAGAAAAGTATTTAGAGTAGAAAAATATAATTTTTCATGTGTTTCTTTTACATACATAAAAAATAGTGTAACTAAAAAGATGTTGGGGTAAAAAAAAAAAAACGAGTTCTTACTTTTAGATAATCTCCTCATGATTAACTATCAATATAGACAACTAAAAACTATGATCATTTAGTAACACATTTTGATTAGCGCAGTGTCGCGAATTCAAGTCATGATGACGAACTCGATCTATATATATATATATAAGTAAAAATAAAAAAATAAAAAAATAAAAAATAGGTTTATAGACTAGACTAAAACTTATATTTGGTTTACTTTTATAAAATGGAGTAATAAATTATCAGGCGGTGACTTCAACAAGATTTCATCCTCATAGTATGAGTTGGATTGCTGTTGTTGCATGCATATATAGTGTGAACTTAATTAAAAACAACAATGACTTTTTAGTGTGGAGATTCTTGACGTAAAGAACTTTCTAAGTAAGGCAGAATTATGGGCTGTGACTTGTGACTTGTGACTTATAAGTAATGATTGATGACTTATTGACTTGTACATACATACATACATACTGCCTAAAATTCTATCTTTGTATTGAAAGTTTGTAGGTTAGACGCCTTACGTACAAATCAAAGTTTTGATTCAGACACAAGAGATCGATATCAAACATGCATGGATAATGTTATACCTATTTACCATTTATCTCTTACAAAGACATCTATAAGAATATTCACTAAATATAATATTATATAGTTTTACGTGAAAAACCCTCAACCTTAGCTAGTATTCTTTGTGTCAAACCTCCATTCAATGTTATCTCTTTCTTTATGTATGACATCTCACCTTATAGTAAACTTGGCACATTCATACAACTCTATCTAGGTCATCCTTTTCCTAAGATGCAAGTAACAATATACGGTTTAAAAAAACTCAAATTATCCATATATATGTTCAAAAGAATCTACAGTTGTAAGAAAAATGAAAGCCAAATATTATACAAATAAACTAGTAAGAATATAAAAGGCAATTTTGATTTATTTAACGGTAATTTATTTTTTGAACGGCAATTTTATTTAAGAAGCTAGCAAGAATCTAGAAAATTACAAAGAAATTAGGTAGGGACTTTTTAACCAATCTACCCAACTAAAAGACGTTTTACATCTATACCGACACCAATAAAAAGAATTTAACACTACATCGTCGAAGATAGCTGCCTTTGATGGAGGAACTACACCGAACACCGTCTTATTCTGAAATGCCCATATGAACCACCATAAACCATAACATACCCCTTCTAATAAACTCTTGAGGTTAGAAGGTAACCTTAAATTACGAATCCAAATCGCCCAATCGTCAAACGAAGATAAATCCGTAACTCCAACATTCCACCAAATGCAAATCTTTCGGAAATTCTCTTTAAAAATATGACAATCAAAGAATAGATGTGTCGACGACTCCACCGCCGAATCACATAAAGGACATCTAATAGAAGATAAATCCATACCTCTACGAGATAGATTCCAACGAGTCGGCAAACAATCCAATCTCACCTTCCACGCAAGAATATTAACTTTAATGGGCACCTCTTTAATCCATCTAGTTGTAGTAGACACGATCGGCAATCTTTTATCATCTATAAACTTTCTAGCCGAAGCAACACTAAAATCCCCCGAGCCGGTTAAGTTCCAAACCCATCTATCATCTACAGAAGACAACAAAACACCTTCCATACGCTCCAAAAAATTCAGCCACTGCTTCGTTTCCACTCCACTTCGAGGTACTTGACGAAAAGAAACCTGAAAGCTTTCTTGCGCAAGCTTGGTAGCAACGTTAATGTTTTTATCCTGTTCCAACGCGTACAATCGAGGAAAATCATCTTTCAATTTTGTATCACCTGGCCCATGGATCGTTCCAAAAAGAAGTATTGAGCCCGTTTCCAATCTTTTTCTGCATAAACTTAAACAAGTCAATGTCAAGAGAGACTAACCTATCCATCTCTTTTTTTATGCTACTCCATATATACGCCTTCCCATAGGGATGGCAACGGGGCGGGGAATATCGAGGATTGTATTTACCATTCCCATCCCCGTTTTCACTCTCCATCCCCATCCCCGTCCCCACTCTCCATCCCCATCGGGGAATTGCTTTACATCCCCATCCCCGCCTCCAATGGGGATCGGGGATCCCCGTGGGGATTCGGGGATTTTCAATCCTTCTGAATTAACATAAATTTTCCACCAACTCGTCGAAAATATATAGAATGTTAACTCATAAAGTGTTTCAAGAAACGTGCGTACATCACACATACTAGGATTCATTACGTTTCCAATTCAATTTTAAAGCATCCTCAACATTGTAACATCACATATAATATAAAAACAATATGTATAATGTGTCTATTCGGACAAAATAATAAGTAATATGTTGTTGGTGCTTATGCTTCTAATTCGAAATGTACTTTATTCTATAAATATCACATATGCATATAAATATGCATGTCGATACTCATAAACATATATACATATACATATACAAGTTAATCGAGTATGGATATAACATATAAATTCTAAATACTTATACACTAAAAAGATCGGAGTCGGGGTCGGGTTCGGAGATTTATGTTATCCCCATCCCCGCCCCATCCCCGGTTTCATATTTTGGGGATTCCCCATCCCCGTCCCCATCCCCATCCCCAGTCAACTCGGGGATTCCCCAGTCAAAATCGAGTTTGGAGATCGGGTCCCCATCAGGTACGGATTTTTTTTTTCCATCCTTACCTGCCCATAATTCTTAGAACTACCGAAACCTCCATCCACGCCATGCTTGATTGACTAAAGTTCTAAAAAATTATTATCGTTATAATAAGAGTTGTGTATGAAGAGAGGGAACTAACAAGGAAAGGAGTATATCGAGCATGTCGTGGTTTTTTTTTCCATCATAATGCCCGATTATTATTATTTGTTTTTTCAATGATTAAAGGCAATAATACATTAACGTCAAATATTTTTCTATCAAATTTTCGTTTTTTAAATAGTTTTTTTTTATAATAAGCTCTCAATACCATGTTTAATTTCTTAGAGTCGTCACTATAAGATATTTACAATACGGCTTTTAGTTCATAACTTATTCCATATTTAGTTAGAAAGTAAACATGGCACTTGCTTGATTACTGGTTAAATACTTAGGGAAATTTGCAAAACTATTATCAAAGATGATACTTAGGCTACCCACAATAGCATCGGTTGAGTGAGGGTTGGAGTCGGTTTGAGGGGGTTGCTCTTATTGTGGAGATGGGGGTTGGAGTGGGTTGGATGAGATGAGGGTCGAGACTCAACCGGGGCGGACCTTATGAGGCAGGGAGGTCCCGCCCCCAAAATTTACGACACCCAATGTAAATATTGAGGCTTTAGGGGTAATTTAGTTGAGGTTATAAATAAATCTCGATTCGCCCCCAAAATAAATTATTTTTGAAATAAATGGCCAAGTTCGCCACCATCATCAACCCTTATTCACACTCTTCATGTCACATTCAAACAAAATATACACTCCCTTCTCTCTTTTATTAATTTAATTTGTTTAAACAAGAAAAAGAAAAAAAAATTTGGAAGGTAGCTTTGCAGGTACACGAAAAGAAGAAGAAGATGATTAGTCCTTTGTCCATTTTTTTATTTATTTACTTTCAATTTACTATTTAAGCCCTTAGACTTTGATTTTATTGTCATTTTTATTTATACTTAACTAATACTAGTAAGTTACATTAATAACTTAATAAGTTACATTAAGAAACAATTTAAGCCCTTAAAGTTTGTTTTGATTTTATTTAAATAATTGTGGAATGTTTTTTAATTTTTAATGTAATTTTAATTTAAGTGTTAAAAAACTAGATGTCTGATACGCCCGAGCTTTATGTTATGTTATGTTATATTTATTTAGGATATGTCTTTGTGTCGTATTAGGAAAGTGTCATTATTAAGATATGTCTTTATGTTTGGCTTGTTTTACAAGTTAGGGTTATTCGGTTATATATACCGAATCATTGTTATGAATGAATCAATCAAGTTTAAGATCAATAATTCTCTAGTTCTTCTTCAATTTCTTAAGAAGCTCGCATGCTTGAAGTGGTGTTTATCCCGATACAACCCCTAACCGGTCGTATCAATTGGTGCTTCATCGAGAGGGCTTACGATTAGGGTTCCAATTAAAAAAAAAAAAAAAAAAAAGTTAGTGTTCGGTGGCACTATTCACAGTCTTGTTCATCGCGGTACTATTCATCAATTTTTTGAGTTATTAATCGCTTGATTATTATTCATGGCATCAGCGCAGCAACGATCAAGACGCCAGAATCACGCACTCTAAGCTCTTGCAAACGGTACGGTGACCGAATATGAGAGTGAGTTTGTGGTACTTGCAAATCGAGTAAGAGGATCTCTCGAATCTTTACTTACATCGCTTTATATCTCCGGACTTAAACCGACGTTACAAATAGAACTGCTGAGGGCAAGGCCTACAACTTTGGAGAAGCCTTTCCTTAGCTCATATAGTCGAGGCTCGCTTTGAGGCAATTGAAGAGAAGGAAAAGAGCATATAATTGAAAAGAAATCAAATACCATTCCATCATTACAAAGTGAATTCGCTTCACCTGAGATTAAAAGGTCGTTAGATGCTGATGAATATATTTGTGTTGATGAGGTTAGAAGCGCGATAGATGGTGTTGTTGTTATTGGTGAGAGTTTGGTTGTTATTCTAAATTGGGTACAGACCAGCACATCAAGGACATTGCTATTATTGGCAACTTTTGAAAACATGGATGTTGCCATGGGAATGGAGTGTAAAATTCAAAGAAGAACATGGGATCCCGGAATTAAGATTTATTTTAGACAACACCTTGAGGGCAAGGTGATTTTGAAGGAGTGGAGAGGATACGCCCATGGTTAAAGGAGGCGGCTATCCGGCATGGCGTGTTGGATAACTATCGTGGTTTATTTATTATGTTTTATTAGGATAAGTGTTGGAGTCATTGTTTAGGATATGTCTTGAGTCATGTTAAGATAAGTCTTATGTTTGTGAGGTTATCTCATAAATTAGTATTTAAGGTGTCATAATATTATGAGCAATTCAATCAAGTTTAATATCAATAATTCTCTGGTTCTTCTCTTCATTTCTTAAGGCTCACACGCTGCGAGTGGTGCCTTAAAGCGTGTGCGAGCTCCTTAAGAAATGAGAAGAACTAGAGAATTATTGATATTAAACTTGATTGAATTCGTTTATAATATTATGACACCTTAAATACTAATTTATGAGATAACTCTCACAAACATAAGACTTATCTTAACAT
This sequence comes from Chrysanthemum lavandulifolium, assembly GCA_022545495.1. Lineage (NCBI taxonomy): Eukaryota > Viridiplantae > Streptophyta > Magnoliopsida > Asterales > Asteraceae > Chrysanthemum > Chrysanthemum lavandulifolium. The sequence goes on from CM040240.1 coordinate 77,652,178, forward strand.
GACTCAAGACATATCCTAAACAATGACTCCAACACTTATCCTAATAAAACATAATAAATAAACTACGATAGTTATCAAACACGCCATGCCGGGATAGCCGTCTCCCTTTAACCACGGGCGTATCGCTTGGTGTTGATGTGGTTAATAACACGAAAGATGGTGTTTTCGATATTGGTGGGAGTAATGAAGTTCATAGCAAGTTTGAAGAATTTTCAGAAAATAAGAAAAGTATGAAAGAGATAGTTGTGGGTGGTCATGAATTTGATGGTCGTTTGGGTGAAATAAATTTGAATTTAAGCGAGGAATTAGCATACAGAATTAGTCCTATACGCACTTCTTTGGCGGCTCATGAAAGTCCACGGGTTCGCCAACTATGGGAAGGAATTGGTATCGGTGATGCTCACGGCTAATGGATAATGGACGAACCAAAATTTGTTCAACCAAATGTGGAAATGGATATCGACTCTCAATCGGCATATTCTTTGTATCACCTTGAGGCAAGGTGATTTTGAAGGAGTGGGGAGTGTTACGACATGGGTAGCGGAAGGCGGAAGAATGGTGTTGTGTTATGTCCAAGGTAGTGGAAGGCGGAAGAGGAAAAAGATGTTGGTTGTGGTAGGCGAGGCGGAGAACTACGAGTGGAAGATAGGACTAGGCTTAGGATTAGGATATGGGATCCCGGAATCAAGAGAAAATTTTCAAGACCACACCTTGAGGACAAGGTGATTTCGAAGGAGTGGGGAATGATACGCCCGAGCTTTATGTTATGTTATGTTATATTTATTTAGGATATGTCTTTGTGTCGTATTAGGAAAGTGTCATTATTAAGATATGTCTTTGTGTTTGGCTTGTTTTACAAGCTAGGGTTATTCGGTTATATATACCGAATCATTGTTATGAATGAATCAATCAAGTTTAAGATCAATAATTCTCTAGTTCTTCTCTTCAATTTCTTAAGGAGCAAGCACACGCTTGAAGTGGTGTCTTATCCCGATACAACCCCTAACTGGGTCGTATCAATGTCGGTCGTCTTACTGTGGATAAAAGGTCGTCTATAAGTTGTAGGAGTGAGAAAGCTGATGTGGCAAAAAAAATGAGGGTTACCGAAGGTTATTATTGGGGGTAGCCTTAATTATTTTTAATTTTACTCACTTTTTTGGCATATTATTAAAACCAATGTTATTTTTTCAATATTTCAAGATTACCCTCTCCTCACATACAATATAAGTTTTACATTACACTATTGTTGACCCTTTATTTTTCAGTTCGATGCTTTTGCAACCTACGCATCGCAACTGAAATTAATTACGAAATAACTTTTATAAACCTTAAAACCTGAGAGTTGAAACTTTTTACAAAATTTATATATGGAGCAAAATTGATCTTAAATGAAAGAAGATTAATTAAATTTTGTATCTAAATTATTTACTAATTTAGTTACAATCTTGTACATATTTGATAAAGTACATAGATGTTTTTTTAAAAGATATAAAAAAACTAAAAATTCTTAATTAAATTTCGAAATAAACTCGAATGATAAAATTGAAAAGAATAGGATTATATGAAGTATATATTAATTAATAAGAAGAGAGAAATTATGTTAGGAGAAAAAACATTAATTAATTTCATAATATTTCGCAATCAATTCGTAAATCTCGTTTTTTCATGTTTTTAAAGTTCTAAAATACATTTGGCTGTAAGAATATATTACGATATTTTTTGAAAAAATTGTAGAAGAAAACTTTAACAAAAAATAACAAAACGACAAGTATCTTTTTTGTGAGAAACCTTTGGTGCGAAAATCATTTCAGTCTCATAATGAAATGACTAAAATGTTCTTGCCTTCAGTGAAATTTAGTCATTTTACTTTGGGGCATTTTCATCATATCACTTTTGAGGAGGGACCATATCTACACTTATGGTTTCTCACATGAACGACGCTTGCATTTTCGAAATAACTAGGACTGCTTCTGTAATCTGAGCATACCACGTGAACGATTTTTGCAATTTACTCTTTAAGTAAAGAAGATTGATATAAAGTATTTTTATTAGCATAATTTGTGTGATGAAAACTTTATAATTTTACATTTTTACATATATATATATATATATGAGATTAAAAGATGATGGTTGTATCATTTGCATATAAGAGAGTTATAATTCACATTTAAAATGAAGACAATCTCGCCATTTAAAAATTAAAAAAATAATAATAAAAAAAATAAAAAAATAAATCTTAATTTTTGCAATATATCACAAACTTGAGTCAAATTAGAAATAAGTGTCATTTTTAATCTTTTCAAATTCCCGATAATTACTTTTAGAACACCCCTCGAATATATATCAATAATCAACTGGGCAGCATCTCTCATGGTCAAGTTTAGGCTTGTAAGTGGAAAAGTTCAATTCATTCTTTGAAATCATAACTTCGTGAGAACTGCCTATTTCATGTTATAATATTATAATCTTCAAATATTGTTTTAACAGAAAGTAAAACCAAATACTTAAAACACGAGCATAAAAAGGCCTCTGTGACAAAAATAGGCGTTGTTAAAATTCTCGAAAATAAAATTCTTAATTTATAGAGTTGTTGTGAAAAACAAAATAAAAAATATATTCATGTGCATAAATTTTATTACTGAAGTCTGCATGCGTGGCATTGTAGTCACCTGTTAATGTTATGTAATGGGCGGAGCCATAAATTATAAAAGGTGGTTTCAAAACTAAAAGTTAGTAACGCTTGATAACAAGATCTGTCCGTTATAAAACATTGTACAAGTATTGATCAATTTTTCATTTTCAAAAGGTGTATATCGGTAGAAACACCCTGATTTCAGGCATTTTTTATTGCCAACCGGATCTTTCCCCAAAACCCCGGCTCAAGGCAACGAGCTCCTATCCCAACGACCTAATTAGCCAAAAATTGGGTTTGAACCCTGGTCAATCTCCAAATGATCCTCGACAAATGAATTGTTCATAGTCAATTCCATTTATTAGCAATTATCCATTCCTGCAGCAATTTTATAAATGTTAATAAAGATTTTACATTAAGTTTAGAATGAAGTGAAAGTTTTTGCAAGGGAGTCTATTATCATGAAAAGTTGAAAATTGCCATCCTTCATGTTGTTGCAATATACAGATCTATCATACTTGTACAGGGCCGAGGGCGAGCTAACAAAGTTACTCTCTCAAATTACATTATTTAAGCTCAAATTATAGGCTAATATATTAGCCCAGGTATTTGGGGCTTACAACGATTGTACTCGATAATTATACGAAGGCAATCAACTGATCAAGTAAAGAGGTTATAGATTGAATCCAAACCAATAAAGATATGTACGGCTGAAATTAATAGCCCAAACAAGTTGTAAGCTAGGCCTAGGGCTCTAAGCCTCTAAGTGCAATTTAATTTCTCTCACGAAATTTATGTAGCTGTTAGATTAGAAGCATATGAGATCATTTTGTTGGGCTATTTAGTTTTATCACCAGTAACCAACTTTTTATTGGGCCAGATTTAGATTGTTGGCCCTAGACCATTTTGAAAAAGGTCCACAAACTAATGAGTTCTATGGCAAGAGAAATTTGATAGTATACTCACTTTCTCACTTCAAGTAGGGTTGAGCATCGGGCCGCTCCCGACCTGACCCGGTCCGACCCTAATCCCGACTATCCCGAATCCCGACAAGCCGGAAAACACAAACCGAGTCCCAACCCGATTAAGCTCGGTTCGGTTTCGAAACAATCGGGGCGGGATCGTCTGTTGATCGGTTTTGTTTGTTGTTTTGGTTTCGGCCCGTCAGGCGATCCCGAAACAAGCTCAAATCCCGACTAAGCGGAAAACACAAGCAGTCACGACCGTTTGAGATCGGTTCGGTTCGGGGCGGGATTCGGGACTCGGGATCGAGACGGTATTCGGGAGTCGGTCGGTTTGCTCACCGTAATTCAGTGTCTCTCAAAGTGAATTTATTTGATTTTTCACATACACTAAATCAAATATTTCAAAACCACATTTTCTCTCTCAAAATCATACATTAGGAGCTTGATTCTATTAACCAGTAGGCAAGCCTTTCGGTTGGTAGTCGGAAATGGGGCTCTTGGGGAGGAGGTCTTGAGTTCAATTCGCAGGGGTTGAATGAGATTTCCTTCAGGTAGTCCTTTAATGAAGGGGTTTGGGCTTGGTAACCAGAGTTGAATCTTGGAAAAGCGAAGCGGCTACCCTGATTAATCGTGTCGTGCCAGGGGGCAGATTAGTAGGGGTTTCCATCGGAGTATTGAAATAAAGATTTCCGACGAGGGAGCTCTCTGCGTGGACCTGGTTTGAACAACGTAGTCTCAGACCGTCATTGTCGAGCCATGACGAAGCTTTTTATAAAATTCACCTTTCAAAAAAAAAAAAAAAAAAAAAAAAAGGAGCTTGAAACTGTTAAGATGTTCCTCAATAAGCTATCGCTAATGTTATATTGATGACTCACGATATGAAACGATGCTTTAAAATTTAAATCTGATGGGTGGGTGAGCCAGGTTGGGTTGAGGTTAGGGAGAGCCGTTCTTGCATTGTGGGGTGTTAGGTTGTCATCGGTTGAGTGGGAGAAAGCCATGAACTAGTTTGGGTATTCGTAGGGTTCAAAAGCAAGAAAAGTTAAAAATTCCAAGCGGTTTGGTTTAAAAAAAAAAAATTAAAAAGCTTTCACTGACTTTTCTGACGTTATAAATCCAACGCCGAATCGTTTTAAGCCATGATTCAAGCAACCCCGTTTTAATAAGTATTGTAGCGTCTACGTTTTAATAAGTATTATAACGTCTACGTTTATTTTTAATAAGTATTGTAATATACCGTTTTATTAGTTTAAGTTTTTAATTATTGTTGTAATGTTAAGTATTTTTATTAATGAAGTTTAATTTTGTTTTAAAAATATTTGAATTAAAAAATAATAATAATAAAATAAAAATAAATAAATAAAATCGCAGTCAATGGCTGTATGCAATGAGTCGTCGTCGGAGATAAAGCGATGTGGCGTGGGTGGCCTAAGTTGTCGTTGTGTTTAGCACAAGATAATAATAGATAATAATAAGATTGATAAAATCACGATATTTTACGATGACTCTATGATATTGCACGATATTCGAGGGAAAAATGTTATAATTTATAGTGGTTAAAGGAATATATGATGAAACTAAATATGAATCGAAACCTAATTTTGTGATATGATGTGATTTGAAACTGAATTGGAGGTAGGAGATTTCATCAAATTGTGACATACGGGAAGAACAAGATTGCGAAAGATGAATACATATTGAGCTTAAGATGACTTTTAGAGTTTGTAAGGGTGGTTTTCCCACTTATTTTCTATGATGGTGACTCTTAACTGCTGTAAATTTCATTAAATTAATCTTTCGATTATTTAATAAATATTTTAAATAATATTTTTTGCAAGTATCGATTTATCTATATTCTTATAATCTTGTGAAGCGCTCACTCACTTAATTTTAAGGCGTCTGAAATTAAGCGTGATTCTATTACACTTTAATCTGGCGATTTTGAATTATAACAAAGTAAGCGTATTGTATCAATGAAATAAAGCGTGGTGTCGTTTAAAACCAAAATTACATAAAGCAACGTTAATCTTTATTAAAAGCAGCTCTTTACCAAAAATTACAATAGTTTAAGACTGATGTCTGATAAATTGCAACCAATTTTTAGATTCCTGACAAAATAAGCGTAGTGTCACAATGAAATAAGCGTGATGTAATTTTGAATTTATTTCAGAACTTTCACAACGTTAATCTTTATTAAAGCTGGTTGATGTTATTAATAATATAAGGTGGTCAATGTTATTACAAGAAAAGAGCATAGTGTACAATGACTGTCTTGGCGTAATTTTGGACGTCAAGAGAAGCAAGTATAGTTATGCAATAAAACCACATTAATCTATCTTATATATATAATGCGTATAAAAGCGAAACTATTCTAGCTCTAACTCACAACAAAATTAAGATAAGCGAGCCCGATAACGAGACGACGTACGTCAATACTTAATAACAAACCCAGTTCCTTAACTCTGTAACCACTAACAAAGAAGATAAAAGCCTAATTATAAAGTCGACACATACTCGAACATAAAAATTATCTTTAACTTAAAATTAAGATAAGGAGCTCACGATAATGAGATGACGTGAGATATTTCCGAACAACTCCAGCTGTATGATAAGACCGATTATAAAGTGGCGTATAAACACCAGTAAAATTATCCCAAAAATTAAGATAAGAACGATCGTGAACTCCTTGTATATTTCGGCTGTGCTAACAGTAAGATAAAAATCTCCGATTATAAGTGGCGTATATAACTTCCAACTAAAATTATCTTTATTTTCAAATTGAAATATTTTTATCTCTTATTTTTTTATAATCTAATTTCATATTTTTCTAAAATTTTATCTTTCTTTAATTCAATATCCATTTTGATATTTTTTTTTTTGAGTTTTGAGTTTTATATTTTTAGTGGGTTTATTTTATTTTAATTGAATTTTTACTGTTTTAGCTTTATTTCAATCAATCTGATCTTGATTCGTAATCGTATCTTTTAGGGGAGCTTTGTGGGTGAGAGATTGTGAGAGTCTTTATATCTGGGAATAATGATGTCATGGAAAATTAGATGAACTTAAACAAACGCATCAATTATACTGCGTATCACGTTCTGTTGTGAAGCAGAATTCACTAAGCAGGTAGCAAACACGTATAACTATATTTATCGCCACTTGTCATGAGTGTCAAACTAGTCTTATTTAATGTAGTCGATTATTTAAGCGGCCAATAAATACAATTAATCTGATTATTAAACACCTCTTCACATAAAATCACAATTATCAAGATATTGTATAACCAAATAAAACACTATTCCTTAAATTTCACCACTACTGAATAATAAAACACGTTATCTGAATATTCAGTAGAGGCAGGCAGATGACAAATGGGCTGAGTGATACGACATGCGACCAATTTCAGACTTCGAAGCGGACCTGGTGAAGCGGGTTCGAGCTCAATCCGACGGTAATTTATCTGAAATTTTCGATATCAGTAAATTTATTGTTAAAAGAGCATAATAAACTTAAAATCATTATTAATCGAAAATTTTATTTGAGTCTTAGTGCACGCAATGCTGGATCATATAAATAGTAGTATTAATTTATAGAGTTTCTTCATATGTATACTCCTTCGTTTAAAAAAATGTTCAACTTCTTATTTATGTTTGTTTGAAAAAATGTTCACATTTTATTTTTGAATAGTAATTATAATGATTTTCAACTTTAGTCTTATAATTAAAACATGCATTAATTACTTATTCCTAATTTATATATTAACTACGAGGATAAAATGAATTTTTAGTAATCAAAATTAAGCGTTAATTACACATATCATAATTTGTTCCGTCACTTTTTTTAAAGGGTAAGAACAAGACTGCGAAAGATGAATACATGTTAGGCATTAGATGACTTTAATTTGGAGAGAAAATGTACATTATAATTAACAAGTAATTTAAAGAATTAGGCAGAATTTGTTAAATAAGCATTACTTCGTATTATTTAGTGTTACCCAACTGTAAATAAAAAAAAAAAAAAAAACTGGTTTAGCGTAGATCACGGGATAAAATGGTCCAAATGCGTTTGAAATTCGGAACTTTGATTATGTTTCTCGTAAATTGTCTCCTAATTGAAGTTTTCATTACACCTTATAACGTTTAGTAAGTTTGTTGCTTTAGTTACTATTTCAGTATTTCTAAAAGGTTGTTCTACTATTGTTTTGGTCATAGTGGAATTGTATGTACCATAACTTTTACCTTTCACACTAAGGCTAGGTTTAGGGGTCTGCAAGCGATTAGTGAATTGAATCCAACTTGACCTCATCTTTAAAGACTTGGTATATATATACGCACCGATATGAGGCTAGAACTAATTAATTCTTTACTTACTATATATAGTATTATCTAAAGTTTTTGAGAATTATTTTGGTGATGGCGTAGTGGTAATTGAATTTATAACTTTACCTGTTCACACCCCTAGTATTTCGCGTAAAATTTCGCTGTCCCATTCTTTGTTAATTTGTTCGTGACACGCTTTACCTTTTTCAATTTCAAGGTTCGTGCATTTTCTAACTTATAAGTTATAACAAAGTGTAATCTCTTTCATTGTTGTAAACATTATATTGTCATCTTGCGACAGTTTGTACGTATTTGTGTTTGTTTTGCTTTCGGGTCTCATCCTCTTTTAATTAACTTGTTAATTGAGGTGAGATGCCTTGTTTTGTATCTTTTTTTTCTTTTGTGGTTCTAATATTATGTTGTCTTTCTAAAAAAAAAAACATTATATTGTCAACCAATATCTTCTTCTTTTTATTAAAAAACTAGTCACAAGTTAAATGGATTTGTTGCGTATAAGTATGAGGTTTGACAAAAGGATAGGCATTAGACTTGTGATATGCTAAATGAATCATCCATACATGTCAGCATTATCATATTATTCATGTATCAAAAGGATATGCTTCCGAATAATACCTTAATATCAAATATTTCCTAGTCAACAAATGAGTGTGTGTTATAATTATCTCATTTTATAAACAACTCTTTATTATTCGTAAGTTTCATTGTGTCCTTAACTGTATTACCTAAGCATAAATAAAGGAAATTATTTCAACAAAACAACAACAACAACATAAGAGGTAAATAATATGGTTGACTAGTATTTCTATCAGGTAAGTGCGGTTTTATCTGTGTATGAAAGTATTTGTTAAGTTTGTTTAAGCAATAACGATTTGTAATTGTAGTAAACAGTTACAGCTTAGCCCAACGTGACAGACGGGAGCAAAGTACATTCAAGATCCATGTATTTCTACAAGAAGATGGAACTAAAAATGGATCTGCAGAGATATCATTTGAACACTTACTGGGAGAACCAGATGACATTGATTTTGTGTTATGTGGATCGGTAGGCATGTGGCAATAATGGTATCGGCGGACATCTTTGTATTAGGAATGGGTTTTTGGAACATCACAAGTAATGTTCCCTCACAATAAAAAAGAAAATTGAGTCTCTCAGTAGTATTACTGTTTTGTTTGTAAGCAAACATTAGCGATAATGTTTAATCAGTTTGATTGAATCAATGAGCAACTAATTAGTCACTATAAATGTTAATTGACCTTGATCTGAACTGAATAAAGAAAAAGCATCAATCAGCCTTACAAAATTAGTTGCAAGATACCCGCAATGGACATTTTGTATATTGGACTACCTTATATGATATTTAATAATCATGGATGTTTTTATATCATAATTATTAGACCAAACACTAAAGTAGTGCAATGATAAATGTACCTAACCAACAGGTTTCCAATTATGTAAATTATACAATGTAACTACATATTTCTTATAAAGTATAATTTCTAAAAGAGTAAATTACACCATTGGACTCCAAACCGCGCTTGATTCACGAATTTGGTCTTTTATTCTCAAAAATCGCACTTTTAGTCCCAACCTTTTTCGTTAATTACGCGTCTGGTCCTTTTGTCCTAATGGTCATTATCCTTCATCGTTAGTCAACACACTTGACTTAGGTATTTTGGTCATTTACACTGTTTCGCCTCTCCTTTCTTTGTTAGACCCTTGATAAATCCTTCATTGTTTCACCACTTCCTCGTATTACTCCTCACTTAGTCCTCTAACTAGTTCCTCAAGTAGCTTCTCTACCACATGCTTACCTACCTTTTTCTCTCACAAGTGTCATGGTTTACCATCTTCTTTGCTTGAAAAATTGTTGTATGTGCATGCGGTCATCAAGCCGTGGTCCGAACATCATGGACTAACATGATTCCTAGGCGCAGATTCTTTGCATGCCCAACCTACGTAAGTTTTACTATTGATCAAAACAAAATAATGTTACATTTACAAGTTGCCTTTGTTTTCATTTTATTTACATTTTTAAATTTTACTGAACTCAAATTGTCGTTTCATGGGTTGGGTAGATCCCCCGCGTGTGCTAGATCTGTAGATATCATCCCTTGTTTGCTTAGGACCTGTGGATGGTTTGGAAGATTTCCTTGCGTTAGAGGAAGAAAGGCAAACTTTGAAGAGGCATGGCAAACAATGAGGAGGCGGGCAAACCAGGAACAACAGTGGAAAACATGGATGAGATCACGGGCAATCAAGATGAGGATATACTTGATCATCGGTTAGGTGTTCTTATTTTCTTATCTTTACTTGCAAAATTGACCGGTTGGCTTTGGTCAATATGGGTTGGTTTTTGAGTTGTTTGTTTGTTGATGGTTTATGTTAGGTGTTTATGAACAATATATTTTGTTAGTGGTGTAAATTATCGTATTAGGTTATGTACATTATTGTTTTGACAAAAATGGTTCAAGTTTCTTGGTTATCTACTTTAATTCGTATTATTTGTTTATTAAGTAGGATTATGATTGTTTATGATCCAAATTTTAGTTGATTGCTTAATGTTTATGATCCAAATTTGTTGCAGAGTATAGTTTAGTTTAAAAGTAAAAGGTTAACATAAATGGTGCTGATGATGAGAAACAATCAACATAAATTAGGTCCATAAGTTATCTGGTTTGAATCTTTTTTTGTTACAAAACATCATACAAATTGGTACCCAAACTCTTTGTTTGAGTAATAAGTCAAACTAAGTAGAAATGCTCCAACAAGTTTATTTGACTGTATAAGTCAAACTACTCAGAAATGGTGAACTGGTGAACTATTACTCATCACAAATATATACATGACATTCTGCATGTCAATAAATGTGCTAAGACAGTTCCATAACTACCATTTACGATTGCAACAACAACATTCAAAATCACAAACATACAAACTGATATACATTCAAAGCTCATAAGAGCTACCCATCGTGCACAACCTCAAAACATATAGCAGCTTTATCCTCACAAAATGAATGTAGGTAGTGCATAATAAAAGGTGTCATCCTTTCTTACAAACCATCCAAACCTCATGTAGTAAAGCATACCTAACATGGCTACATTTATTATGTAATACAAGCATACCCATGAAAATTTGATTGCCAAACACAATGGACTTTGAAAATTGCCACAATGTGGACTTTAGTTTTTGCCACTGATGTAGACTTTAATGTTTGCCACATATGTTGACTTTGATGTTTGCTACTTAGGTGGACTTTCATTACATATCCCTACCATAAATTGTCCAAATTGTCACAAATTACATGACATACACTCTTAAATAAATGCCCATTCACTTTTAGTTGTTGCAAATGTTTGTGTAGTAGGAGATGGTCCAATAGTTGTGTCATCATTTCCTCTTTCATCAGCTTGTACTGCATTGTTCCTGTCTACATCTTGGTTTCCTCCACCAACCACACTAGTTTGTGTTTCAATTTCAATTGATTGACTTCCCACCATATCAGTTTGCCTAGAAACCATACCACTTCCACTAGTTTGTCCTTGATTACCAAACACACCTATCATTCTTGCTTCTGAATTACCAGTCCCTACAAAAAGTGTTTGAGTGTTATAATATAAATACTCATTCTTAATGAAATAGTGTTAAGGATATAAATGTTAACATGTATTAGAAGATTGTACTTGTCCGTTGCACTATCAACATGTTCATTTACCTTATCTTGAACTGCTAGCTGCTCACTCTCAATGCGTTCATCTACATATCTAAGAATGGAATGATAAGACCTTCTTTACCTACCTCTAATGGAACATTAAGATCAATAGGTTGGTCTAAATCATCAGTTCCAAATGTTTCATCATGGCTTAACCCCTCTTGACCTGAACGATCAAAATGCATAGCATTATCATTACCTACCTCTAAGTGCTCATCTAGCTCAACATCAAGATTGAGTTTCCTAATCACTTCCTCAATTACATCATTCACATTTTTTTCTTAGCTAGCAAGTAACTTTGTTATACTACCAAATTGAGACTTTATAACAAGTAGTTCATTAGATTGTTTTTCACCTAAATCCACACCGCTCAGCTGAGTGTATGAGACCATGGTTTCAGAACAAGGGTGGATAAAAAAACCCTTTAGGAATTGACTTTGGTGTCATAGACTCACTGCTTGAACTAGCCTTAGCTGGTAGACTATCATCATACCACTGAAGCATCAACATACCTTCTTTTTTCTTAGGTTTAATACTAAAAACTTCAGCACCCATGTCCTCCTGGTATTCCCCTATAGTTGCTTCAATTTGGGAGTTTGACATATAGTAACACGTAAGCTTGGTAATTCCATGCTCAATGTGAAAAACTAGAAGGGGGGTTGAATAGTTTTGCCAATTAAAACTAGTTTTAAACTATTTAGATCGACTTATGTCAATCTATTTGGATGTGTGTTGGATGTTGATAAACAAACATATAGAAATATAAATATGTAATGAAAAAATAAAGAGTAAGAAGCACAAAATCACAACGCGAGTATTTATATTGGTTCGGCTACAAGGACACCTTCTTTGCCCTACTCCACTCCCCGAGTCACCTACTCGAGAGTTCGTAATCACTACACAACACTGAATCCTTATGGTGGAGAAACCTTCACAACGTCGCCTACTCTGTTTCCGGTACTAGGCTAACCACCGGGTCCTTTACACCAAGGAGAACCAATCCTATCACAACGTCGCCTCCCCCTTTATCCGATACTAGGCTAGATACCGAGTTCCATTACAATGGAGGAACTACTACCCAACACTACACCAATCACCTAACCCCAAAGGAGATCAATATCCTTATTACAACATCATCAAGGATATCAATATCCTTGGATTCAATACTAATCTATCTTGTACATCGAAACACACCATATCGAATGTACATGTAACACCCCAAAATCACAATGTGACAAATGGAAGACTATTTGGGGTATTACTTGGAGGATCATAGTCATAAGTTATAGAAAAGCGACTCTAAAGAGACGTTTTTAATAAAAGATTGTTACCATTTCATAAAACTCAATGTTTTGGAACACAAGAGAAAATACCACAAGTTTTGAGTTTACATAAAAGACAGTTCAAATGTTTACGAAATGATAACTTTATTTAAAAACAACACCACTTCCAGCGTCCCATGACGTCCACTCCGTGCCTTCATGAAATCCTAATTAGTACCTGAGATGAACATGCTTAAAAGGTCAACAAAAGTTGAGTGATATTCATAGGTTTAAATAAATGGTTGAACACAAGTAAGAGATGATAATTGCTTCGAATACAATTACCATGGAAAATATAGATTATTATTATGCACTAAGCTCATGACACCAAACTAACGCATACACCTAATTCTTGGTGTAAGTAATAATATTGCCCTCGGATGGAATTGCCAATTCCATAGTTAACCAAATATAGTGCGCCCGGTTATTTCCGATAACCGAGTCGGGTCGTTAATTCCCATAGTATTATCCACAATATTCGCTTCACTGCATGAGTGATTAATGGTTCATGATGTAAGGGACTTATGGCGGCAACTTAGGCTATAATAATAATGATCGAAGCAAGCACATCTGATTTAAGAAAAGACTTGTGTTCTAGTTTATAGCATGCATCTCCTCAGCGGGGTTTGATAAACAAGTAAAAGCGAGGCTATGAACTCACCTTAGCAAAGTAGTATCCGAGTAGTGAAAGAGTCAAGTAGTAGATGTACAGTACCGTCACGCGACCTATAATTAATATAACAATGCTTTAATTACTATCTTTATATTTTGACTCGATAATACTTATATACATTAAAAGTTTAAGTTATTAAATGTTTGGGTGACATTCAATTATATTATGGAACATTGGCTCATGGAAGTGCTTAGGTTTACACAAAAGTATTAAATCGAGTGAATCTTGGGTTCGTCGTAACCGGAAGATGATGTACGGAAAATATCATAAACAAATAGTAAACGTATTCGAAGTTATAAAGGCGTCGTTTAAAATATGAGTATATATAAGAAAGTAACAATTTTATTATAAAGGTTAAAATAAATATATTTCATTTATAAGTAGTAATAGTCTTTAGAAAAATGGGTATAACTTGTTTACACGCCTAAAATATATTTAGCGACTAAGGGTGAAGACTATTATTGTGTCACAATGAATCTAGCCTATACATCTTGAATATAGTTTTTAAAATAGCATATTATTACAAAGAAACTAGTAGTTTGTTTACGTAAAGACTCGTGCAATTTATTGTTTGAAGACTTCGTTTTATTTAGCGATATTAGTGAAGTTAACTTATAAAGTTGTCGTTGAAAATGTAAATATAAGTCTTCGCAAACCATTAACAAAGCGTATAGAAGTCGTCATTTTAATAGGATAGCGATTTTATTATCGTAAATAAAAGACATGTTTTATTACTTTAAAATGCTTGTTATCAATTACAATTTTATATGGTTTTGGCCTTTTAAAGTTTTCATACATGTTTACAAGTTTGGAAACCTGCTCGAGGGCTCGAGGTGAGACGTGTGTAATGGCAATGGCGAGGAGGGGAAATAGAGTGGCTTGGGCTCGACGTGGGCTGAATGAGCAGCCAAGGAAAGTGGCTTTTTGGCCTAGTTTTTAAAAGGTCACTGTAAAACCCGAAAATCTAAAACCTATATAAAGACTAAAATACCCTTGGAACCAAGAATAATAAAATACGTAAAACTCGTTTATAATAAAGTACGGAAATTAAAAACCAAATAAATAAAACTTAACGAATATAATTTCGTGAATGACTTTGGTACGACGAAGGATGTCAATGTTTCGCTAATAAGTTGGGCCGTTTGGACTCGTGTCTTTTGTTTTTGTTTTGCGCCAAGCCTAAGCCCAAGAGGGATGTTTGTTGTGTTCGTGTGAGCCAAGGAGGGGGCCGAAGCCCATTTGTTTGTGTGTGTGTATTCGGTTGGATCCAAGCCAACCCAAACCCAATCACTTTCCTATTCTAACTCAAATACTACAACTATAAATACATTACATAATCACTTAATTGGAACCCTAGTTTTGCTTTGCCTTTTCTTTTTCTTTTGCTCGTCCGAGAACTCCCAAACACCCCTTGGTGTCGATTTTTCTTATTCAAGTGAAGGTATAACGTTTATTCATCTTCCTTTAACATACCTTGCATGTATATGTCGAGATCTAATTGATTTGTCGCGTTTCTTTTCTTTTTGTTTTGGGCCGAGAGGTGGTAACCAAGAGGAACAAGAAACCCTAATTTATTTTAACCTTGTAATTAATAAGGAACGTGTAAGTGATAAGTAATATTGAATCGGGTCATGTATATGTTGAGTTAATGTTAGCCGAGACATGCATGAGTTGACGAGGCATGCATGAGTTTCAATGAGGTTTAAAACATATTAACTTGTATATGAAACATGTTGAGATGAGCTAAGTCTTGTGTAAAATATGCTAGCCGAAACCTTAGGTGAACCGAGTACATATGTACATGAGATTTAGACGTGTAATTAATGAGTAAGAGTACGTAAACATAAACCCTAGTTTTAATATGGGAAGCGTATAAAATATACTAAACCCTAATAACTTATGGTCACATGAAATCATAAACGTACATGATAAAGAGTAAAAGTAAAGAAGGTTATTAATTACGTATTAGGTTAAGTGGAGAGTCATGGGACGTAACATGTAATGAATGCATATTAATGAGATATTAAAGAGTAAGAAACCCTAGAACGTAAATGAGAGTATATTAGGGTTTGAGCTAAATATAGTAAGTGTTATTTCATGTGTGAGTTATAACTTATAAAACTATTTTCACATTTAAAGATGGACTTTAATAAATGATATAACAAACCCTAATCTACAACATTGATTATAAAATATTTAAGACTCACTAATAAAACCCTAACGTATAAAGATTACTAATTATGGATACTAAATATTAAAAGATCATTTTGACGATTATGGAATCATTAATAACTTGGACGACCGTTAATGTCTATAGGTTACGTGAAGAGGAGTAATCCTTTGTTTTCGTCTTTACGCTTTTCGATCTTTGCATTGGAATAAGGTGCAGATATTCGACCTTTTCAAGAAAGGTTTCTCTTAATGTTTTCTTTAGTATTAGGTTTTCCAGCCTTTGCTATGAATCCCAAATCTGTTTTGTTTGAGCTATTGCTTATTTGAACTTTGATTTACGAACTATGAAACATCGATTTTGAACTATCCGATATGAAAACTATGATTTTGGAAATATGAATGATTTTCCGATAAATATGATCCGTATCGGCTTATGACATTCGATTTGACCTAAGATAGTTTGACACCGAGCCAAATATTTAACTAGTCATGGGGTTCCATGTCCGTATCGATGATGCACCTCGATATGACTCTAGGGCGAGAGTGATGTTCGCCACGTCTCGGATGGTGAAGCATATTTGTGAATATGTAGGAAGGGGCGTATGGATGCATCCTAGATCCATTATCTCGTTATATGTTATATGATATCGATGATTGATGTGCGTGCGTGCACGTCCTTCATAACTCGTAGGTCTCCCCACAAAAATGTTGCCTTGTGTGAATATGAATGTGATCGATATAAGTTCGGGCTCGTGGTAGTTGACTATAAATATCTTTTGAAATTATGACTTATGCTTTGAAAATGATAAAGATTTTGCTATCGCTCATTCACTTTATTCGTATTCGATATTGTTCAGTATTCGCTTTTGCTTTCATATCTGCTCATTGGGCTTTTGAAGCTCACCAGACTTTTCTTTTCTTCCGCGGTGTATCTAAGCATTGGAAGCTGGGTTGCTTTGGGATGAGTGCTTGAGTGGACTTACCTTAGAGATTTTAGCTTTGATTTCTTATGATGCCATTTAGACTTATTTATTTCGGATATTATGTTTGAAGTTTATTATGCTTCCGCTGGGACCTATGTATTGAAGTCGTTTGACTTGGATTATTTTCCGCATTTATGTTAAGACTTTCTTTTGGTTATGAATGTTTTGCTTTGATATGACACCATTACTTGTGATTCCTTTACCCTTGGCGGGTCGGGGCGTTACAATTTATGGCATCAGAGCCCAGGTTTACGACTTGTAGTCAGGACCTGTGAACATAAGAACCTTAAGTTATCCCTTAGAATTAAGATTTGACCTGTGAGGATTGGGTAGACTTAGGTTTCCTTCTGCGAACTTCCATTTCGTATCTCATCTTTGTTCATTTTGCTAATCGTTTGAATATCGTTTAGATGGTTCGAACTCGTACTACTGGTGGCGCGGATGGAGACGATGATGCTGTTAACATGGATGCTGCGATTGCGAATGCTCTCAACTCTCTTTTCCCTGGTTTGACTACACCTGAGATGATGGAACAGGTGATCAACAACATCCGTAATCAGAATGGTGCTTCGGGTAGTGGTGGAGGAAATCAACCCGTAGGCATTCACACTTGGCTCGAGCGTTTCGGTAAGCTCAAGCCTCTTTCTTTAGCACTGCTGCTACTCCCACCGAAGAGAGACCGGATCACCATGTTGAGAAGTGTTTGAAGTATTGGGTTGTGGAGACGAGTTTAAGACTCGTTTGGCTGCGTTAAGTTGGAAGGTGATGCTTTAAATTGGTGGAAAGCATTGAAACAAGCACGAGGAGGAGATGCTTTCATTGCATTTGTACTTGGACGGAGTTTCGGACTATCTTCTATAACCGTTACTTCCGATGCGAATAAGCAAAGGTATGAGAGGATTATCGCGATCTACCGGTTTGATAATGAGAACTCCAACGAGTACATGAGTAGGTTTATGAGGTTGGTAAGCTTTGTTGGAGCGATTGTTTGGAGATGGTAGGCGCCAAGCTAAGCATTTTAAATGGGATCAAGAAGTGGGTGTTGGACCGATCGCTTAACACCGACTATGAGGATGTGTCGGCTGCAATGATGCACTCGTAACATTGAGATCTTTCATGAGGTTCGTGTTACAACAAGCGTAATCGCGATGGTGATCGGATTCAAGGTAGGACTCAAAGTAATGAGTATAAGGAAATATTGGCGTGAGTTATGATTCGAGGGACAAGGAGATAAGAGTTATGATCGGGGGACACGGGAAGGAATGTGGACTCTAGGCGCCCGAGGCGAGGGGTCGATAGCGAGTCAGCCGGTAAGAATGGGAATGATCGTCGAATCGTGGTAACAATAACCGCGTTATAACAAAGATCACCGACTCGAGGATCGAATCGTGGTCGTGTTCAGATCTTCTCGTCAAGAAAGGACAACAAGTTTTGCCTCCCCACCTATCTCGTACTACTTGTGGAAAGGCTCATCCGGGACCGTGTTTCAAGGCCATCGGTGGATGTTTCTCTTGTGGTTCTACTACTCACAAGATCAAGGATTGCCTAAGAGGAACCCGCGATTCTCGAAACTATACCAAGCCGCCACCTACCATCGGACGTGTCTATGCTACTACTCGGAATCAGCGGAGCATACTTGTGTACCATTACGGGAACTCTTTTCATTGATGATTATTCTCTTCGCTTTATTTGACACCGCGCCACACACTCCATCATATCCGCTCATGTGCTAAGAAACTAAATATGAAGCCACAACCACTAACGAATCACTTATCGATATCTACGCCTATGAAAAGTCACATGATCATTGATCATAAATACGTTAAGTGTCCTCTTCGCTTTGATGATCGTATTCGCCATGCACATCCGTATCCTCTCGATATGGTCGACTTTGATATCATTCTAGGCATGGATTGGTTGGCTTATCATAGAGCTTCCATCGATCGCTATGCTAGAACCGTGATCTTTGGAGACGAAACATCCTAAATTCGCTTATTATGGTTCTAAACCACTCAAATCATAAGTTCATTTCGCTATGAAGGCACGAACCATGATTGCTCATGGGTGTCAAGGTTTTCTAGCATCCGTAAGGACACATCTTTGGAGAGTCCTAACATTGAAAATCTTTCCGTTGTTTGTGAATTCACCGACGCTTTTCGATGAACTCCCCGGACTTCCTCCACCGAGAAGTTGAGTTTAGCATTGAGTTGATTCCTGGTGCTAAACCGATTTCAAAGCTCCATATCGTATGGCACCAGAGAATCAAGGAGTTGAAGGAACAAGCGCAAGAGATGATAGATAATGGATTCATTCGACCTAGTGTTTCTCCATGGGGTGCACTGTGTTGTTTGTGAAGAAGAAGGATGGAAGCATGCGCTCATGTATTGACTACCGTGAACTCAACCAGATTACTATTCGGAACCGTTATCCTTTGCCACGATAGACGATTTGTTTGATCAACCGCAAGGAGCTAAGTTCTTTTCCAAGATTGATCCGAGGTCCGGTTATCATCAACTACGTGTGAAGGAGCAAGATGTTCCTAAGACCGCTTTACGTACTCGTGATATGGTCATTATGAGTTTCTCGTTATGCCTTTTGGTTTGACGAATGCGCCTGCTGTGTTTATGGACCTGATGAATCGTGTTTTCCATGAGTTCCTCGACAAGTTCGTTATTGTTTTCATCGACGACATTTTGGTTTACTCTAAGTCTGAAGAAGAGCATGAGCAACATCTCCGGATAGTGTTGGAGATTTTGAGGAAGAAGAAGTTGTACGCCAAATTCTCGAAGTGTGAATTTTGGTTAGGACAAGTCGCTTTCCTTGGTCATATCGTATCAGCTGATGGTATAACCATGGATCCGTCTAAGGTTGAGGCTATCACTAAGTGGCCAAGACCTACGACAGTGACTGAGGTCAGGAGTTTTCTAGGACTTGCTGGATATTATCGACGTTTTGTTGAAGGTTTCTCTCGTTTAGCTTTGCCGTTAACCCAATTGATGAGGAAAGGTGAAAAGTTCGTGTGGACGGATGAAAGAGAAAAGAGTTTTGAAGAGTTGAAACGGAGATTGGTTTCCGCTCCTATTTTGACTCTTCCATCTGGGTCTGGAGGATATCAAATCTATAGCGATGCATCTAAGAAAGGATTGGGCTGTGTCTTGATGCAACATGGTAAGGTGATAGCTTATGCTTCGAGGCAGCTAAAACCTTATGAGGAGAATTACCCAACTCATGATCTTGAGTTAGTCATGGTGGTTTTGCGTTGAAGATTTGGAGACATTACTTGTATGGAGAGACGTGTGATATATTCACCGATCATAAGAGTCTCAAGTATATTTTCACTCAAAAGGAACTCAATATGAGACAAAGAAGATGGTTAGAACTTCTTAAGGATTATGACACTAACATTCAGTACCATCCTGGTAAGGCTAATGTAGTTGCCGACGCACTTAGCCGGAAATCAGGTATGATTGCAAGTATTGAGATTGAACCTAGGATTATTCGTGACTTAGAACGTTTGAATGTTGAGTTGTGCGTACGAGGTTCTGGTGGATACTGGGCTAGTATGAAGGTGGAGTCAAACCTTATACTGCAAATTAAGGAAGCTCAGAAAGATGACGGCGAGTTGTGGGCTGTAGCTCAAAATGTTGAAGAAGGTAAGCAGACGGAGTTTAAGGTTGATAACGATGGGATTGTATGGTATGAAGATAGGCTTTATGCTCCAAATGATCGTGTACTTGTGAGAAAGTTATGATCAAGCTCATAGTTCTCCTTTCACTATTCATCCCGGTTCTACCAAGATGTATAGGGATTTGAAACAAGATTTCGTGGAACGGCATGAAGCAAGATGTAGCGACGTTTGTGTCGAAGTGTATGATTTGTCAGCAAGTGAAGATCGAACATCAAAGAGCTAGTGGACTGTTACAACCATTGGATATTCCGACATGGAAGTGGGATAAGATATCTATGGATTTTGTGACTGGACTACCTCTTACTAAGAAGAAGCATGATGCGATTTGGGTGGTTGTTGATCGACTAACCAAATCAGCTCATTTCTTACCAATCAGGAAGGATTATGGTATTGGCAGATTGTCGAGATTTTTCAAAGAAGAGATAGTTAGACTTCATGGTACTCCAACGGCTATTGTGTCGATAGGGATCCGCTTTACTTCTCGCTTCGGAAGGGTTTGCAAAAGCTTGGGGTACTCGACTTAATTTTAGTACGGCTTTTCATCCTCAAACAGATGGTCACGAGAGGACTATTCGGACCTTAGAAGACATGCTAAGGGCTTGTGCTTTGGAATGGACCGGCGGTGGGATGAATATTTGTGTTTGGTAGAGTTTGCATACAATAACAGTTGGCATGCTAGTATTAAGGCAAGACCGCTTGAACTTCTTTATGGAAGGAATGTAGATCACCTACTTGTTGGGATGAAGTAGGTGAACGTCTAATCGAAGGTCCGAAATGATTGAGATCACTAATGAGAAAGTAGCGGTTGCTAGAGAAAAGTTAAAGGAGGCTAGGTCTCGCGTGAAAAGTTATGCCGACAAGCATCGCCGTGATTTAGAATTTAGTGTTGGTGATCGTGTGTTTTGAAAGTCTCGCCGCTTAGAGGTGTGAAACGTTTTGGAATCAAGGGCAAGCTTAGTCCTCGATTCATTGGTCCGCTTGAAATTCGGAACGATAGGAGAAGTTTCGTGTCGATTAGCACTTCCGCCTCGCTTATCGCATGTTCATGATGTGTTTCATGTATCTCTCCTAAGAGGATACAATTATCATCCATTACACGCTGCTTCGTATCCGTTTGATCGATTCGATCCGATATGTCTTTGCACAAGAACCGTGGCTATTTTGGAAAGACAAGAAAGAATTATGAGAAGTAAAGTCATTCCGTTCGTTAAGATTCTTTGAAAAATCACCCGAGCGTGAGGCTACTTGGGAGACCGAAGAGTCGATGCGAGCTAGTTATCCTCATTTCTTTGAATAGTTCGGTATGTTCTCATTTCGTTATCGTTTTCGTTTCATTTCATTTCAATTTTCGAGGACGAAAATTTTTTTTAGAGGGAAGAGTTGTAAACCCGAAAATCTAAAACCTATATAAAGACTAAAATACCCTTGGAACCAAGAATAATAAAATACGAAACTCGTTTATAATAAAGTACGGAAATTAAAACCTAATAAATAAAACTTAACGAATATAATTTCGTGAATGACTTTGGTACGACGAAGGATGTAAATGTTTCGCTAATAAGTTGGGCCGTTTGGACTCGTGTCTTTTGTTTTGTTTTGCGCCAAGCCTAAGCCCAAGAGGATGTTTGTTGTGTTCGTGTGAGCTAAGGAGGGGGTCAAGCCCATTTGTTTGTGTGTGTGTATTCGGTTGGATCCAAGCCAACCCAAACCCAATCACTTTCCTATTCTAACTCAAATACTACAACTATAAATACATTACATAATCACTTAATTGGAACCCTAGTTTTGCTTTGCCTTTTCTTTTTCTTTTGCTCGGCCGAGAACTCCCAAACACCCCTTGGTGTCGATTTTTCTTATTCAAGTGAAGGTATAACGTTTATTCATCTTCCTTTAACATACCTTGCATGTATATGTCGAGATCTAATTGATTTGTCGCGTTTCTTTTCTTTTTGTTTTGGGCCGAGAGGTGGTAACCAAGAGGAACAAGAAACCCTAATTTATTTTAACCTTGTAATTAATAAGGAACGTGTAAGTGATAAGTAATATTGAATCGGGTCATGTATATGTTGAGTTAATGTTAGCCGAGACATGCATGAGTTGGACGAGGCATGCATGAGTTTCGAATGAGGTTTAAAACATATTAACTTGTATATGAAACATGTTGAGATGAGCTAAGTCTTGTGTAAAATATGCTAGCCGAAACCTTAGGTGAACCGAGTACATATGTACATGAGATTTAGACGTGTAATTAATGAGTAAGAGTACGTAAACATAAACCCTAGTTTTAATATGGGAAGCGTATAAAATATACTAAACCCTAATAACTTATGGTCACATGAAATCATAAACGTACATGATAAAGAGTAAAAGTAAAGAAGGTTATTAATTACGTATTAGGTTAAGTGGAGAGTCAGTAAGACGTAACATGTAATGAATGCATATTAATGAGATATTAAAGAGTAAGAAACCCTAGAACGTAAATGAGAGTATATTAGGGTTTGAGCTAAATATAGTAAGTGTTATTTCATGTGTGAGTTATAACTTATAAAACTATTTTCACATTTAAAGATGGACTTTAATAAATGATATAACAAACCCTAATCTACAACATTGATTATAAAATATTTAAGACTCACTAATAAAACCCTAACGTATAAAGATTACTAATTATGGATACTAAATATTAAAAGATCATTTTGACGATTATGGAATCATTAATAACTTGGACGACCGTTAATGTCTATAGGTTCTGTGAAGAGGGAGTAATCCTTTGTTTTCGTCTTTCTACTTTTCGATCTTTGCATTGGAATAAGGTATGAGATATTCGACCTTTTCAAGAAGGTTTCTCTTAATGTTTTCTTTCAGATTAGGTTTTCCGAGCCTTTGCTATGAATCCCAAATCTGCTTTGTTTGAGCTATTGCTTATTTGAACTTTGATTTCGAACTATGAAACATCCGATTTTGAACTATCCGATATGAAAACTATGATTTTGGAAATATGAATGATTTTCTCGATAAATATGATCCGTCGGTTATGACATTCGATTTGACCTAAGATAGTTTGACACCGAGCCAAATATTTAACTAGTCATGGGGTTCCATGTCCGTACGATGATGCACCTCGATATGACTCTAGGGCGAGAGTGATGTTCGCCACGTCTCGGATGGTGAAGCATATTTGTGAATATGTAGGAAGGGCGATGGATGCATCCTAGATCCGTTATCTCGTTATATGTTATATGATATCGATGATTGATCTTTGCGTGCACGCCCTTCATAACTCGTAGGTCTCCCTACAAAATGTTGCCTTGTGTGAATATGAATGTGATCCGATATAAGTTCGGGCTCGTGGTAGTTGACTATAAATATCTTTTGAAATTATGACTTATGCTTTGAAAATGATAAAGATTTTGCTATCGCTCATTCACTTTATTCGTATTCGATATTGTTTAGTATTCGCTTTGCTTTCATATCTGCTCACCGGGCTTTTGAAGCTCAAATTAAACACTTTTCTTTTCTTCCGCGGTGTATCTAAGCATTGGAAGTCGGGTTTGCTTTGGGATGAGTGCTTGAGTGGACTTACCTTAGAGATTTTAGCTTTGATTTCTTATGATGCCATTTAGACTTATTTATTTCGGATATTATGTTTGAAGTTTATTATGCTTCATTGGGACCTATGTATCAAGTCGTTTGACTTGGATTATTTTCCCTTTATGTTAAGACTTTCTTTTGGTTATGAATGTTTTGCTTTGATATGACACCATTACTTGGATTCCTTTACCCTTTTACCGCATTTATGTTTTGTAAAAGAAATTTGAGTAGTGAGCTTTACTTCAACTAATCTCATGAAGGAAAAGGACATTTACAAAAGGCATTCAACTGGAAAACAAGAAGGGTATTACAAGCTTTGGGATATGACCCGGTTTACCACAACATGGAAAAGCTTGTGTTTCCTTTGACATGTCTAGTGTCCTTGACTCGCAACCAAGCGGGGTGTCTCGGCATTAACTCAAACGCAAGACTATGGTCTCAAGATAATGACGTAAAGTATCATGTCACTAGCTTATTCGAGACCCTCGACTAGACCTTAGGACGTATCGACAATAATTTGAGCACATCGTGAGTCAAATACTCAAATGGAGAGGGACAAAACTCTTTTCGGACAACTCTAAACCGAACACTAGCAATCAAAAACATAAGCTGGAACAAGGTCGAGACCAAGCAAGTTAGCATGTAAACCAAAATTTAGTCGAACCAAAAAGACCATTAGCTAACGAATATGAACCGAAAAGTTCAATCCTGATTTTCTTATACATCGAGTACATGTTTCAATTCTTTTCAAGGGTTTCAAGATTTGTGAATTTAGATGTTCCTTATTGCGTAAGGCGCCTCGACCAAACAACCACATAAACCAAGTTTTAACAACATATATATTCGATTCTTTCACCGATTCTTAGTACTTATACCACACAAGATACTAACAACACTAATTTAATTCCAACAATTTCATACCAATTGGTGAAAAAAAAACAGAATGTATATTCGATCAAATCATCAAAAGAGAATAAATATAACTACATCATTCAAGAAAGGATTCAATGAAAATCTTACAACACAAGAGAAGTGATGTAGCGAAGATGATATCAAAGGAATACAAACCCAAGCAACGAGACCCACTTCGATTTCCAGCAACCCGAACAATTCTTACTTTAGTTTGTGTGGTGATAGAAAGAGTGAGTGTGAGATGACCTCTTGAGACCCGTGGTTTATATAGAGGTAAAAGAGGAAGTTGTTGCCTTGTCCTTCGAAGTGGGGATGGAGTAAGAGCCTCCTTTGAGTGATGTTACCAGGCCTTCACATGGTCTTTCTGATTTTTCTTGACTTTGGTCCAAAGAGGACAAAAGGTCCTTGGTTTTGTCGATTCCTTCATGGGATAAGCCAAGAATGGTTTCAAGAATGGTTTAAGGTTAACTTTGATGTAAGGAAAGGAGTTTGGAGGGTTAGCTATTTTTGGAGGGGGACGAGCAGCGTGCGCATGGGTGTGGGGAAGAGAGGGAGGCGAAAATGGAGGTGAGAAGGGTAGCAGGATTATCAGAAGTCAGAGAAAGAAGGAGAGATGAGGGTGGGGGCGTGGGTTTTTGTGGGTTAGGATAGAGTCAGGTTTTTGTTTTATCTTATTTATTTGTAAATTAGTTATTAGTTAAAAATAAAAGTAGAAGTATTTATTATTTGTGTAATGGTTTGGCATAATAGGTATTTTGTATCCCGCGGTTTTATTAGTGTACGTATAAATTTCAAATTGGAAAATATGTTGTTTATACTTTCGGTCACGTTTTAATTAAACTAGTATGACTGTATGACTTTTGATCTCGTCAATTTGTTTTTATTCTTCACGTTTTCTTTTATTAACTGGTACGCGTGCGAACTCGTAAGACAAGAAAATTTTATTGTGAGACTGATTTAGAAATTAGTAAAGATTAGGCATAATTAAATAAGACTACTCGGACAGGCATAAATTTTATGCAAGAAACACAATGCACATGCTAAAAGTGCTTAACTTAGATCAAATAAATTTTGATAAACAGTCTAGTTCATAAATATGAAGATTTAAAATAGCGAAATTTTTCGGTGGCTACAGTTAGAGAGTTTTTAACTCAGGGAGAAAGTATATGAGAAAAGGGGTGAGATACAATGAACAAATGGCTCACTATTTATAGAGAGAAAATGCTTACTGTTCCCCGGATCCCACGGATCCCTCCTTTAAGGGATCCATCCAGTGTATTAACTGGGATCCGTGGGACGTTCCCTTTTGCCCATGGGTTTTGGGTCATGGGTCATGGGTCATGGGTTATGGGTCATGGATATCAAGTAGGTTCAATGTACCTTCAAGATGCAATGCATCTAGTCCATGGTTCATGGATTAAAACTATGGTCCATGGATTAAAACCATGGGTCATGGATATTATCCATATATGACATAAGCATGATGTCATGCAATGGGTTATGGGTCAAGTTTCATGGGTATGGGTCATGGACTTTGGGTTGTACCCAACTATATTCAATGTATTTGGTCAATGGGTCAAATACTTATGTTTCTACCCAATTGTATTACCCATTATAATACATACTAATTATGTATATATTTGCCCAATATGTAAACACTAGTTTTGTACATATGTTTACTAATCATAAAATCACTTATACTTGTTTTAGTGTTTTATGTGAAAACGTAAGTGTGTTAGAAAACTATTAGCTCAAACCATTTACGTATTTTATTCGTTTTTAAAATGATTTTACATTTATTATTGACAAAACATTAGAAGATCGTAAAATATAAATAAACTTTTTTATGGCTTATTTGTATTAACACTCAATATAGAATTCAATAAGTTTAAGACTCAAAACAACCCTAGCTAAACCAAGTACATCCTCATCAATACCAAGAGCTAACAAACCAACATCTAAGTCAGTCATAGGATTCATATAATGATAATACATAGGCTCCTCTAAACCAGTATAACGTAGCTGTAACACCATATTATCTAGCTCATGAATTGAAATAAACATATATATCCACTCTATCGAATATATCAGTTTTACCTCCTACATATTGTCTTCTTGGAAACATTCTAAAGCTTCCACCATGGTGAATACGGATGAAAAACTAGTTTGGTGAATAATTTGAAAACAACAAACAAACAAGTCTTAGAAATTACTTTTTAAAATAAAAAACAATAAAACATGCAATGTTGAAATCAGACTAACTTTATCTAAATAAAAAAATTTCAAAATACTTACAATACATCCGTTCGAGTTCATCATACAACTAATCCTCTGTTTGCGGTAATAATACTTCACGTTTCTTCAATGGGATTGGATTCATTATGTTTGCAGATCATAGAATCTGATTGTTTTGTTCAAGAAATGTCGGTGAAACAATGGCGATGAACTAACTCAGAGAAAATAGAGAGAAAGAGTACTCAAAAAGAATACAGGGGTGGGAAAAGTGTGTAAAAAAGGCGGGAGTGATAAAATGATGTGATTGAGGATGAGATGTGCTATTAAAGAGTATAGAAAAAGAGAGATGAGATGTAATGACCAAAATACCCATCACTACTACACAACTGGGAAAATGCTACGGAAATTTGTAACGGAAATTTTCTGTAGCAAATATGCAACGGGTTTGCAACATATTTGCAACGGATTAGCAAGGACACAGAAACCCGTAGCAAATCTGTTGCAAAAATTAAAGTAATTTCTTTTATACTTATTTTTGAATATTCCGTTGCAAATCCATCAAGTTTATTCGAATTTTGTAATGGATTTGCAACCGAGTATTAAAAAAATATAAAAAAGAAACTATTATTAACTTTGTTGGGATATGAAAGTGCTGAAGATATGAAAGTACTGAAGATATGAAAGTACTGTAAGCTGCAAAGTACTGGAAAGAGTCAAAGAGTCAAAGTACTGCTAAAGACAAAGTCAAAGTACTGCACTACGAAGTCAAAGTACTGCAAGAACAAAGAACTGTTATATTCGTTTATAGAAAGTATTGTAACTCTAGAATATTCTATGTTTAGATTACTTGTCGTACAAGGATACAAATTGTAAACCGACTAGGATATCCTTGAGCCTATAAAAGGACTCCTAGATTGGCATTAGAGGTACGAGTTTATGAGTTTTAGAGTTTACGAATTCACAAGTTATTTAGTGTTTTAGAGAGAAGTTCGATAATCTTAGAGCTGTTTAGAGTATCTGCATAATAAGCAGATTTAGAGTTTATAATAAAAGTTATTCTTCTTAGCTTTGTTAAGTAAATTCCGCGTACTTAATAAAGATTGCTCAGTGTTTCTTTGTTAATAACTTAGGATTTATCCGAGGTTATTAAACCTTAACAAGCTAGTTAAAGTTAGTTTGATTAAAGTATATCAATCCAACAAGTGGTATCAGAGCTTGTATGGAAACTCTGACTAGGAAGAAACCCTACAATATTCAAGATGTCGACTGAAGCTGTTCCACCACCCTAAATCACCTCACTCAGAATTCCAATAATCAAGAAGGGAGAATATGATCTCTGGTGCATGAAGATGAGGCAGTATATTGCCATTACAGACCATGCTCTATGGAATGTAATTGTTAATGGCA